>CAJOBZ010000048.1:1275000-1629331 GCA_905332375.1 Pieris macdunnoughi
CTAATACATATATTTAAAGTATTTACTACGTAAGATAAATATAATGTTTTATTTACCGCCAGTAAAATATCGGTAGAGGATTTTTTAATACTATTTTGCCGCCAATTCCGTTTTCCTCTGAATTCTAACTTCATTCTTCTTTCAATAATTGTCTTTGAAACTTTAATTAGAAAAACCTATTTATTTCACAGTTATCTAACTATAAAAAAAGACATTCGACATATTTCCATAGATAATAATAGGTTTATAATAACATATACATATATGTATATAACAAAAAACAATAACTGACCTTAAAATATAATAACTAAAATATATTATTAAAAGAAGTCCCTTTAGGGAAGTTCAGAGGGGGGACGCTGCCAGTATCTTCGGAACCTTGCCTAAAGGGACTCTTTTTAATAACATATTAATTGAGTTAATATATTTTAAGGTTAGTTATTGTTTTTCCATAGGTTAAATTTCATCAACATTTAAACAACAACAAAATAAATTAATCTCATAAATTTTATGTGATTAATTTATTTTCTATTAATTCATTAATTAAATAAACACTAAATGTGTTCCATAATTTAAATTATAATATTATAATTTAAATTACGGCTGATTATCATATTATTTCATATAATGTGGTAATCAGCCGTATATTATACAACGTGAACACTGAACAATTAAGTTCACAAGAACAAGAACAATCTTTAGAGTGCACTGCAGCCGTTATTGCTGCCATCTATACAATCTCATCACTATGTGATAATGTACACACCGCCACCTATTACCCTCATTTTAATTTTTACTCTGCCTGTCATTCAAGCACAGACTACCAAAAATCAATTAGATCTTTGACAGTAACATGAAAAATTTGTATATTGACACTCGACCGACGCACTCTGCGCCAAATTTTAATTCAAAACAATTTTGAATTGATTACAATAATTTTTATTTACAACCCCGCAATAAAATGATGACATAACATTTTAAATTATCCATTTAATTTTCAAAATCGTTTGCAATGTGGCATTTATTAAATTCACAGTCCTGCCAATTAATAAGACAAAGGTTAGTAATTGTTTCATCAAACAAAGTTGTGGTTAGATAACTGTACATTTAAATTAAACAGGAAATTCTTTAATTATAATGAGAATGTTTTCAGGCTTACTGCTTTTAGGAGTAATGGACATTACTTGAACTTATTAAAAACGAAACCTTCAGATGCGGTGAAAAGATATATTTCAAAGAATTGTACAGAAAATGAACTTAAAGTTTTTCAAATCGCCCCTTGGAAACTTTGTACAGGCATCAGTGTAGGATTAGGCGCACGTTTATTTTTAAGTGAAACAGTATTTTGTAAAGCTCAAACTCACTCTAGAATTATACAAAGAAGACCAAATGTTCTCGATGATAGTGGAAGGTTTGACTGGTCAAAGTTCTTTGAATACCTTAAACCTCATAAATGGTTGTTGGTTGCTGCAGTAGCTGTAAGTATCTATCTATACATGTATGAGAAAGGAAGTGAGAACTAGCTAATTATTATTAATATCAATTTCTTTTAATATTTTTAAACAATATATTGTGTTCATTATCTATACACCTATTTTCTGCTAAGTAGTTCAAGGTTGTTAAATTATAATATTATGTAAGAGTAATTATAATTTACAGTAAAAATATAAAAAAAATGTTTTCATTACATACATATTAAACAAAAATTGTTCTTTGCAGTCAGCTATGACAGTGGCGTTCCTGAATATATATATTCCAGCTATGTTAGGAGTGATTGTTAATATATTAGCTGAGTTAAAACACAATCCATCTCTTGACTTCATTGAACAGATCAAATATCCGGCTTTTAAAATGGTCTCTTTATATATCGGACAGGTAAGCTTTACAATTTGTCAGTTTATTACTGGTTGATTTTACACATTAATAATATCTATAGTAATCAATTTGAAGATCAAAGTATTGAATCACTTATATTACATAATTCCTATAGCTATAAATTCTGAATATATATATAATGAAATGTACCATTTTTCAGGCTTTATTTACATTCTTCTATATACATCTGTTAGCACAAGTAGGAGAAAAAGTAGCGGCACAAATGAAACAGGATCTATTTGTGTCTATTTTAAATCAAGACATGGCTTTTTTTGATAAGGAAAGGACTGGAGAATTAGTTAATAGGTGTGTAAATAATAGCATACTAAAATGTACTTTGCGCTATGCCAGTAATTATAAAATTAACAAAAATAATTTAAAAATTCTTGAAACAATAAATAAATATTATTTTTTTAATTTTTATCTTACTATATTTTCTTAAATTGATTTTCACGCTGGCATGCAAAGAAAAAGTTGAAACTAAATGTTTATTTTGGTGTAATTTCAGAATAACTGTTGATGTACAAGATTTCAAGAGTTCATTTAAGCAAACAATATCAGGTGGACTTAGAGCTATTACACAGGTACACACTTTTATTTGGATAATTTAATTGTTAAAACAATATACATAGAAAAATTTTGGATTAAAACATGTTCGTCACTATGTGACTACTATAATATATACATTGCCAATTTTAATTGCAAATTCTCAAATCAATAACAATTGGCAAGAAACTCAGCCTCTCTTTTATTTATATTTTATTTTAGAAGATGCTTCTAAGGAGTTTCAACCATTACACCTTGCTCAGTAATAATATGGATTTAAAAACTTTAGTAGTTAGGCTAATTTAATTTACACCCTTGACTATAATTTTATATGTACTTTGCAGGTTGTGGGTTCGGCAGTGAGTCTCCTAGTAATATCACCTCAGTTAACGGGTCTCACAATGCTATGTGTACCCACAGTTGTTATTGGAGGGACTTTTATTGGATCACTATTGAGGAAATTATCCAGAGAAGCACAGTCTCAGGTTCGATTTTATTCAATTTATTTTAAAAAGTTATATATACGTAATATATCCAATAAATTAAAAAATATTTTATAAACATCAAATAACATATTATAGCATAATTGATGTTTGTATTTGGTAGTTAAAAATAAGAATTTGGCTATGTTAAAGAAAAGTAAAAAGTTGAATATCACTGACATTGAGCTATGTGTGTTTGTCCCTTTTTTTGGTTTTTTTTATATTTGCTTCATTTATTATATCTAATCTAAAAAATCTAATATAAAAAAATACATCACTGTTAACAAATTATGATACATATGACAATTTAACACTTTATTTTTCGATTATCATCTATCGAAGTGTCAAATTGTGAAATGACTTACGCGTCTCCCGCCATTACTTGACAGCGGGATTTGCCCGAAATATTTTACTGATAATTGAATTATATGTTTACAATTCTAATAAAAACTTATTTCTAGATAGAAAAAGCAACTTTAGTAGCAGAAGAAGCGATCTCGAATATGCGAACAGTGCGAGCGTTTGCAGGTGAAGAGAATGAGGCGCAAATGTTCGCGGAAGAATGCGATTCCGCTGCAAATCTTAGTATGGAACTGGGGTTGGGCGTTGGACTTTTCCAGGCGGGCACTAATTTGTTTCTTAATGGGTAATTCTATTTGGAGTACCTTCACTTTATTTCTTACAAATATATTTTTAATTCTCTTCAAAAATGCTAAATTTTGTCGGAATATTTTTTGTATGCTTTCTAGATATTAAAAAAACGCTTGATCTAAATGCGGCTTATATGCGTCTATTGTTTATAGTTTAGTCTGTTTAAATATGTATATTAGTGCAGTAAGTAGGTGCAAACCTATGGGCTGATCTTTGTTTTAAATAATTCAGCATAGATCTTTATAATGTAGAACTATGAGTAAGGCCCTTAAATAAGTAACGACCCGGTTGCTTTAATTTTTTTGTTATATTGCGTATTCTTGTTTTTTAACCGACTTCAAAAAAGGAGTTTGTTATAAAGTTGGAATTGACTATGATGGGCTATTATTAGAAAAAGGCTTTCAAGCACGTGTGCTAAATTTCGTATTTGTATGTATGTTTTATCGTTTGTATCGGATAAGTTTTTGAGATGTGCTTGCACGCATTCTGCCGGGAACATAGATAATAGGTACCAAGTTAATGATATAAAAAGTTGTTTGAAGTCGGCTTAATTTTTTTTAAATACTTCTATTATAAATGCGCAAAAAGGTAGCAAATAAATTAGTTATTTGTATTATAAATGATAAAAATTTCAGTATGGTGCTAGGAACAATGTTTTTGGGTGGTCACCTAATGTCAACCGGACAGATGTCAGCGGGTGACGTCATGGCGTTTCTTGTGAATGCACAGACTATACAACGGTCGGTGGCACAAATATCATTGCTATTTGGATCTGTCATTAAGGGCATTAGTGCTGGAGGACGGGTTTTTGAGGTAAGTCCCACAGGTTGTTCACTCTACAATAGCAAAATAATGTGCATATGTTTCAAGCCCTCTGAGGGAAAGAACTTTAAATGAAGATAGCTTTTTTTATACTGAATAAAATGTTTATTTAGAAAAAGATAAAAAACGCATACAAAAGTTTTAAAATATTTCATGTTTACGCTTTACCACAATGGAAATTTGTATTAAAGTAATTTAAACTTAGATATTCTTAAAGGGCCGGCAACGCACTCGCGAGCTCTCTGGCATTGAGAGTGTCCATGGGCGGCGGTATCTCTTAACATCTAGGTGAGCCTTCTGCCTCTTTGGCCTCTGTTCTATAAAAGAAATATGCCATACAGAAAACATTTATTAGTTTAAAAAAAAACATGAAATATTACGAGCATCTGTGCAAAAACCATATTATTTAACTCTATAATTTATGGTACCCACTATAAGATATATAAAGTTTGTGTATATTAAATATTCAGTACATAAACAAGGAGCCTCAAATGGACACATCAGGTACAAAGACAATCAAATATCATGAGTTTCATGGTGACATAGAATTCAAAGATGTCACCTTCGCATATCCGACCAGACCCGATGCGGTAAGTATTTTTTAAACACAAAAAACAAAATATTCACATATTCAGTAGTACGTTGAAAAATTAAATGCTTCTAAATTTAAATTATTGCCAGTTCTCAAATCAAAGGAATATAGAATGGACGAGAACTGGCAATTAATTCAATATGTTTTAGGATTTTTTTATATAATCGATTAATCTTTGCATATTAAATATCGTAGGAACGTTGAGAATTGGGTTGGGTTGTTATAACAACAGCTCACGCAGGAAGAATCTCCTGCGCTATGTCATCTGCAGTTGATAACATTTTCAATCTACCTTTAATTGAAATATTATAGAAGTGTACAGGAACGTATTTACGCATTATACTGGCCACACGGGTCATACGCGTATGATACTTCGATCTCTATAACCGTTATCGAAGATAGAATTCTTTTGTGCGAGATGTTTATTTATGAATTTCAGGTAGTATTAAATAAGTTCAATTTAAAAATACCAGCGGGGAAGACAGTTGCAATAGTCGGTAGTTCCGGAAATGGGAAGTCTACTATCGCCGCTTTATTGGAGAGGTAATTTATTATTGTCTATCCGGTTTCTATATTCAAAATATTAACCGTGATTTTTCTATAGAAAGTGTTATTACAGCTGTTCTTTAGTAATATCGAAGACTTATTCGTAGTTTATGTATGAACAGTGGTGTTGTTTCTCAGATTTTAAGAAGAGTTCTACACAATGTGTTCATTACAATATTGATATTATTTTTAGCAAATTATTTCGTAATCGTACATGCATTTAATTTATTATTAAATTCTATAGAACGAACCAATATTGTATGAAAATTTAAAATAGCAGTATTGTCTTATTGGCTTGGGCGTGTGACTCTAATCTGAGTTTTACATATAACATCAATGGAGTTGTCTTTCCATGACCAAATTTATTACTCACTTGTATGGTGAAGGAAAACATCGCAAAAAATCAGTATCCCATAGACCCAAAAAGTCAGCATGCGTCAGGAACTAAACAAACAAAATCTTTGTCCAAGACCAAGGATTTTCTTCAAACGCCATCTATGAAATGTTTAAGAAACTAAAAAAATTACAGGTTCTACGATGTAAATAAGGGTAAAGTGACCATAGATGGCGTGGATATACGCGAGATGGATGGGAACTGGCTTCGGGGTCGCGCCATTGGGCTGATTAGCCAAGAGCCAGTGTTGTTCGCAACTACGGTTAAAGAAAATATTCGTTATGGAAAACCGGATGCCACTGATGCAGAGGTAAGATTATGTGGAAATCAAACTTAAATCTGGTTTTAAGAGTTGTCAAACGATTTTTTCTGTATGAAGTTTGACACATTTGACAGCGTTGAACAGTTGAAATATGAATTAGATAATGGACCTGAGTTCGTGTTTAGCACACGCATGCCTAAAAAAATATATATTCGTTTCTCCTTAATGTGATTTTACTTAGCCTACCTTTTTAGTAAATACCAACATGGAACATTTTGCTATGCTACCCCAGAAAATGTTCGGTTTTCCGGAATGAAAACTTTTTAGGTTTTTCTGTGATTTTTCTCTATATAAACCTCAGAGTTCAAGTTATAAGTTCTTAACTAACAAAGACAAAATATGGGTTAATCGTAGTGGGTAGATGAAAATTAAGGGTTGTATGTATTTTTGTATGCATGCATAAAAAAATAAAAACAAAAAAATTTGTTTTCAATAGATAATAATGTAAACATTTTCAGGTATACCGGGCCGCACAAACCTCAAACGCGGACGAGTTCATACGCAACTTCCCGGATGGGTACGACACGATGGTTGGGGAAAGGGGAATGTCGCTCAGCGGAGGGCAGAAGCAGCGCATTGCTATCGCCAGAGCTGTCTTGAAAGACCCACCTGTTATGATACTAGATGAGGCTACTAGGTAATTCTATGTTTATACTAAAAGGAAACAAATAAATAAAAGAAAAATAAAATTAATTTAAGTTGGTTCTTCTTATGCACTAAAATGATGTTAGCATAATAATTGATTATGCCTTTTGAAGTTTTACTTCTTTTGGCGTGTTAGGGAAAAATGATGAGAGTAAATTATTAACATGCGCGCGCACACCGTCACAAAAAACCGACACCCTGAAGTTAGCTATAGTCAACATTTTAGTTTTGAAGCTATCCTTCTTTTGGCGCGTTAGGGAAAAATGATGACAGTAAATTTTTTCTATTGTTAGTGTCGTTTTTTCTACAAACGTAGAATAAGGCGAAAGATAAAATTTTTGAAAAGATTTTTATCTTGTTACGCCAAAGAAGTATAACTTCTAACGCGTGTACAATAAGTACACACGTTAGAAGTGTCCTGGCGCGTGTCAACACGTGTTGGCGGAGAAATTAGACCAATAACAATCGAATCCAATCATTTTCGTATAAACGTAGTAATGTCGTTTGTTTTCAGTGCGTTAGACGCAACGAGTGAGAAAGTGGTCCAGACGGCGCTTGAGACAGCTTCGAAGGGGCGCACAGTGTTGGTGATCGCGCATCGACTTTCGACAATTATGAATGCGGATCTAATTGTGGTGTTAAACAAAGGAAGTGTTGTTGAAGTAAGTGGAGTATTAACCCATATGATTTATTTACTAAATTATTATAAACTCATTAGAAACTAGACATTTTTTATCGTTATATAAAGAAAATAAAAATTGATTTTATTATTGTATTTTTTCCCTTTACATTATTTAATCATTTTCATTCGTGATTTCTACAAAGACGTATACGCCAAATGACGTCCAGTACGTGTACGCCAAAGTTGGTGATTGTAAATATTTGCCGCCGTTTTCTATATATCTAGATATATGACGTTATCATACAATTATCAGTGTATACCACCTTAAATATTATTTTGATATTTGTGATCAAGATGAAAATATTTTTTTTTTAAATATTCCCAATTCATAATTAGCTTACTGTAAAAATAAAACGGACAAATTATTTGAGCTTTTATTTGATACTTGTAAACTAGCCTCCCACCGAATTATTTCTGAACCAATTCGACTTAGGGTCCTTCAAGAAAAGAGCGTACCAATTCTTAAAAGACCGGCAACGCACTTGCGAGCCTTCTGGCAATGTGAGTGTCCACGGACGTCTTTACATCAGATGAGCCTCCTGCCCGTTTGCCTCCGATTACATAAACAAACAACGAGGGCGAACAGTGTGTGAGAGAGAGTGCCTTCGAGACCGAGAGAGCAATATGTTTAAAATTGACAATGACTATTAAAAAGGCGGGAAAATTTAATTACATTTAACAATTTACAGATGGGAACTCATGACCAATTGAAGAAGCAAAAAGGACATTATTGGAATCTAATTAAACAACAAGACCATGATACGGATAACCGTTCGTTATGAATATAGAATAAGTAGAACAATTTTTTTATTTATTTTTGTTATATAGAGAAATGGGTTTTGTATGGATAATGTTTTGGTTATTAGTAGCACGGTATTGTTATAATGAAACGCGTTTTAATCTGGGATTTTTATCCAAATGCGAATGACACTTTGAATGTGGAAATATGTATTGTTAATCGATTAAACACTGATTGCTTTGGAAATTACTTTGAGCTGTAATATGAAATAGTCTATAAGTTGAAATATATAATGTGTTGAATCAAAAATCGTTTTATTTTCCTATGTATGCCGTAGCTAGAAAGTGGAATGACTACTTCGTAACATGGATAAGAGCTCATAAAAGTACCAGTTCTTTCCTTTTTTTGACCATACATAATGGGCATTTTAACTGGGGGTATCTTTAACTTAAATAAATATAAATTTGAAAAAAACCTTTCATTTCTTGCAAAATCAAAGTAAAGTAAACATAATCTTCAATGTTTTTTTACTAATTCTTTTATATGTACTATGTGTCTGTTTGTGTTTGGAGCATGCTCAGTTCTACATAGGGCCATTTGACAATTCTGATTTTTCTTTTTAACTTGTCTGTAGAACTTGAAATATAAACTCTTTAGAATATTTTTTGTTAAAATTTGGTTTGGTTTGTTGATTTATATTATTCGGTGATTGATCGCCACACAGGCGCGTCGGTAGCTAGCTGGCCTTAAGGCTTACGCCTTTAGTACACCTACGCGTTCGTATGCGGCTGCGAATCTTTGCGAAATAATTGCGGTAGCGAAATATCTGCGGAACGTTAGTACACTGCAGGTTTTTCGCAAGGATATGTCATTGTAGCTTTCGTGGGCTGTAGGTGCAGACGTCGTTTCAGAATGTCATCGGAGTCGTCCCCAGTCGTCGCTTTCAGGATTCTGAAGAGGATTTTGTAATCAACATGCCCAACTAAATATAATTCGGCGATAATTCCGAAACAAAATCAAAAATAATTCAAAATATTTTCGGTTCCATTGTGCGAAATTTTGTCCTCACTGACAGAACTCCTGGTGGCCCCCGCTGACCTTGCGATGCGAAACTCCAGTAGCGAAACGCCTGCGTCTGTGTAACAGCCATGTTCGCAGTTACTTGCGAAAGCAATACCGACAAGGGCGCACCTTTTTTTTCTTTCTTTTTTTTTGGGGGGGGGAAAAAACCCCCCCCCCAACCCCCCCCCCCCCCCTTTTTTTTTTCGTCGTTTCGTCATGCGATTGCGTAGGTGTACTAAAGGCGTTAAGGAATATGAAATCACTAATCAAAGTTGATTAGTGCAGGTGATTAGTTGGCTGCGTAGTAAAGTGATTAAAAACGTGTTCTTTTTTTTGCGAGTAACGTGACGTCGCGTGCGCCCTCCCTTCCTACTCACTCGCAGCGTGCCTGCTTAACTATTGACAACTGAATTTACTTAACAGAGCCACTAAACAATAATTGGACACAACTGCACTAATCATCCTCAATTACTAATCACTTGCACTCGCACTAATCAAAGTGAATACAAGCCTTTAGCGCAAGCAGCGAACGGTTCATGCCAACATATTACGCCTCTCATATTCTTTTACGTTAAATTCTTTTCCTTTAAACTTTAGTGTACTGTGTAATTATTGTGTTTTATGGAATTTCCTTTCTAACCTGCTGCCAATGATTGTTGATATCGTGTCGTGTCACGTGTCAACGTATTAGAATCCAGTAAAAATAGACAAAAATAAGTCATAACTTAGCCAAAATTCGCATAGAGCTGAAAATTGGCAGAGACGTTAAATACATCATTATAAGTGCAATGTCAAAAATCCCCTTCGATCCTACTTCTGCAAAAAAATTTATTCAAGGTCACAAGTATAAAATTAAGGTTTTTTCCATTTTTCTCGAAAACAGTAGATTCGTGAATAGATCAGACAAAAGTTGTAGACCATACAATTTCTTCAAAAATGGTTATTGACTTTTTGTCTTACGACTCACCTTCATGAGATATCGCGGTTTTAATCATTAGAAAATTCAATCCAATATGCAACATTTCCACACCACCTATGAGGTAATGTGCGTAGCGTAAACCCCACGATCTATTTTAGTGTCTAATAAAGAAAGTTTGACCAGATCGTATCCTATTAATTGAAAGAATAGTAATATTGCTTATTTTCAGCTCTATGCGAATTTTGGCTAAGTTAAATGCCTATTTTGACTGGACTATTAGACTGTAGATGCTGTTGAATGACAATCGAACGGCACGCTGAATTGTTTTGACTCCCAAAGGAAAAGTTTTGGGTCGCGGTTTTTGATGTTTCAGCATTTATGTTCTACGTTTGTTTGTTGTTTGTAGTTTGTATTTTGATTTTTTCTTCCTATTTTCAAATATTTTTATTTTATTTAAAAAAAAATTGTTTGGGGGTCCACTGAAAATCAGTATTGCTGGACAGCAACTTTAAAGCCGAGTTGGGCCCATTTTTGATAAAATATAAAATTGTGTGTTATGTTTAATATGTTTGCCGCCTGTAGCTTTAGCGATAAAAGGTTTCTTTTAGCAAACCCTTACATTTCATGACTTCGACAACTAAAATAAGTGTGCGCGAAAATGAAAATGTGCGCGCGTAGAAAGTACACATGTCAGAAGTGAAACTGCTTTGGCAAACGAATTTTTAAGTCTTGTTCATATTTATACAAATCTAAAACTTTAGATTTACGAGACTTAGAGGGAGGGAAAAAGGAAGATATGTTAGGAATTTAATGGTCATTAAAATATTAAAAGTGTCGAAAGTTACTTAATATAAATTTTATTTGTTAAATTTATTTCTTTGATAATAAAAACACGTGGCATTTTAATTTACAATTCGTCATTTGAGATTTCAAAATTATTTTGCATAAAATATAAAATACTAATATTTTTCATAAATTCTCTTTACGAAATATTAATTTTAAAAATAGAATTTCTATAAGTTAATTCTCCCTTCTCACTCTCTCTCAATTGGTCTCAATCGCTCTCTCCTATTTCTTTGACAAAAACGCTGCACATCTTCGTGACGCTAATATTATTTTTATTGCGTTTCATCAGTAAAAATTTTACCCTCATGCGCGTAAAGACGTTTCACTTCAAATATCAGCCAAAGATTAAAAACACCATTCATCCGAAGAAATCTTTATTGCATACAGAATCACCAAAATTATTTGTACAATAATAGTTTGAATAACACTGACAAGTTATTTACATTACTATAATTATTTACAAAACATTTTTTAGAATATAATTCAGGTTAAATTCAAATATTATATTATCACACCGTAGATTTAAAAAAATATTCTTGGATAAGTTAAACAACTAACACAGGTATAGTAAATTATTTGTACGATCAACTACTAACTGAAATGTTTTTTTTTAAACCAATTGTTTTCCAAGAAACATGAGAAATTAATACTTGATTTTTAAGTCAAGTTTACATAATACTTATTGCTAAGTTTAAATCTAGCCTACATTTTATTTCCTGGGAATTCGCGTAAACCTACTTTCATGTTGCGCTTCTGAAAACTATATTAAACATTTTTTGCACAATATTTTCTGAAGGGCCAATAAATATATCCATTCTGTCAACGACCGCAAAACAGAATGCATCATATTAGAAATATCAGAAAGAAAACTGGCGCAAAAACAAATATAAAAATAACCTATAATTTTTTTATTAAAAATGAATTCAACAATATATTGGAAGATTGGAATATAGTAATTATATTGACAGCTGAATAAGATTGAAAATTTTTTCAGGGTCTACTTCGAAATGTTTTAAAATCAAATAAACCTTAGTAATTTCAATAAAAGAAACATTCGATCTAGGCCCACAAATTACTTGGAAATAGCTTTGGAATTTTTGAGGTACATCGCAAATAGGAAGATCTAAGATAGTGTTTTGAAAAGGAAATATCGAAATTTCTTAGTTAATTTGGAGAGTTCTGTGCAAGAAAATCAATTTTTTATTGGCTATCAAAACAAGTAAATTGTCAAATTTGTACACAATTGACGCAATACGGTGACTATGTACAGTGATATCAAAAATGTATTTTACAGAATTATAACTAGGTTCACTAGGAATGATTGGTTTTCAAATTTTAAACATTTTGGAGTACAAACTATGAATTTCTTACTCTACTTAAATTAAAACTTGCATGACTTACAACCGGACACTATGATCGCTCACGTCCCTATTGTTACAAAAAAATGTTGATTGTCGCGTCGTGAGGGGTGGTAGATTGGAGGTCGCATCTCCTAGAAACGACCTCCACTGGGTACTGTGTCCACAGCTCACCAGTTCGCATTAAGGAACGCCTAGAGAAACGGACTGTGGAAGATAATGTTATGGAATAGCTAGGAACCCTGACACAGGTATTTTTTACTTAAAAGGATTCCTAAATCTTACATATAAAGTTGTTTTTGATGAATAAACACATTTTTTTCATTTACTTGGTTAATCGCCTCTGACTAAAGGGACTAAATTACTCACTCAACAAAGCCTTTGTTGTTACGAAATAAACAATTAGAAAATTAGAAAACCAACCCAATACAATTTCAATCTATTCTAATATCTCAAATAATGTTAACGTATGTATAATTTAATATTTCAGTTACTACCTACGTTACAATATCTACTTTTACGTATAACTTTAGTGTTATGTCCATGTACAATAACGCAGTTTCATATGTACAGAGGTTGATAATTTTAAAGGATATAATATACTGCTTTAAACAATATTGATAGTTACCTTATTAAAACAAATGTCACTTTTATGCAGGAGTGTAACCGAGCACAGACTGCATATAAAAGCTTACTCTGTAAAAATTAAAAATATATTCCAATTGGGAATTAAAGTAGCAAAACAAGAAAATTTTCGAATAACATTATCTCAGTTAGTTTGGATGTAAGAGTCAAAACACCTGATATTCGAAAGGTTTCTGGTTCTGTATTAAAGAAAATAATTAACACATAAAACATATCTTCGATTTAGCTACGACTCTAGTATGTTAACCACTGACAAAAACGCTGGTAACAACCTTATTCCACCACACTGTTTCATACCAAAATGTTATTCATACATATCTATAAAGTTAAAATACATAGGTATTTAGCGTTCACATTTTGCTTAGGAAACTAACTCAACATTTATTCATCATAGAAACACTTGTAGAAAGATTATTCGTATTATAGTCTATAGATGGAACATTAAAATTTTAAAACTAAGAATAAAATAGAATTAATTGCTGTAGCCTTCAAAACTAATTGAGTTATTTTAAACGAAAAGGATCACATCAATATTTATGAAATTTCTTATATCGGTACGAAACTTGACATGATTTTGCGTCTAGTTTTACTTTAAATTTATAATCGTCAATGCGATCTGTGGGCTTAATGTACTGAACTGTCAAATTATTCGACATGTCATTGTCATCTCTCATTTGTCTCACCGCCTTAAGCTTGCGAATAAGATTATTAATTAATGTTTTATTTAAATAATTACATAAATTATATAAAATTCTTAATCAATATAATGGTGTTTTAAAGTATTTCTGCGCAATTCCTGCCAACTTACGTATCGTTACTTGTTACAAACGCTTCAAAATATTTGGCAGTAAGATTTTCACAAAAGTAACATTTAAAGAAAAAACTCCTTAACAATTTACCGTCATCGTACGACGAAATGCACCAACACAGACGCTAGAAGAAGAATACACGTCACGCTTGAGGTAATACCATGGATGGCGCTAGTGTTGCGTCGTAGAATGGCCGCCATTTTGTTACCTATAAATTACGTAATTCAAATCAATACATTTTTTAATTCTGTTTCCGGTAGGTAGGATGTAAACGGCCTACGGTACAGCTCTAAAAGTAAGCCGGTATGATGTATTTAATACGGTCTCAAAATTATTTCAAACAGTCTACCACAAAAAAGATGTATTTAGATCGTGTAGCTTTGTATAGAAATATCTACGACTCTAAGGAATAAATTACGACTGGTATTTAGATACGCATGGATATAGGGGTAAATGGGATGCGAAAAGAAAGAACATAAAGTTTAAATCTTATACAAATTGTTAAATGGCCCAATACAAAACAGTTCAAAATCAACAAAAACTTCCTTTCCGCCTGTAAAACCAACCTAGCAGTTCAAGCACCTGTCATTCGAATTCTCGCGAAAACCACAGAATAAACGCTACTTATTCAGAGAGATATATATTCAGTAGTAGGCAGATCAGTTTAAAAAAAAGCGTTGCTAAGCGAATTGTAAAAATGTATTTTTAAAAATGATTAAACAAACATTTGTAGTAAAGTTGAAGTGTACAATTTATGTTCACAGTTATGTATTTTATTTAATAAATGTATTTTGTTTTCAAGTTAATCATGTTTATTGTCTATTAAAAGTATTACTTTTGTATCTGTAAGTTAAAGATTACAGGGCGATATTTTCCAAATGTTAACTTAGCACTATGCGTCTATTATACTGTAATATATAATTTCTATACACATAAGAGCAACTTGTAATTAAAGAATACTCACTGCCTTCCGATACAAAAACGTGTATAGACGCCGGCTCGGTATTACTCGCACTGCAAGTGTAATTTCCTGAATCCTTTAATGTGGCTCCTCGTACTGTAAGTCTCGATTGAGTTCTTGCTCCCGGCTCTGTCTCCACCGTGATACCTCCTCGCGTCGCGTCATAGTTAATCATGCGGTCATTGTGGTACCAGAATACGTATTGCGGTGGAGTCGGACTCTGCAGTGATAATGTAATAAGAATATTTAATTATTATAGATTTGTTGATTACATTAATTGACATACAAATTCAGTTGAAACTTTAGACTATACATTTTTAAAGTGGCGTAATACAAGTTAATGTGTATTTGCCGACATAAAAATTAGGGTATTATATAATATTGTTGGACTTTTATTGCTAAACTTTATATCTCCACGAAATTCTTATAAACTATAACTCATATCGAGACTCACAACTCCCTTTTGATTATATTATGTACGAGTATATTCCAATTAAGATAACTGTTCAGGTATCATCAATCAATTTATAAAATATGGGCATACATGCATTTCTTGTGGAAGTTTACTAACTATCCTTAGGAGTTATAAGTGTTATACAAGTTATTTCATTTATAATTCTAGTAAAAAAAATTGTCTACAATGTGTTATCTGGCGGTAGTGCGTCCGCGAAGTTGACCAAAAAAATTGGCTCGGCCATACCACCCTTATCTCGAAGCAGTTCAGGCCATTTACGACCCTCCTTTAACTTCGTTATGGATAAAATTAGAAGCCTGAATTGAAACATGGCAACACAATGTATCTCACAAGTAATACATTTTTTATTCGATTAGATTGTTTAGTGCGATTGCCAAGTTGATATATTAAAAACAAAACAAATGATTTTGTAATATTGATATTGTCAGTATTAGATATCGTTAGGTGGTTAGCTAATTACGTAATAATTTAAGACATTTTAAGTAGGGACTGAAATTAACCGACTTGGATTACATAGATCTCACAACTTTTTACCGTAAACCAACTCGTATATGCGTAAACAAGTTGCGTTTTTACGAGTTATGTTTTTGATGATACAATCGTTTTACGTAAATATAAATTTTAATTTAACACAACGTGGCTTTCTATAAATAATCTCAATAAATGTACCTTTTCAACAATGCATATGAGGTGTATAACGCTGCCGAGGTCGACGTGATGTTCACCCGATCCCAGGATGAAAGCCTCGGGGACCACTATCTGCAGTCGGACATAATGCGACACGATGCCGGTACGGGTTGACACCTGGAATTATTAACTTGAGTTTGGGTGTGGCTTCATAATTAGATGATAAATATTTTTGGCAGTCAGACGGGGTTTTCTGGATAAAGATATTCGTTTACGCTTAAGTCTGTCTCAGACATAGACATATTATATGTTAATAATAATAAAGCTGTTAATAATAATATTTTTTTTTCTTGTTACTCGATGTCCTGACTTCCGTCAGTACCATTGAACGGAATTTCTTTATGGGTGAAGGTAACAATAATAACCAAAACTAATTGAAAACTTAAATCTCATGAAGAGCATGATAAACAAAGTTATGGACACCCATTGTGGTGTGTGCGGTGCCGGCCTTTAAATACGATAAGAAGAGTGTGTATGCCTCAACGGGTTTAAATCAAGAACGGCAAATACGATTGGTTTAATGTGTTTTATAGTCCATATAAAGAAAGGGTATATATACGAGTATATGAGATATATATAATATATATGTATTACACCAAAAGATAGGGTAAGAGGAAGGTGTTGGGTGGTATTTAGCCCCTTTAAATTACACTTTACACTCTCTCACTTCTGATATCATTGTGACGTAAGAACAATGTTTTTTAAACTTTCCTTAATAATTAAAAACTAATACTTCTACTTTTGTGCAACTTCAAGGCAAATTGTAACAAACTATCTACAAATAAACTGCGTGATTCCGCCAAGCTCGTTAAACATTTAATTAAATTTAACCGCTTGCCTAATTAAATCTAAACACGCAAGATAAGAGGAATAGAAGAGGTTTAATCAGAAATAACGACTTCTTAATTCCTACACAATTCCTTGTCCAAACATTCCACAGAGCAGTGTAATACGCAAACAATCACTTTGCTACGTGACCTGAATGTAAGCGACTCTATATATGCTGTGGCGTCGACTGGGTAAACGTTTTGCTCTTTTACTTTATGATTTAGTTGAGAACTTTATAACTGGTTATTTTATACGTATTAGGAAAATAGATGAGGCAATCTACACTTAGGAATAAGACTATTTTTTAATAACGATATTTGCATTGAATAATTCAAGCGTTCAAGCGACTAAACCACGAAAATTCTCAATGTATTACAAATATGTTTATAATTGTGAATAATAAAGTGTTTGAAGATTCGTTCTCAAATGGCTTTACATAAGCTGGAGGGTCTAGGTACTTAATTTTTTATCTTTCCTTCATCAGACGAGCAGTTTTTTTAAATTTTATATTCGGAAATACTTCAGTGGGCAGCTAGTTGGGCGGAATTTCGTATTCTGCCTCGACGTCCGATGACGAAACTCAGCTGCAGTAATAATGATATAATATATAAAAAGAGAATAGCTAATGCTGTCACGACGATATTTTTTTAAATATAAAAAAGAGTATGATTCGTGTTACAAATCTACATAACGAATGAATACGAAACAACATATTGGACATAACAATCGTTTTATCAAGTTCCCTAATACCGTTGTTTTGATAAGTTCGTGTCTTTATTTTAGTTAGACAATTAATTATACTAAAAACAATATTCCCATATATCATTGATTATATGGCATTGTTTTGTTTTCTTTGTATTACTATTTGGTTAATTGCGTTCCCTTGTCATTGACGTATTTGTTTGTTCATCGAGAATAGTTATTATACATCGATTACGTACGATAATAATAATTCTCTAACACGAATTAAGTTTGGTGGCGTTTGTTGTATTGATGTGTATAAATTAAATGAAACACTTTGTTCGAAGCTGGGTAACAACTGGCTTTAATTGTTTAAAGCATGAGCTTATAACTAATATATCATTAGGGGTAGTGGGGTTGCGACGCTGGATTAAAAAAAAAACTAACTTGACTTATTGAAGAGTTCGTATATCTAAGTGACACTTATGTTATTTAATTAATTGGACATTATCGGAAACGAGAATGAGAAACTACAATTTATGAGTGTGGTGTCGTATAATATAGAGCAGTGAGGGTTAAAAGAGGATGTTATGACAAGAATACGAAATGCTAATACACAGCAACTTTATGTTTTATCCGCTTGTGGCTAGTTGTATGATGACGTTTTGAACTGAGAATAATAATTGAGAATTGTTAATTGTGAATTATGTGACACTTGACACTTATGTGACATTATGGACATTATCGGCAACCGTGGATGAGGGTAAAAGAGGATGTATATACAAGGATGGCTGGCGGTTTGGCCATGTAAAACGGCGGAATTTAACACAAGGATAGGCAACCGTGGATGGTGAAATTGGTTATGGCCTGGACCAAATCCAGGTACTACAGAATTCAAGTTAAAATCCCCATAACCGACTAGCATGCATGGTGAATGTCATGAAAGTGGATGAAGCGAGAGAGAGAGAGATCCATGGTCTCTGCCTTCCCCTTCGGGAAACTTCAGCGTGTTTTTATAAATAAATAGATAAGTTATAATTAGAGAAATACCAAATTCGACTAAAATATATATTAATAAATAAATACGGACAATTTGGTATTTGTCCAACAATAATGAGAATTATATTATTTAATAAGTAGTTAGGAAATAATAAATCTCTTAAATTGTAAATATAATAGATCATCAATCTTTAAAACCTTCTATACCTGCAAAAGCAGTCACCCCTGATCGATCGCTTCATAGAATAATAATAAATAAACCAAGCAATACAGGTAGTCCAAAAACATCGTATTTATACATATTGGTTGCTAAACTCATATTTTATACATAAGACATCCCCCATATATATCTCGACGATATATTTAGTGCCGACCACACTATAATCTTGTTACTGATGATTTACGACAACTTGGACGTCAAAAGTTTCTCCAGCATAGTTCCATTAAGAATGTTTTGCAAAGACGGCTACCGCTAAGCGATCCTTTGTGCTGACCCTTAGAGATGATTCATGACACGTTATTTGTTGAAGAGTCGCCCTTTCTGTGACCCTTGATAGGGTTGCCAAACTTTAACTTAACTTATTTTAAGAAAAAGCGCGTCCGATATTACCCTTGCTGTATCTATTAAGCTCTTTCGTTTAAGTTCAAGATACATCGTTGTTAAACCGCAGCGGTCGCATAGCGGATGGATTTATTATTTTTGATATATTATTTGATATAAATATAGTCTGTTATAACTCAGGAATAATGCCACGCCCATGGACGAATCTTTACGGAAACTTTATTGAAGGCTCTTTTGTCATATTGTGTTGATAAATCTTGATTGGCCGCTGATTCCAATGTCATAACTATGCATACTAATGCGCAGAAAATGCAATACACCCGTCATAACATTTAGGATGGAATCATAATTCTCTTTCTATAAAATGAAACCGATTAATACCGAAATATAGTTCTGTGGTTCTTTTTATCGCTCAAAACATTTCCATTGTATAACATATGTAAACCCTACAAGATACCGCAAATATTCTTTTGTTTCAAGTGAGAATTGTGGAACCCGATAGGAATAATTTTATGTAAATAGCTGAGCCATCTCTGAGCGCTAAAAAATTCAGAGGGCCTCGTTGAACCGCCTTTTGTTTCGTTTCACGTTGTATTTGGAAAATGGAAAATTCAGGAAAACTTAATTCGACTGTCTGGGTTTTAGTGCCCATTGTAGCTTTTTAATTAGACCCATAGAAACCGTAATGAAAACATACACGCAGAGTGTTTTTTATTGTGACTTATTGTTTATAGAGTGGGTTTTCAACGGTCTGTTACCGTTAAACAAAAAGTCACTTGGGTAAAATAATACCGAGGAAAGAAAAAACAAATTAAAAGATAATTTGTTAATCTATAAATTTGTAGAATTAATCTACAACCTCTTTAGGTTTGGCTAGGCCTCAGACTTCTGAATCTGTTTCATGATCATTTTTTAATCTAATGCCTGGCAGGCCCTCCAGTGCCTGACATACGACGTCGACTTTTTGGGTCGAAGACATGTTCCTTCACCGTTCGAGCGAATGTTAAATGCGCAAATAGAAAGAAAGTCCATTGGTGCACAGCCGGGGATTGAACCTACGACTTCAGGGATGAGTCGCACGCTATAGCCAGTAGGCCAACACTGCTCTTACGACAAGAAAATCAACATTAATTCAACGATTTCGCGTATCTTCAAAGCATAAAATTCTACGTAAATAACACTCAAACTTTATACAAAATTTAAGCCGTCATAAATAAGTGTACAATGAAAACATTAAGAAAGCGAGGCGTGTAACTTGCAACCTCAAACTAAATGAGAAGACTCTTTGAAGTTGCATTAATGCGGTGCAATTTACTTTAAAAGTGAGTAAACAAGTCAACTCCAAGTGTTCTCGGATTCAGATCACGCTAATGGAAGTGCTAAAATAAATAAAACACTACACTCGCCAAATGGGTTTAATAGGGATGCGACGTTGGCGCAAAATCTATTTATCTTGTATTTTTTATCATTGTTAAAACTAAAGAAAATGTAAAGCATTTTAAACGGGGTTGGTTTTTAACTTAGAGTCGTTATTACTTCTACAGACTTAGAGTCATTTATTTAACGTTACTTTGGTTAAGTAAGGTTTTCGATAACTTTACTTTATGAGAAATAAATATGTCTGTAAGTTTAAATCAGTCGATAACTAATCGGACATTTGTTCCATAACTGCACAATTATTTAATGAAAAAGTGCAACCGCTAGTTTTCTGGTATCTTCCGCATTACGCTCTTGCTTCCAGCGGTGGTAGAGTCTGGATAGAGATTGCAATACGACGTTTTTTTTGTATGCCATTACGATGTCTCTCAGTATCTGTAGCACTGATGCATTTAGAATCGGGATTATAAAAAGTAAGAAGCAAAGTTTCTAGTACCACAATCTCGATCTAGCGGGTTTTTTTCTAGCAATTATTGGTATTAATACTACAGATTTATAAGAACGACGTTGCCAGGCTAATTAGAGACACGATTCTGTAAGTATTTATCGATTCATATAAAATTAACAAAAAATGCCGTTTGGAAACAAATATTAATCATTAAAAATCAACGGCAAAAAAGCCTTGACCTCAGACTTGTATCTTTTCGTTCATGCCTTTAACGGATTAGCCTTCTCTGCCTGACATAAGTCGCTAATATTTTTACGTATTTATTTTCATGATGATTTATCACCGTATAAACAAGTATTACTGCATATAAATTTCTGCGCAGTCAAAGCACATTACCTCTGAAATATAAGTCTCTTATTATTTAAAGAGTTAAGTGTAATAAGTCTTATTTTAATTTTCATAAACCCCCGTTCTAAATTTAAAAAAAGGAGAAGTAATAATAAATGGACGTTAAAAAGGTAGTGCTAAGAGCAGTTTGTTTCCAGACGATATACTACTTCAAAAAATAAATCTTAATAAAATATGTGACTAAAGCCCGATATCGAAATAGAATATGTGAAAGGTATTCCCACGTTGCAAACAAAACATTTGATATCTGATAAAATAAGAATACGTAATCCTAACCCAATACGGCTAAACGTAAAACGAAATTGCCTTTCAAAGCGCAAAATATGCTTGTAATACAAGAAACCTTTTTTGTTTTTATCACTACAATATCAACGCTAACCGACGAAAATATTCATAATAATGAAAATTCTATTCAAATATTATCGTAAACACGAATATTTCTGAAACAGCGCATAAGTAAATATTGCGATCTTTAACAAACTCTTGGAATAAAATTTGCCCGATGAAATCAATGTAATTCGAAGCTGCGTTTTACAAATATAATTTTATTTGCCCGCTTTTGGAATGCAAAGGGAATTTGTGGTGTTTTTACATTTATAAGTATAAAGATAATAAACGAATAAATCTCTCGGTATATATGAATAAGAATATCTGATTATTTATCTATATTAACGTAAATGTTGACGGATGAATCATCATGTTTTTGGGCTTCTAGGACTAAAACTTCCACCTGACCAAATTGCCACCAGTTTTTGTCCCAAACGGTAGATCCGATCCCGTGATTTTTTCATAATTTAGACCCGATTTTTCCTCTACTCACCTTTGACATCTCTGTATTGAAAGCACTAAAACCACATCCTACCCTCGAAACACAGCTAACGAACAAATGTATCGGTAAATGTTTAAAATTAAAAGTCCATTAGTAATAAGAAAATTAATTTTAAATTTTAACATAGTATTTATTCATGTAGTATCCATGCCTTATAACGTAATCTACAAATATATAAAAGTATAAAACAGTTTTTTTTACGAAATTTCACGAAACATTTCGTTTAAAGTAAAGCTTAAAGCAAACACCGTATCACCCTCTATAGTACGGGAGGTAGCAACGTTTTCGAGAAAGAATTTCAGGTCAGCTGATTTTGTGATATGTCTTCCTTCTTGCACTTTCGGTTAGAGTCTGGGCAATCTGGCTGGCGGTAGCGGTTGCGTTCATTAGTGCGCATCCTATCTGTCCAGGTAATAATCCTGGATTTTAAAAGCTTTTTAAGAAGCGTAATTTTAAATTTTTAGTTTTTAAATAAGTCTACCTGACATACTTTTTTTATTGCCAGACATTTTTCACATTGCTAACTATGTGCCAGACGCGATTTTAAGTTTTTTTTTATAAAAATTTCAAAGTATTATAGAATGTCTGTAATTTTAATATTATGTTATTTAAATATAAGAAAAACTAAAAAAGGAATTTGCCAGACATTAATTCGATTGTTAAGCCTTGAATTAAAATGAAAAAGTCATGAAATGTATTGCAGTCTATGATGAAGCATTGCATTTTAAGAAGCGTAATTTTAAATTTTTCGTTTTTAAATAAGTCTACCTGACATACTTTTTTTATTGCCAGACATTTTTCACATTGCCAACTATATATATACTATAGTAGTCAAGTGTTGAACATTAAAATGTAGCAAGTTGACTCACGTCATGTTGAATAATTTAGACTTATGAATATTTTATTTTGGCCGAGAACACTTTTCAACATGGATAGTTCTTTAAACGCAAAAGGTTTAACTTGGTTACTGTAAGTTTAAAATGTCAATTTTTAAGCTGTAATTTATATTTTTCATATAAGGCAGCTACAGTATGTTTTATGAATACAAGTATTATATCTGCGTGCATAAACTATTATGAAAAAAAATCTTAATATCATCTAGACAGCAAAATAACTAAGTATTTATTGACTTTAATTACGCAATCATATGCCCATACATCTGTACTTAGAGACGTTCATAAAGTACCAATGTTAACCCAATTTATAACCCATTGTTCTATGCTTTCTTAACACATTTAAGCTCTCTTACAATTTAATGGAAGACAACTGTTTGTTTTACTACATACGTATTCCGTACTGTAGATTTAAAGAATGATTATACAACAGTAGATATTAAAAATAGTTTTATCTAAAAACATTGATATTAGATATAAAAAAGCCTATTCCTTACCTATTCATCAGTCAGTCAGTTCAGTCTTTTAATTTATTTAAAAATCTCCTTTTTGATCACTTTTTTTCTGCCTCGTGATTAGCTACTACTTTTATATATTAATTGTGAGTCAATTAACCTTAAGCTGAGCTTTTCCCTGTCTGTTTATACATACTATTATTTATACCTTTTCTTTAGATCTTATTTTATTTAAGTATCTTTTTGTTAATTTATTATGCATCTCTTGTACTTTACCCTCTGTAGGTGTTTCTTTTTTTCTATTGATCCATTTTAGGGTTGCCTGGCAGAAATCGCTTGTTAGCGGTAAGGCCGCCAGTTGCCTAATAACTTATGTAACCTACTTACTTTTTGTTTTTTTCTATATGTATAATTATGTGTATTATGGCAATTAAGTGTAAATCAATAAATAAAAAGTTCAATTTCATGGAATGGTTCCAGAAAATTTTCAATTAAGAGTTAATGGGTTATGTATTTTATTAAAATGATAAAATTAGTAATTATACTAATATATAAAAGCAGTGTTGGTGGACTTCAATGGACTTTCTTCGAACGGTGGAGGAAAACATCGTGAGGAAACCGACATGTCTTAGACCCGACAAGTAGACGGCGTGTGTCAGACACAGGAGGCAGATCTCCAGATTTGATTGACAAACGATCACGAAATAGATACACAAAGCTGAGGCCCAGACCTAAAGAGGTTGTAGTACTGATTTATTTATTATTTTTATATAAAAGCAATAACTCTTTTATGTTCGCACCCTTCAAGCGAATAGTATGTCAATTGTAACCTAGAACCCTTTACCGTAACGCCACTGCAAGTTGATTGGTGCGTCATTAAATTTATACAATCGCCCTTCATGTTGGCTGTAAAGCAAAGTATATGGATACAATAATGTTGACGCTAATCTTATTTGTTAGACTAAGCTAAGTTAGAGTAGTCCTAAGCTAGACTACGTACCAAAGCGAAGCCTCTCTTTCTAATAAGAAAAATCACTCGACATGGTCAAATCGGCTTAAACCGTGAACGAATCCCGGAGAGTCAATTATCGAAAATAGATGAAACCTCGGCGAAAAAGGAAAATTTACCTGTAAACGTCACTGTCTATTATTATATGTGTTTAAATAAAGTTATTCTTACTCTAAATTTTTTTATAGAACAAGGGACAAACGGGCAGGAGGCTCATCTGATGTTAAGTGATAACGCTCTCAATGAAGGCTCGCGAGGGTGTTGCCGGTCTTTTAAGAATTGGTAGATCTTTTCTGGAAAGAACACTTGACGAACAACAAAAATCTAGGAGGTAGGTAGGTACAAAACATTAATGATCCACTGAAAAGGTAATTTATAACAGACTCCCATTTTTTCGTTTAGCAATTTTTGTATTAAACATATTGCAACGCTTTTCAACTGTTTCAGGTCAATCTCGCAACTTTCACGTACTGTTGACGCAATCATAGAAATTGCATGTTGTGCAAACAGAAAATTCGCGACGAATAGACGAAACTGTTAACAGTAAACCAAAACGTTTTCTACACCAAAATTTTTGGTATTTTAGAAATAGTAATTTGTTTAATAGGTGATCATAAAAGTGTCTGCCCCAAAGCGAATTAAGAATCAAGCTCAAAACATAATCTGCTAAAACCTTTAAAAAAAAGATATTTTTATTATAACTAATTATCTTTTCTCTTGGCTTTGTTATACATGTTTATATTTGACTATATTTTAATGTAATTTTGTGACCGGAAATTGGTTACCTTTTTCGCAATTTCTATTTTTATTCATCTTCATTCTTCGTTTGGCTGGAATAGATCACTTATAACGGATAGGCGTCTTTATATTGTATATAAGTAATAAAAGAAAATCTGCGCTATAACCTCTTTAGGTCTGGGCCTCAGATTTCTGAATCTGTTTCATGATCATTTTTTTTCGATCTAATAGGCAAGTAGGTGATCAGCCTCTAGTGCCTGACACACGCCGTCGACTTTTTGGATCTAAGACATGTCGGTTTCCTCACGATATTTTCCTTCACCGTTCGAGCGAATGTTACATGCCCATATAGAAAGAAAGTCCATTGGTGTACAGCCGGGGATCGAACCTACGATCTCAGGGATGAGAGTCGCACGCTGAAGCTACTAGGTCAACACTGCT
Organism: Pieris macdunnoughi; assembly: GCA_905332375.1. Taxonomy (NCBI): domain Eukaryota; kingdom Metazoa; phylum Arthropoda; class Insecta; order Lepidoptera; family Pieridae; genus Pieris; species Pieris macdunnoughi. The sequence goes on from CAJOBZ010000048.1 coordinate 1,300,727, forward strand.
TTTTAAATAATACATAAATAAAAATTTCAAAAGTATAAATAATACCTCTTTTCGCTTGGTGTTAAAAACGATTTTCACTTCAAACAATCTTTGGCAAAAAGATTTTCGTCCCAAATAACGAAAAGGCTTACCTTTTGTAAACATCCTAATACCTCCATAATATATTTAGTGTGAGAAATATCGGAATTCTCGCTCCAACCCTTTGTTATGAAAATACTATGTAATATAAAATTCCTTTTAAAAGTCTATCTGTTTTTATACGATATATTATTCCGACAATTGCCGCATGACCTCAGTCTTGAGAACGCGCTCTAGTCATTAGAGTCTAGAATTCTAATCAAGGATCTTCCATGAATTTCTTCTCTACGAACATATAATTTACAAACAGAAAAATAATTCGTACAGCCATGCGATTCTGTAACTCACTTTTCGAACAATTTGCTAATTTATTTGATAAACAATAAACTACAAGCTCCCACCTTTTCAGAATGCCAAATCATAAAATGACTGCTTCACGACTGATTTGAGAGCGACCGCCGATGCGAAAACCGCTGTGTGAGTTCGAAAAGTGAGTTACAGAATCGCAAGGCAGGTGTCTTAGACTGGACGGGGAACACGTATAGTTTAATATTCGGGTTAAATCTAATATCACACAAACGCGTAATAATCTGTCTAAATGATACAATTAAATTTTAAATTTCATTATGTCTGGTAGATAATAAAATGTGTGCGTATACTAGGTGTACACACGTAAGAACTGAAACTTCTTTATGACCTTATTTTTCGAAAAATGATCTACTATATGCAATTTACAGAAATTGGTTAAATAAAGTTAAATTAGATAAAGTTTAACAAAAGGCTTTTATTATCATAGACATGAATACAATACAATTATTTCATTTTACCTTATTACTACTAAGATTATTACAGAATTTCATTAATTGTAATAGAATTATTGCTATCATTGTTATCGTTATTATATATTTTTGTTTTTAATGACTTCGAATCTTTTCGGATCAACCGTGGTAGGGACAAGAAAAAGATGCCGCGTAACCGAAAAATGTAACGGTAAATTTTTTTCCAATGCCGATAAAGAAGTTTGACGTTTGACTTCAAAAAGCAACATGGCGCGTAACCGAAAAACGTGACGATTTGCTACAAAATTTCTCCCATACGTCGATAAAGAAGTTTCACTTCAATAATAATCCGATGACGCGTAATTGGGATTTTGGTCTTAGATTGCAACAGTCTTTTCATAATTCTTTGACCCTACAACGTCGGTTTTTGTGTTTGAGATATTATGTTCTCGATGTACGGACACGAGAAAGTGTTAAATGCTCACAGAACACGACACGAGTTGGAGAGTCGCACGCATAACAACCCCTGCACTATAGATGCAATTAATTAAGCAAGAAACAACGTCGGACGGTATCAAGATTAGTATCAGTGATAACCTATAATTTGATTTAAGACATTACTCGCCTTGGATATTGAGTATTAGTTACAGTAATTTATGATGCAGTAAGTTAGACGTGGGCTGATACGATAATTCTTGTTATTGAGAAGTTTATGATTACGTAGAATGATGTATTGACTCGTTTATTAAAATCTAATGCTAAGTAGTAAACTGAGATATTGACTTACTATTGAGAATGAATGTCGAGGCTTCGGTGGACGGAAAAAATATTTTTTTAAGGAAATAGACACACATGCACACGTATTCTTCTTACTTAACTTGGAAGTGATACAGTTTATGTGAAATCAGTGAAGTGAATTAGTGAATCAAATAATTATTATTGTTTAATTTCCTACCCTTGTCTAGCCTTTATTATATTATACTATTATATACTAAAGGAAATCTTTTTATGAATTAATTATAAATTTGTTATGGAAGACCTAGGAACTCAGACACACATATTTTTTACTTAAAAGGGTTCCCAAATCTTACACGATATATTATATATTATTACTACCAGACTCGGCCAAGCGTTGCTGTGGCTAAGGTTTTTGTTATACTACATAGTAGTAATCTATTCAAGGGAAACGGTAGGAGAACACCAGTCATGGGGGCCACCAAGCTTTTTTGGTGGTTATGCTATTCAATTGTAGCTTATGTGAAATGTTGGTACATTCAACACAGCGCCATCTGTTAGAATTGTTACTATCAAATAATAAACAAATATTTTGCAATAAAATATAATTGCGGGTATAAATTGAGATGTCACCTATCCTATCCTTAAAGTTGGATCAAACTACACACAGTGTGCAAATTTGATTGATATCGCTTCGGTAGTTTAGGTGTCCATAGCGGACAAACAACGTGACACGTAATTTATATATATTAAGATATAGGAATCTTTAAGGCAAGGTGACTTTCATTAGCCCATATTCAATACAGTAAGATATAATGCCTGTACCCATGCCTCAACTAAAGGGCTTTAAAACTATAATCTTTCTCTAGATTCAGATTTTTAGTGAAAATCTTTTACCAGATACTAGATTTTGAAAATAATAAAAAGCCATACCTGACATTCATAAGTGCCATTGTCTCGTTTCTGTACAAACTTGATTTGAAGGGTCCAGTCCTCAGAACCCTCTCCGTGAAGAACCTGTAATTTTATTAACAGTATATTAAAATTTGTATACTAGACTGCGTTGGTACTTTGTAAATCTTAATTTTGACTTCAGTGGTGAGTTTTTCACACAATACCAAGCGCTATGATTACAGAGTTATACATCGAAATTATATACAAAAACTTCGGGATATATTAAATAGTTTTTTTTTTATAAATAAATATACTTGGTGAAAATACAACAGTACTTCACTGGTTAAATCTAAAATGGCACTAAAGAATCGATGAAAACTTTTATTAATTGAGTCTCTAAGGAATATTGAAAAAGACTTTACAATAAGGAAATTGCAGTTTCATAAAGCTTTATTAAGCACCACTATTTATTAAGAAAACTTTGAGCTTTTATTATAATTAATGTTGAAAGTTATACAGTTAATTCGGTATATTAAGCATACATATTTCGAATGCTGTTTTTGTAATATTTATTCACTTGAGTTGACAAGAGCTGATGTTTTTGTCTCCGTAATTATGTATTCTTACACCGCTTATAATAAAAACAATTATTCTGTCCCCTTTAATTACACCAAAAACACAATTAGAAAGTAGTTAATATATAGACAAAATTGACTAAAAGTCCATTGAAAATCTCACTGTGTTTTATAGGAAATAATTTATGAAGTAATACGAAAATTCACGAATATAACACCCATATGTTTAATACATATTTACGTTTGAATAAAACATTTTCATATTTTGTAATCACCACATAAAATCGAATAGTTAAAGTAATATAATGTTATCTAACGATAAGAAAAAAGCTATTACATCGTTTCATGGGCGTACTGGAAACTAAACGGAACCACGAACAAACAGTCATCATATAGTATTCGTGTTTACTATAGGTCTACCAGAATCTGATGGCAATAAAAAAATTTAAAAATTAGCGATTTGCATATGGCAATAAAAGAAAAAATTCATCTGTCAAGTGAAATTTCGAGGAATTGTTTTTGGTTTGGCTTCAAATTTCTTTTAAAAAGTGATGAAAATGTCGAAGAAACCTCTTCGACCGCAAGCAAGACATATTGTTTTCAATGTTTATCAAAGAATACTTGGTCAACAAGATGCAGATCATACACAATCATCGATATTGAGCCACGTGCAAGCGTTGACTGGTTAGTAGGAATGACACGTCTTGATACTTTGGTTTATGGGATTTTTCGTGTGTATTATATTATGTACTTATACTAAACTTAGGTTTATTTCAGGGGTTTCTTATACTACAAATAAACTTGGATAGTTTTGATTTAGAATTGATCAGAAACAAGATAAATGAGTTGTACACTGTTTCTTTCTCTCAAATAGGGATCGATGAATGGTGAAAATATTGTGAACATGTAATAAAAATTTAAAATCAATTCATAGAACAAGATCGGTTAATTGAGATGCAGGAGGAAAGGTTTATTATAAATACGGCGTTGAAGACTTTTTTATGGATGTGCAGTATTTGAACCATTTTCAAGTTCTTAATTAATTAATAAACTCATGAACAGAGTAATTGGAGTTTTCATCTAAATTTCAAACCCACATTCGCCACATTTTCAAAAATTATCCTTGTTCATTGGATACATTTTTATATTTGCATGTATCAGCCGCTATAAGGAAAAAAAAGTATCAAAACGTTTTACTCCAATTTCCCCAGTATTGCTAGCGTCAATTTCTTTTTTCCCTTTTTGCCATCAGATCCTGGTAGACCTATACATTAATTTATAAAAACAATATATTAAGCTGAAGAAGGTACTCGCGCATGAGATTTTTTTTACTACCTGCTTGCTTACTTCCTATTGAAATAGACCGTTATTTAGCTAAAAAAATGTTTAACAAGTTTGGTTTTATCTGTTTTATAAGTTTTTCTACGCCCTTGATTTGAGAACTGGCACTAAATGTAAAGTTAGAAGCATTTTATATACATTTCCTTTTTTTTACGTTCATAAGTGTACATTGTGTTACCTATATGATTTAATGATTTTGACTTTAACTTATGACTTTTTTAAAAAAGCAAAACGTCTTTTGTTACACTCGAAGAAATAATGCACACTGGATACTGGATAATGTACCACTATACATCTTTGTGTAAAATGAAATTGAAATTGAATTATCAATACGAAAATCTTATTAGAAATATCTTTTACTAGACAAAATTATCGTAAAGATTGTGTTAAAAGAATGGATAATGCCAGTTAAAATTAATTTTTCTAATATGATATCAAAATACTTGTACTTGGCACTTCATTTCAAGCACGTAAATGTAATCCCGGACTAATCTTAAGGCAAGCAACCTGTACCAAGAGAAAGCGAAAGCGACAGCATAATAAATTGTGTTTAATAATTCAATAAAAAATTGTCTCCTTTCCTACATTTGATATTACATTAATTATAATTTAATAATGGACAATTTTTAAAACGGTAATACAATATAAATATGATATTTGAATATTATTATAGAGGTATTATTTTAAGGTTTGGTTATTCGCGTGACAGTAATTTGTTTTGTATACAGGTATAATATTGTACACGAGGCAATTTAATGATAGACTAATTGTCTATCAACATAATATTAAATTAAAATTATTGAATAATGAAAGAGGGACTTTTACTTGTCATTTATTTTTGGTCATATAAATTTAACGGTAGGTTTTATGGTTGGTTGCAATTGTTTTTTTGTTTATATTTCATATACCAATTGTTTTTTTGTTTATATTTCATATACCAATTGTTTTATCTAAGAATGCCAATTTACGACGATTAGGTACTTAATAACAACGTCATCGGTTGTTACGACTATCGGTTTTTATTTTTACATAGTAACAAATATTACATTATCTGCTAGTAGAGTCTAAATAATCTTACAATTTATACACGGCTCGTGATACTTGTAATTGTACTAGACCACAAAGTTTCGAGAGTTTGAAGATCTTGGCAGATCAGGTAAGTTGAAAATTGTTAATGACAACTAACTTAAGAGGTTTCGGTGAATCCTATCAATACTTTACGAGCTCTCAAAGCTAATTGAAAGTTCATTGTTTGATGGCATCAGAGTTTGAACTTAAAAAACATAGTTATTTTTAGAATTACTTAGGTGGATTAAATTTACTCGGCATCTGAACAATATATATATTTTTACAGAACGGGGCCAATGGGCAGGAGGCTCATCTGATGTTAAGTGAAACCCTCCTCATGGACACTCACATTGCAAGAAGGATCGCAAGTGCGTTGCCGGCCTTTTAAGAATTGGTAACCTCTTTTCTTGAATCATCCTAAGTCGAATTAGTTCGGAAATACTTCAGTGGGCAGCTGGTTCTACATAGGGGTGGTACGCGAAAATTGCCTTAAGAAACGTTCCGTGGAACAACGGATGTCGAGGCGATTCGGGTTGTATTTTGGATTCTGCCTTGACGTCTTGCTGATCTTTGCTGACTGATATTGAAGCATCATTAATTTTTTGCGCAAATTTTTTAAATAATAAATCAATTTTATAAGAAAAACATCTACACCAAAGGAAACAAAGAAAATTCTCTTTAACTTTTCCTTTATTCGTATTCCGAGACGAATTCCACATAAAATAAAATCTGACAGTTTATTTCTTTGTATGACAAACGGCAGCATAAGGAAAATGGAACGGGAAAGCCTTGGGGAAAGTCAAGTGTAAAGCTTTATTTTTAATATTGACTTAGAAACAACGACTTATTGGTTAACGCAAATAACGCATAACCTCCATTCCGGAGAAGCCAGCATCGGGCTGCTATGCATGAGCACAAAACCTTAAATGTGTGCCCCATGCTCCGTTGTTGCTACAAGTGTTGAAATAGTAGTCCTTAATCGTAGATTAAAAAGCCGGCAACGACAATCACTTAACAGCAGGAAAGGCTCCAGCCCGTTTGCCCCCTGTTTTATTTAAAATAAACTTTTTTTAAAATTTTTTATTAATAATTTGATTAAAGTTACAAATCTGTTACGAAACTTAATGCCCGATTTAACAGCGGATTTAGGCAAGTATAGTATCGTCTATTTGGGGGTTAACTTAATTAAAAATTAAATAGATCAGTTAACTTTAAACCTCCTACAAAAACACCGTAAATGATTTACTTAATATTATATCTAAATCACTTGAGTTTCACACGTTATTTATATAAAATCACCTTTAGTAAAAATGTCACATCCATTTTCATATTAAATAAGTTAAAAGAAATACTGCGCGTCAAATTTGTTACCGGCATATGATGAATGTGTGTAATAAAATGAGTGAGCGAAAGTTTTAGCTAGGAAATTTTACATTGGATATCCGATACGGCATCCACTAATATTCCGTTTAATCAATCTTGCTATTCAAACTGTCGATAAAGGTATCATAGTTACGAGTATCGGTGAGTTTATGAGTACTAAATGGAGTGAAGAATTAGCAGGATTAGCTTTGCGGCTATTTCGATTCACCGACACTAATTTCTTTGCGCTAGAACGGTAGAAAACATGGTAAATATGCATGTCATGCTAAATTTAGGCATAGGCTGATCTAATTGCCAATTTTTTTTTTATAAAGAACAGGGGGCAAACGGGAAGGAGGCTCACCTGATCTTAAGTGATATCGCCGCCCATGAACACTCACATTGCCAGAGGGATCTCGAGTTGCCGGTATTTTAATCTACGATTAAGGACTATAAATTCAAATTATCGAGTGCGTTGAGACTTGAGAGTTTATGAGCTCTCAAAGCTAATTGAGAGTTTATTGTTTGATGGAAATCAGTGTTTGAACTTTAAAAACATAATTATTTTAAGTAAAGCTTAGCTGGATTAAATTTACTCGGCGTCTGAGCAATATATATTTGTTTTATAATTATATATTAGGGGGCAATCGAGCAGGAGGCTCACTTGATGTTAAGTGATACCGCTCATGGACACTCATTCACATTGTCAGAAGGCTCGCAAGAGCGTTGCCGACCTTTTAAGAATTGGTACACTCTTTTCTTGAAGGACCCTAAGTCGAATTGTTTCGGAAATATTTCAGCGGGCAGCTGGTTCCACATAGTGGTGTGCGGCAAAAACTGCCTTGAAAAACGCTTATCTGTGAAACGCCGGACGTCGAGGTGATACGGGTGGAATTTCGTATTCTGCCTCGACGTCCGTTGATGAAACTCAACTGCAGGTATTAATCCGAACAACTCCTCTGAACACTCTCCATGGTAAATGCGGTAGAAGATGTGACCCCACATCTCTACGCAACGGCAAAGGATCAAGCCGCTCTGAGAGGGATTGATCGAAGTAAGAAAAAGATCAAGAATAGCACGAATTTTATGAGTTAATAATGTTATGTTTTAAACGTAATTCTGTTTAGGCTGCTAGAAGTAGACATAGATAATGCTTAGTTACGGTTTTCTGTAAACCAATTAAATTATTCCAATGCTTAATGGTTTTGCAAAAGGATATACGAAAAAGGTCTACGTCGTTATCTTTATATATAATATATAATTCTACCATGCGTGTGTATGTATCGGCTGGACGTCTTAAAAGGCTGGACCGATTTGAATGAATTTTTTTGTATGCACCCTGGATGGTTTCCATTTACAAATCAGCCCGGAAGATGGCGCTGCATTCGGTACTTTTATATTTTGTTTAATATCCTATTCACTTGTAATATCATCAGGACAACGTCTGTCGGATCCGCTAGTTTAAAATAATACTGAAACAATGCTTTTGTTATTAAAAAGAGTTTTTAGTAAAATAATATTCCTCATAAAGATTCACTTAAACAGTCTTAGAAAAACACTTTTTTAACGGATTTGAAGTTGTGTGTTTTCAACAGCTGTGATACTTTTTGACTTTCAACACCTTTTGTCTTCAGTCACCGTGACCACGCACGCTGTAAAGCACGGGAAACGTCGGTTAAATTTAAAATTATGTAAAATAATTGTAAATTTATAATAAAACATAACTTCAAATCCGTTAAAAAAGCGTTTTTCTATGTCTAAAAGTTATATCAATAAAAGACAATACTTTCAACAGTCTTCTTAAATCAAACAATGTGTTATTGCAGCATTATAATGGAAATAATTTCAAAAATGCTTTTACAAATCGAATCACAGTATTATAATCGTATTTCTTTTAATCTTTGTACTTAACAGGAACAAAATATAAAACAAAAAAGCTCTAATCTTATGTTTGCGTCTTTGAATGTGTGTATCATTTGGGAGGCTAATTAGCAAATAAAAAGGTATAATGCGCAATTCTTGGCTACCACGGAAATTTACATATGAAAATATTGAGGAAGTTTTCAGGGCGCTCCACTTAGCTAGTGGGACCTCATGCATATTCACTAAGCCGCTAATCTGGATCAAGAATAATACTTTTAGCAGAATTCCGCTTTATTCTGCAACTGCAAACGGCTGGAGATTTGTTTTAATTTGACTAACTATACTATAGCATAATGTGATAAAATCCTTTTCAGTGCTGTGTGTAGCAAAGGGTCTTTGTTTGTTTCAAAAGAAACGTCAGCTAAATTATTAAAAGTAAATGAAAGATAGAGTAAATTTAAAGGTCGTATTATTTTTAAGATACGACTGACAAGTATAGCTATTTATTGAATATATTTTGTACCCGAACATCTATTTTTTCAAGTCTTTTTGTACAAAATACACTTGTCTAAGAACGACCTTACGAGCTTATATTTGACTAAAGCCTTGCGATTCTGTAACTCACTTTTCGAACTCACACAGCGGTTTTCGCATCGGCGGTCGCTCTCAAATCAGTCGTGAAGCAGTCATTTTAAGATTTGGCATTCTGATAAACAATAAACTACAAGCTCCCACCTTTTCAGAATGCGAAAACCGTTGTGTGAGTTCGAAAAGTGAGTTACAGAATCGCAGGGCAGCATCTTAATATGTACACAAATAAAAAATAAAGATAATAAAATATTAAATCTATTTCTGGTTTAATCATCAACCTTGTTGTATTTAGACCATCACCTTATGACTTATCATCACAAGCTGTGTACTTATCTATATATATAAAAGAAAAATGGTCTTCGTTTGAGGCTCCTTCACGCCTAAACCACTGATCGTATCGACATGAAACTACCACCATTCGATGCGAAATGTTTCCTAGATGGTTTATGGCTATTTATTTATTTTAATTCTAACGTTCCTTTATTTTTTTATTGCTGTTTTACTTTTATGAAAATTTATCCATACGGACTTCACCGCGGAAACATTCGGGGAGGCTTCCTAGAACCTCTAAACGTCAACATCTGTTAAAAACTCGATTTTCGAAATATTTCAATTTTCTTAGCGGGAAGTTAAAAAAAAGAATAATAAAAATATGAAAAAAAATAAAATAATGAAACATAAAATTTATTTTAATTCGTCCAGCAAAGCGGGCGCGAAACGGCTAGTTACATTATATTTTTACAAAATATTTATCTATTTACCTACAGCTAACATAAATGATAAAAAAATTTAACTAAATATATAGCCAAATATGTAGTAAACATATGTAGTATATTTACGAATCAAACGAATATTTAAAAAGGTTCAAACATTTACGAAACTTAGAAAGGTAACAATTCAAATACATTTAACGAAGTAATACCTATTTCGGTTGTTTGATGGTGTGAAACTGAGGGTATACAGTACGTGAGGGTGTGTACTGTGTATGTAAGTGAGTTCATGCAGCAAAAATATTGTATTTTGAGTTCAATATTTTTGTTCTCTGAAACTTATTACCGATAAAACCACTCATACATCGTACATTCCTTTTTCTTGTGTTTCGTATAAATGACAATCATATGATTCCATGATTGATTCCTCGTTCAATATTACGCTATCTTTAAACTTTATTGTATCATTATGAAACAGACCTTTATAATTGGTTACATAACCTAAAGTTAGATTCCTAACTCTACAACTTATTTCGGTAAAGTTATTTCAAAATTAATTTTAAACGTAGATAGTTTTCGAATTTCTTTAATTTGATTTGGATAGCTTCATACAATTTTTGGATAGATATATATATATTTTAAAATATTGACTTCTTGCACTTTACACATCATAGGTAGCCTGGAAGACATCGCTTGTTAGCAATAAGGCCGCCCGTTGCATCTCTTATATTTTTTATGTGTATTGTTATTTGTTTTTCTATAGAACATATTTCTTGTACAGAAGTGTAAATAAAATAAATAATATTAAAATATCAGTCACATAAATATGTCTGTCTCACTAATCTTACCTGAAACCGTTCATCATTGGTGTAGGTGAACTTCCCGGAGCTCAAGATATGCCAGTCGCGTTTTCTAATCCAGGACACTTGCTGTGAAGGAAATAGACCATTAATATATTGTCATCTCACTCAACACTTGAAAAATGAAAAACTGCTGTTATAACTCGTAAGTTTATTAAATTAAAAAATTAATTGATAATGGCTTTAAGTATTTTATTTATTTTAACGCTAGCTTGGTTGTGCGTCGCGTGCTGATTCCTCTTGTGCACCAATAGTTTTATTAATATTAAGACTTGCTCATTAGGAATGGGAACATCGCGAGGATAATATTAACCAAGTTTTCAAAAAAATTAAATAATAGCAATCTGAAGTCTTTCTGCAAAAGGTTGAAGGACTTATTATTTGTTTGCATATTTCTAGCATCGTTGTCTGGTAATTAAAGATTGTGGTGTATCCCATTTCACATGCGTATTTGAAGTGAGAGATTATAGGTAATATATATATATGATGTACCTCTAAATTATTGTATTAGTGTAAAAACTTTTAACACGCCTGTTTATACAATTAAGTGAATCTAAAATTAAAAAATCTTTATTGACGCAAATGATCGTAATATTAGCTAATGTTTGTATGAAGTGCCTAATCAATTTTACAAAATTAGGAATACATAAAATTTATTAAAATACATCAAACATACTATTGCTTGACCCACTATTATTATCATTAATCTATGTTACACACGTTCGACACACACGAGTCTTAAATTTTGCTGATGATAATGACGCAACTATCAGACATTTTTGTATAAATTAACGTAACTCAACCAGCTAAATTACAACTCATCTGAGAGGCATAAATCTAGAATCGGCATAGCTAAAACCTCCAAGTACATATATAAAATTGATGCTTCAATATGCTATTCCTATTGCAAAATTAATTAGGAAGTTTTTAACCATCTTTTCACGCAACTTCCCAATGCATAGCAATATTGCGCAGAATCCATTACCACGAAACACTGAAAATCCGAAACAAACTACATTTACACGAAACTTAATGAAGAATAGTTGAGTGACTCATAAATTAGTTTTATACGTTCCCAGTTGTAACCAGTTAGTACCGGAATGCATGAATTCAAGTTATATAAAATTTCCAGCTGTAAAACGCTTGCTAAGCTTATAGCTGGCAAGTTGGCACAATTACAATCTGACTTGCAGTACAATTTGCATATCGCGCACGTCCACTTGATATTTAGAATTGCGAGATATGGAATATTGTGACAGCAATTTGTGTGAATGAAAGGCTATTTGGATTGATTGATGTATTCATGCTGTGAACTCACAAATTTTGTAAAAGTATTGAAAATTTGATTGCTCGATGTAATAATATCAACTGTGCTGGTAAATGAATGCTTAGTTTTTTGTACAACAATTTATTTTTTCATGTAATATGTTTAGTGATACCGCCCCCATAGACACTTACGAGTGTGTGTTACCAGTCTCTTAAGAAGTCGAATTGGTTCGGATATACTTCAGTAAGCAGCTGATTTCACATAGCCTTTTCACTGCCTTAAGAAACGCTTAGTAGTGAAAAATATAGAAAAAAGCATTTGAAATTTTGTGGTTGACGTCTATTAATGTCTGGATATATTAATTTTAATATAAATAGCTAAAACAATGTTTTATAGATGAGCCCTCAATAAATTATTATTTATCCCCTTAAAGGTCGGCAACACACACATTTTTTTTCCTTCAGTGGTTGCCAAAGAGGTTTTCGCAAACATAATGCTTATACTTAATAAGTGTATAAAGATAAATATAACAAAAGAATTACAAGATATAGCAAAAGATAATTTTACGGTTAGAAACATGTTCCTCACGATGTTATCCGTCACCCTGTGATGATTGTTGGTGCACAGTCGTAGTTCAAATTTTCCATCAAAACTTAATTTAATAAAGTTGAATTTTTAATAACTAAAATATTACCCCTCGTTCATTTAAATGCCCTACAAGGCAGTGGAGATACGCTGTGCCCCCCAGCTGTGCTGTGACATTGCTGACGGAGTTGTTCGCTGTAACATCTGCTGGTGCAACACTGCCACGCCAACCACGGGCTTTCGATGCGCCGTGATGTCCTGGAAAAGATATCCATACTAATATCATAAATGACTGAATGTGTTTAATTGCAACGGGGAGACCTATTATGATTTGATTGGAAAAAAATAACCTTTAAAATCAAAGTACAAAAAGTTAAAACAAATTACTTCTTATTAATAAATAATCAAAAAGGGCATATTTTTTGAAACGCAATCCACTCAACATAAGCTGTGTTACCTAAAAGCTTACCTTTGCGGGGTTTGTTTAATTAGAGGTGTGTGCTAACACACATAATCTTATGAAGAACAATATAATTAGATTTGTGGAATTGAATCTAAAAACGAGTTATTTGAATAACAGTATATTAATTAAGCCCTACTAATATTAACCAAAAGCTATTTAAACAATTCATTAATTTTAAAATATAAGTGTAATCTAATTATGCACTCTGTATTAATACTTAATTCAATAAGGTAAGGTAATGTAACTCTTACATGCTTACTATATATTATATCTATATATACTAGTCATATCATTTATCATTCATATTATCGGGTTTCATATACAGTTAGCTTATTGTTTTAGAATAATAACGACTACGTGTTCTTCAAATTGAACGTAATGTAACTGATATTAAAATATAGTAACAAAAACAACCTAAAAATCTAAACTTATTCCGTTCTACGGGAACAGCTTCGCATATTTAATCACAAACCAAAACAGTTTTCAAATCAATTTTGTCTCGTATCAAATGATCCACAGAAGTGGGTCCTGTCGTGCATGTACAATTCCAATGTCCACACGTAACCTTTCTATTGACCCTCTTAGCCTTAGTATTGTCTTTGATTAACATAACCTTTACACATATAAAGAAAAACGCTTTTTACCGGATTAAAGTTATGTTTATTATTATAAATTTACAACTATTTGAAATAATTTTAAATTTATCCGACGTTTCGCGTGCTTTACAGCGTGCGTGGTCACGGTGACTGAAGACAAAAGATGTTGAATGTCAAAAAGTATCACAGCTGCAGAGAAAGTTGCATTATCTGTATTTATTTCCCCGGAGTTGGTATCGACTAAAAGCCTCTTAGCCTTTTTAGCTGTATAATAAGCGATTATAAATTGCGAGCTGATCAAAAATATAGAATCTATGCTGTTATTCTTCGATGCATAATCTCACCAACAGTTCGTCTTGCAAATACATATTTTATTTTACACAGCTGTTAAGTGGATTTATGACTGCTTATGACTTTTACTTGTTCTGATCAATAGACCGTAATGCCTATAACTTTAATATAATTCATAAACTTAATTTGTTCTCGCTTATTCAAATCCAAGGTTAATTCGGTAACATTCATTTCAATTAATTTAACCTATTTTGAACTCAGATATGTGTCCATTTAAGTTACTGACTTTTAATAAAACTATTCGGCTTTTTACGTTTTAAATTTTGTCTCTGAAACCACCTGTAGTTGCTGTAAGAAAAGATAATGCTGGAATTCCTATAACTAACTTTGAACATTTTCATATCTTCTGACAAAGAAGATTCAGGCATTCAATGAGAAATAGTTTATGAACTTGCAGAATGGACCAAAACTTTAAGGTTTATTTTGCTCACCGTGCTAGGAAATTGTTCCGCCTGTCCGTTTTGCACAAATATAGCACGTGTTCGCCACTATTTTTATTTCCACACTTTGGACACAATTACGGTGTCCATGCAACTGACACAGTTTGACGAAAGATTCTGAATAAGACACGAATTTAGCGTAGACAGGAAACTTGTTGATGATTTTTTTTTACAAATCTATTCAGCAAAAGTTGTTGCAATGTATTATTGATCAAAATGTTGATAAAATTTTGTTTTTTGTTGTTGTTAACTCTAGTACATTTTTAACAACACTTTTAACTTTAAACCAATTTTATGTAAAACTTATCTCAATATTATAAAAAACAAAATATTGACATGTGCGACTATCACCACCATATAATTATAATAATTTATTTATTATAAATATCATTTGAAATGAAATGAAGTTTTTTCCTAAGCATTACGCCACTCGTATGCAGTTTATTGATATAGGAATAAGATTCATAAAACCTTTTTTTAATTAAGTATATTGATTACAAAAAACATTAGGAGGAACGTAAAATTTAATGTTTCATAAAATCAAGATCAGTGTTGGCTTCAGCGTGCGACTCTCATCATGGGGTCGTACATTCGATCCGGTGGAGGAAAACAGCGTGAAGAAACCGGCTTGCCTAAGACCCAAAGTCGACGACATGCGTCAGGCACATGAGGCAGATCACCTACTTGCCTAATAGATTAAAAATGATCATGAAACCGATACAGATATCTGAAGCCAAGACCTAAAAACATTGTAGCGCCACTGACTTATTTTTATTTTTTTAAATCGATATCATTGCATTGTTTCAATGACAACTTTTATTTTTCGAATTCTAATCTATCTATCTATTCTAATTCTAATTGTGTTTAGTATTGGAAATAGACGCTGTGTTATTAAATTTGTAATTAGACTGATTTAGTTATTATCAATAAGTGTTCACTTGTTACAAACAGTTTAATTTTGCGAGTACACTTCACGCTTCGCCAAAAATAAACCGAATATAGATTTTCCATTTTTGGCCAATATCGAAATGTAAAGGGGAAAGTTATGAAACGGTTTAAGTTATTGAGTGCTAGCAAGTTTAAATGGATTGACACGCGCGGTAAAATTGTTAACTGAATTGCAACTGTGTACAAAACAGCATTTTTTTATGTACAACAACCTGTAGTACTCCGCGATAAAAGCGGTGATTGGAAATATCTTGATCAAAGTTTAGGTATTTTCACGTATCAAGTGTATCGTAGGCCAGGAATGGGGCATTGAGCTAGCATTGGTACTGTTTCATCAAAACTTTTATAGGCGTAGTTAGTTACTACTAACATTTTCCCTAATATTTAAATGTTTATCCTTATCTGCCTTGCGATTCTGTAACTAACTTTTCGAACTCTCACAGCGGTTTTCGCAGCGGCGGTCGCGCTCAAATCAGTCGTAAAGCAGTCATTTTACGATTTGGCATTCTGATAAACAATAAACTACAAGCTCCCTCCTTATCAGTATGCCGAATCGTAAAATGACTGTTGACGAAAACCGCTGTTAGAGTTCGAAAAGTGAGTTACAGAATCGCAAGGCAGGGTTGGGAGGCCTAGAAGTGATATTTTGCTAGCGATTCCTTCGTTAACTTCCTAGTTCCTTGTCATTCAACCTAATGTTTTTCATACTCTTTATGCAATGAAATGTGAGTAAATAAATTAAATTCCGTACCTAATACATACCTCTAAAACATGACGGCTTACAACTTTTTCACTCAACGTGCGAGGAAATATTAATTTTAATTCTCAGAACTGCATTGCTCACTCTATAACTAGGCCAAAACAGATTTCTAATAAAACTTTTAAATTCAGTATTGGAATCTATATTACTTTTATCCACTTATCACAAAAGAAATGGAAGACTTGATATCAGAGGTCGTGTGTTGCTTGCAATAATCAACAAATTTCTCTTTATAAACTGGGCATTCTTTTTTGAGAAATCTTAAGATGTATTAAAGGAAAATATATGAAATTTACAATAGTTTTGAATAAAACTCCTTAGGGCAAAAGTCTATAATGTCACTATGTCTGCCGAGACTGACAAAGGAGCTGCAATAATTAGCACGCTTAAGGCCTGTATTCACTTTGATTAGTTCGAGTGCAAGTGAGGATAATTAGTGCAGGTGTGTAGTGCAAGTGGTGTCCAATTATTGATTAGTGGCTCTGTTAACTAAATTCAGTTTTCTAATCAGTAATCAAAGTGAATTCAGGCCTTTAAATAATGTATTGTTTATTTATTATTACATTTACTGCAAATATGCAATTTTAATACATAATTGCATTAAAAGTCAAATACAAATAGAAATATTATGTAGTTATTATATACTTACCAAGTCTAAGATGTACCAGCTTTCACACGTTTTAATACGATAATCCTTGAATATTTGTACAACTACCTATATCATTTATTCTTAATTTCAACTTTCCTTTATAATTTACGTAAAACCATAAAATATGCATGCCAAGCTTCGAAGTGTAAAATAAGGTTAATTTTCCTAATCTACTCCGAGATTCAACAGGGGTGTCTAAATTAAATCTCCAACGTTTCCTGGCTCTTGACGTAAAGCTTAACGCACCTTAAATTTAATCCGTTTGACGCTCGCGCATAAAACCATGACGGTATGTTCACGACAATAGCGGTTACGGTAGCAACACTTCACTTTTCGCTACTTGAGGATTAAAACACGGCCAGGTGTAATTTAAGTAATTCCAGTGGGTATTTTATTTGAATTTAAGTAAATTTATAACCCTTTTTTCCAATTCAAGATAGTTTTTAGTAGTATCATGGGCGGGTGGTGATTATGTGGGGCTCTGGGCTATTATATGAAAGTCCCCCGTAATAGATGCACACATGAAAAAAAACAAGCGACTAGGAATTCCCCGTTCCGTTCGATAGACACGTATCGCACATGAATCTCAGGGAAACCAACCTTATGATTGGATTTTTTAAAATTTCGGATATTTTTTAATTCAAAATATTGCCTATTGTTTTCAGTGGGGATTTGGGGCCTTTCGTATCCACGGGACCCTAGGCTGCAGCCCAAAGTGAAGTAGATCCGCCGCTGTGTAGAAGGAACAACGCCTTAAAAACTCGGTCAATAAAGTCGAACTATGACGCTTTACACTGAACTATTTAAACAACTTATTACGTAACTAATTCAAAATATATTAATTTTATTTATTTGACTTAACATACTTTGTGTGTTGTATTATGTTATGATTTAAAATTGCAACCAATTAGTCACTCAGTGATACTGTTCACACGTTTTACATATTTAATTACCTAGGAACAAAAGCTATATCGAAATCCACAGTCTAACGCATTGGCTTCGAAATCGCACATAACCAGTATTGCACAGGTGGTGCAAAATTTTTCGCTAACCGCTTTTATTGAGGTCATGGCCTTCTGTTTGATGGACTTTTTAGAATTCTGTTTTACAATATTCTCACAAAAGAATGTGATTGTGTTCTTGTAACAATAGATCTGTGATAGACAACGCTTTGTTACAACTGTATTGAAGTTTGAAAATTAATAAAACTATGATTGTCCATTTTCGGTGCCCTATTATGTTTGCTTGTAAATTGAATAACCGTACGTATATATAGGGTACAACAATTTTCCAATCTATGTTATTGAAAATACTGAGTGATGTTTTGTTTTAAATAAATAAATCAATGGCGCTACAACCTCTTTAGGTCTTGGCCTCAGATTTCTGAATCTGTTTCATGATCATTTTTAAATGTAATAGTCAGGTGATCAGCCTCCAGTGCCTGACAAACGCCGTCGACTTTTTGGGTCTAAGACATATCAGTTTCCTTTCGATGTTTTCCTTCACCGTTCGAGCAAATGTTAAATGCGCACATAGAAAGAAAGTCCATTGGTGCACAGCCGGGGATCGAACCTACGACCTCAGGTATGAGAGTCGCACGCTGAAGCCACTAGGCCAACACTGTTCTATCATGTTTTGTTTTAGTTATTATTAATTCTTCACAACAATATAAGAGAACATTATACACAAATAATCTTATTAGTCTGGAGGCTTTAAACGTATTCATAATAAGTAATGTACGAACAGTCTTGAATATCAATGGATGCTCTCTATTTAACTTGATATTTTATGATTGCGAAATTCACTAATCTATACTGCTCAACAAAAAAATTTATGTGTATGTAAATTAATTTGTCTATATTAATTTGAGCTAGTTTTTGTGACGGTATCATATATATAAAATTCTCGTGTCACAATGTTCGTCCTCTTGTCACAACGGCTCGACTCATTCTTACTTTAGAATTTTATTTTGTTTTTTGAAGTGAAATTTCTTTATCGGGGTTGGAAAAAAAATTTAGTGTAACATTTTTGCGTTACGCGTCACATTTTTCCGTTACGCGCCATGTTGCTTTTTGAAGTCAAACTTCTTTATCGGCGTTAAAATATGACATATAGTATGTTTTTGACTTTGAAGTTTGACAACGGATTACATTTTCGAAGTCAAACTTCTTTATCGGCGTTAAAATATGACATATAGTAGGTTTTTGAATTTGAAGTTTGACAACGGATTACATTTTCGACTTGAAATTTGGCTAATCGCAATTTGCAGCAATTAATTTGTAAATTGTATGCTAGGCAGTGTATCAAAATTTACTGTGTTTAAAGAAATAGTTTCGGACCTCTAAACTTAAAACAAACCAATTATGGCTATGCGTACAACAAAGGTTTTATATAAGTTTCACTTCTTACTTGTGTACACCTAGTACACGCACACATTTTTATTTATATATAGCGTACAAAAATACATACAATCCCTAATATTCATTCCTCTACGATCAATCCCTAATTTTTTATAGATAGTTAATTTTATTGAACTAAAAAAATGTTTCCTAGAAATAATATACATGGCAAATAAACGTCTGCTGGGTTAGCTAGTAACTTATAAAAAGGAGTGTTTCATTGCTCGAAAATATTTTTTTTATATTATACACGGAAACATACCTACATTTTGACTACACGATTAGGTTATCCACGGTATCTACTGTATCTACTAATTAGCATATGAATTTGCCAGTGTAAATACATAAAATAACTTACGTATATCTCCTGTGGATGAGGTGAAGAGGGGCAGCATAAGGAGAACAGCAGCAGCAAGCGAAACGCCCATTCCGCTCGCCACTCCCCATTTCATCTAAAACAAAAAAGATTACATTTATCTCTGGTTAGTCCATGGTATTCAATATAAAGCTTGTCCGATAAATTTAGAGAAATTCTTCTTTTCGTATGGTGCAAAACTACACTAATAGAAACTTCCTGAAAACTTTTTTTTTTTTCTGCGGTTATTTGCAATCAGCCCCAAGGCTATGAGCGTTTTTTTTCTGTGGTGCTGTCATGTGGAGTGACTTCCCATTGGAAGCATCTACTCATCTACTATCTAGAGCTACTGCCGGTCTTCTAGTTCTAGAATATGTTGACGTTTTAGTCGACTCACATACTGTCAAAAAATAAAATTTTTCATATGTAGTGTGTTATATTATAATCTTAGAGCCTTTCATATATCGTTCTGGCCTATACAAAAATGTTTCGATATCCTAACATTACTATTTAATATTATACTTATCCTAGCAACACTCTGATTTTTGTTATCAATAAAAACAAGTTTTTATTTAAAAAAAAAGGTTTTGACTTTATAAAAAAAGGTGTGTGCGCATTCACACACGATAGAAGTGAAACTTCAAAGAGGAGAGACCGATATATATTTTTTTCCTTTCATCTAGGTTTTTAAAACTCCGGGGGTCTAGGGGGGTCAAAATTTATTTTTGGCCTAGGACCACCTTTCCAGATATTTCAATCTAAAGCAAAAAATCGTCACTTGATAGTGGAAAGTGGAAAACCACAAAACCAGAATAAACCAGTTTACGCTGTCCCAGGTGCCACGTCAGTCCGGCGTCAGTCGCTTGGTACTGTTAGAACATAAAGCACACATTTCATTCAAAAATTATAATTATTACGTTAATTGTTAAATTTTGTATTTGTTGATTGTTGTTATTGTTTGTTATTATTGTTATAATATTTGTTGAAGTGTTTAATTTGTGTGTAAGTGTTGCAACTTTATATTGTTAATTAAAAATGGCTCCAGTGTTAAAACATGGTCGAGCAAGCCTTTGACTTCTCAAACTAAAGAAGTTTTGTACTGTTTGTACAAATATTTCGAAAATGAGTGTAATAACAACCCACAGTATTATGACTCCCACTCAATTAGTTGCTAAATCAAGGAATTTCAATAGCATCCGTCAGAAAGGTAGTATCAGAAAGCAAATGTCGACCTTCAGATCAGGAAGTAACATTTAAATCTCTAAAAAGAAACAATCGTAAACCTACAATAGTAATCGATAACTTTGATCAGCAAGTTATCAGAAGAACAATTCATGACTTCCACATCACAAATAAAGAAATTCCCACTTTGAAAACTTTGCACGCAAAATTAAAAGAAGATATCGATTATAAAGGTTGTGTCAGCATTACAAAACACTCATGTCATTAGGTTTTAATTGGAAGCAAACAGAAGATAACCGGAAACTTCTTATGGAAAAACACGAAATTAGATACTTGCGAATTAATTATTTGATGAAAATTGCTGAATATCGTGAAAACCCACCAATTGTTTACACCACGAAACATATATACATACATCACATACCCTCTCGAAATCTTGGTCAGATGGAAGCACTTCAGGTTTGAAGCAACATATATCGAAAGGTAACCGCTTAATCATTGTTCATGCCGGTGGTATGGATGGCTTTATACCAAATGCATTGCTTATGTTTAAAGCCAACCAAAAAGTGGAGATTACCACGACAATATGAACTATGACAACTATTCAAGGTGGATTCAAACTCAATTAATACCCAACTTACAACCAAATAGTGTTGTTGTTGTTGACAACCACCATATCATAACTCAATACAAAATCCTGCACCAATAGTAATTCTAGAAAACAGCAAATGATTGACTGGCTGACATTGCGAAACATTGAGCATTCATCCACGTTGCTTAAGCCTCAATTATATGAACTGATTCTGCAAAACAAGGCGAGATTTGTAGAGTACAAGATAGACGAAATATTACGACAGCACGGTCATACTGTCTGCGTTTACCACCATACCATCCGGAGTTTAATCCTATAGAAAATATATGGGGATAGTGAAAACATATGTCGCAAAAAAAGAATGTCGCAATGAATATGAAGGTTATAATGTCATTAGCTGAAGAAAAAATGAACGCCATAACTGTAGAGGAATGGAGAAAAGTTTGTCTGCATGCTATTGAGGAGGAAAAAAATATCAGGGTAGAGACCAGCTTTAGACACAATATCAGAACGAATCATAATTAATTTAAATAATTCATCTGATGAAAGCGAGGATGGGGATGATTGTGATATGCCTGGGGTTGATGAATTATTAGAATAAAACATTTATGGCCGGAGAACACCTAATTCATACACGTTTCACTGAAGTGAAAACCGGCATTCACTGCTTGTAATATTTGGAACTGGCTTATCTGCCTCATACAGTTCCATAGATTACAATGCAGTGGATACACATTTTCACGTCCGTATTAGTACGTAGTGCGTATGCGTAGACGTGTACGCATTTGGTGTGCTCCAGCCACAAACGTATATTACCTTTAAAAAAATAAAAACTAAAAATAAAATGTTTTTTTTTTTTTTATTTGCTGACCATACACTACTACAAACGCAAAAATTTCTCCAAGCTAATTTACCTGTACGTCCGAGTGAACTTGCTCGCCAACTCACCATGAGTTGGCGAGCAAGTTCACTCGGGTGACAGCTTAACCGCTCTTTGTATTTAGCTGCCAGTCTGCGGATTTCCTCTTTGATAGTTCTCATTTTAAGGTGTTCGTGAACTTCGTTGTTGGTTATGTACCATGGTACTTTTGCAATTGCTCTTAGGATCGTGTTCTGTTGTCGCTGGAGTATTTTTATGTTGGTATCACTTGCGCTGCCCCACAGTTGGAGGCCATATGTCCAAATGGGCTTTAGGATGACTTTATATATAAGAAGTTTGTTATCTAGAGAAAGTCTTGAGTTTCTTCCTAGCATCCAGTAAAGGCTGTTGTACTTTAGCGAAACTAAATAATAAACCCATACTTGTAATCCTGTGTATTTTTATGATTACTAATAAAGTTTATTTCTAGTACATAGATACAACAAAAGAAAACTAAAGTTTTAGTCGATTCTGGATACACAAGTAATACATAATAACCTTAAAAAATAGAGTATAATAACTAAAATATATTATTTATTACGCAAAAGACTTTATTTTTATGTAACAAGGGGCAAACGGGCTTAAGCGATATGCACACTCTCAATGCCCAAGGGTACGCGAGTGCGTTGCCGGCCTTTTAAGAATTGGCTTCGTCGAGTTAGTTCAGAAATACTTCAGTGGGCAGCTAATTCCACTTAATATTGGTGCGCGGCAAAAACAGCCTTAAAAACGCTCAGTTGTGGAACGACGGACGTCGAGGTGTTACGGATGGTATTTTGTATTCTGCCTCGACGTCCTATGATGAAACTTATATAGGGTTTTGTAGGAACATTTTTGAAATTTCAATCACATAGGTTTTAAAAAGCATACAAAACTTCAGAGATATTTTATTTTAATCTAGCGCCGATGTCACGTGGGGCTACCCAGAAATAGCGACACACGATGACCCGATTCCCGCAAAATGGCCGTCACAGTTGAAGGGTTTTAGATTGTCTATTTTTATGTAAGAACAACCTTTTGTTTTGAGAGAAGTGTTTTCATTGAGGCGTGTGTCAGGCACAGGAGGCTGATCACCTACTTGCCTATTACATTGAAAAAATTATCATGAAACAGATTCAGAAATCTTAGGCCGAGACCTAAAGAGGTTGTAGCGCCACTGTTTTCTTTTTTTTAAAGTTCAGCTGTACGCTAATAGATTTTACTTTCAATATTTGCTATTAACACCTCAAACGGTGTATTAATAAAAAAGTGAACCACGTATTACACGATATCAATAATGTTTATGCACATTCTAAACACCTACATCGAACAAATATAACATCAAAAACGCCTTTTCCCTACATTTGATTGCCCCCGTTCCTTAGTGAAGGATATAATACCCTTTTGTCATTAACATTACACCTTTACGGCCCTTTCACACGGCAGTCCAGTTTTGCAGGATCGGCTTTTTACGGTATCCTGCTAAACTGGACGCTGTGTTCACTTGGCAGTTCAGTTTTGCAGGATTCAGTAAAAAGCTGGTCCCGCAAAACTAGACTGCCGTATGAACACGGTTGCATCCTGTTTTTTACCATTCCTACGCCGGTTATCAGGTGAAATGGACGTGAATAGTTTCCTAATTTTCTATTGGTATTATCGAAGTCGGCAGCGAAATAGAAGATTCTGGGTTCATCCTATTCTGACACAACCCTCAAATTTGGGTATTTTTCAGAATCTTATGAGTGATTTGAGAAGAGATGAGTTAAAATTTTTCTAAAGTGGCGGGGGCTGCCACCACTCCACTATCCCGCAAAAAACAGTGTCCGCACGCAGGAAGCCGTGTGAACACTGCTATTGAAATGTATGTGTGATTAAACGGGATCCCGCTTTTTACTGGACTACGGATCCAGTTTCTAGTGACAAAACCGAATTGCACAATTCGACCGGATCGGTTTTTTGCAGGATCCCGCATGCGGGATGCTCGTGTGAACGCTAGCATATAAACACATTCGCCATCAAACGGGATCCTGCAGAAAACGGGATCCTGTAAAAAACTGGACTGCCGTGTGAAAGGGCCGTTACAGCTAAATCGATCACAGGACAACGTAATAGAAAATTAAGTTTACCTCATCACACAATTTAAGTAAAGCTTAAATAATATTAATCTCGTATACACATATTAACAAAGTGCTTATAAAACTCAATGTTGTCCAGGAAATTCCAAGTATTCAATAATATTTTTTTCTTAAGTAAAAAAATTTATAACCGAAGCCATTAAAGATTCATATATTTACAATGTACAGTTTTATCTTTCAGAACTCATTTGTGTTGTGTGCTTATCAAAGCTCGTGTAACTCACAAAACATAAACATGGAGTAAAATGAAAACAAAAGAGAATCTATTGAGATCAAAGCGAGGGGAGATGAAGTTAGGAAAGCTTCCGTCGTTAACTCAATCAAATGTAGTTCTGTTATTTGATGTTCATTTAATGTCGACTAAATAGTTTTAGTGTTTATTTAGACTAGCATAAACACGAAAAAAAAGCTATTTTCATTTTTATATGAAGGGGCAGGAGGGCCTTCATCAGAACTCATCTTGTGTGATGTATGTATGTAGGTAGGTAGGCAGGTGGGCGGGAGCAGAAATATCACAAGTCCTTGTTACAATTACAGTTGTTTAATCAGCCAAGACTTTAATAATCGAAATACACAGTAAAATGAGCAATGTACAGTCTAAGCAACACGACATCAACTTAATTATAACACTAGATTAAACTATCACTCGTTTACAAAGCGATTCGTCACAAGCGTGGTGTGCGGGCGCCGTCTCGAACAACAGTGTGTCAAGATGGCCGCTCTCACAACCATCGACAATGACGCTTCGCTAGGCTGACTTTGACAGCTAAAAGTCAACCTGATGTCTGACGTTGACGGATGCGCCGTCATATAGATAGAGTTTTGGATCTTCTAGCGTCGATCGGCGTCGAGCGAGATCGGCGTTTCTATTTTTATGAACATACTCGTATTTATTTTTTTACGGAACTATTTTGCTTTGGTATACATATTGTCACATTGACCTTGTACTAATTATAAGCTTCTGTATTAAAATATAGTCTAGTAACTAGACTCTAGTTAGTATTGTAAATTATTTATTTATTAAAAATAATCTGAAAACGGTCCTCTTACATATCACAACATTCTAAAAATGGTGTTAATATATAAACATATGCGGAATATATTGTAATAATAAACCGCATATAATTGTTTGCATAATGAAAAATATCAAAATTATTTACAGTCACCTTACGTCCTAAACTATCTCTTATACTGTAAAGACATTTAAATAAAGCGTTTTAAAGGGAAAGCGAATTCATTAATTATTTTATATAACTCGCGACACAGATCACGATATTTTTTGTTAAAGTTGTTTTTGGTAAAGATTTTAATAGATGTGCAGTAGCTGCTGGTCTAAAGCAGAAATATTAGATTGATGTTTATATGTATAGAAAGAAAGATGCAACCCAGATACAACATTTAATAAAGATGATGATTTTAATTGCATTCTTAACTCATTTAAAGCTTTACTAAAAGTTTTAGCAAACGACTCTGGCGCTGACAGATTCTATAGCACAAGAATAAATAAGCCAGTTTTTCAATATTGGTTGACGAATACGCCAGTCTAGTACTGGCAGTCGAATTCATCCATGATTTATATCCTTAAATAAATATTGCTATAGCAGTTTAAGTTAGTCGAGGATATCCTCTAGGGACGCGTAGTCGTTGAAAATTGAAATCGAATCGCCTTGTAAAAATGTTTGAAATAGAAATGTTATTCGCAAGATAGATTGATGTAACATTGAAATAAACGTTTAAATTCAATTCCTCCAGCTATTACCAATACTTCTGTTTATAGGAGCTTCAACTACAAAGTTGAAGTAGACATTTTAATATTTTTGCTACTTTTATAGAAGATAGTCACCCAACAATATCAGTCTTAGTGATAATAATAATGGCATATAATTCCTGCGTTTTACCATCAATGATTTGCGAATTTGATGAAACGCTGTCTATACCATATAACTTAAGAACCTATGGTCAAAAAGTATACGGATGTCAAATCTACTGGTCCATATATATGCCCTATTCTTCAATGTACCAATATTGTTCAATGTTCCCTCTCCGAGCGGGTTGATCTATTGGTGTTGCGTAGAGATGTGGCGTTTTATTCACAACTGAGCGTTTCTTAAGGCAATTTTTGCCGCGCACCACCACTATGTGGAACCAGCTGCCCACTGAAGTATTTCCGAACCAATTCTACTTAATTCCTTCAAGAAAAGAGCGTACCAATTTTTAAATGGCCGGCAACGCACTTGCGAGTTCTGTCATTGAGAGGGTCCATGGGCGGTTATATTTAAAGATATTTAATTAAATTCACTTTATGAATAATAAAAAAACAGCTATATAACGTTTGCTCTGGCCTTAGATTTCTGCATCTGTTTTTGCTGAAGTACAAGTTATCTGCTATCTGCTTTTCGATGTGCTTTTTTATACTTAATTGTGTGAAAAGAAATTTCTATTGATTCACAACTGGGAATAAAACTTCCTGCGTAAAAGCCTGCCTATGCTAACACTCGTATTGATCAATAACTTTTGAAATATACTAGATGTATCGACAAAAATCTGATTAAAAACATCGATGTAACTGTCCATTAATCTCAAGTCAATAAAATTATGTAACCTCCGTCGTGTGGGTAGGATGTATTGCAGACAAAAAACTGATTAAAAACATCGATTTAACTGTCCATTAATCTCAAGTCAATAAAATTATGTAACCTCCGTCGTGTGGGTAGGATGTATTGCAGAAAAAAATCTGATTAAAAACATCGATTTAACTGTCCATTAATCTCAAGTCAATAAAATTATGTAACCTCCGTCGTGTGGGTAGGATGTATTGCAGAAAAAAAACTGATTAAAAACATCGATTTAACTGTCCATTAATCTCAAGTCAATAAAATTATGTAACCTCCGTCGTGTGGGTAGGATGTATTGCAGAAAAAAATCTGATTAAAAACATCGATTTAACTGTCCATTAATCTCAAGTCAATAAAATTATGTAAACTCCGTCGTGTGGGCGTCGTTAGTGCCATAAAAGCCGTATCTTTACAAAGTATAATACCTATCATTTATAACGAAAACATCACGCGAGTCAAGAATCACGAACAACCATCGCAATTAGCCGTAATTTCTTATTAATTACACAGGGGAGAAAGTGTTTTCAGTTCTTTGTAATAGTTAGTGAACTTATAGGTTTTTAGTATGTGCTTTGATAATTTATTAGGAATAAACCTTGACTCGTTCTTTTAATCACTTTGTATAAATATAAATGCCTTGTGTAACGTGTGTGTACGTATATTGTCGTATGTAGGAGTTATTATGTGAACATGTTCTGCGGTATTTTACCGGTATATATATTCAATACTCTTTGTATGATAATATTAAAAAAGTCTTTTGTTTTGTTTATAATATACGTGTGAGTATAAAGGGAAAAAAGTTCAAAAGCAAATTGACTATTATGGCAAGTTCAAAGAGAGAATGATTATTGATATTTGAGAGGAAGAATTCTCTTTTTTATTTTTTTCAGTTTTTTTCCTACAAGTTTCTAAGCCCTGAGAGATTTTAAATCTATTCGTAGTACGATATTGATAAATACCGGAAAATACCTTTACCTACGCCTCATTGCGGGTAAATACAGAAATTAATAGAACATTTCTCTGATATTGGACAGCCTCGCCGCCATCATTAAGAGTTGGAAGGAGCTTTCATAACTTTGAAAGTTAGCAAGAAATTAACACAAATCAATATATGAGAACACACATTGCGCGTATACGTCTTATCAAAAATATTGCTTTACAATTCACATTTAAAAGGAAATACTAGTTAATTTAGAGTTAAGGTCGGACTTTAAGAAATTAGAGTCAAATTACATTTCGTGAGGTGCGTTAATCTCACGAAATGTATCATTGCTCAGTTTTTACACGGCGTATAGTCTGGAGTTCTGATGAAACAATAGATGTTTCAAGTTGAAGGTTATGCCCCCTTAAGCTACGGAATAATTTCCTGAATCGCTCAGTTGGTTGTGCACTCGGCTTATGCTTTTAGCCATTTTTGATTCAATGCCAGCGGAAAAATACGTTAAAAATTCTTTGTTGGAAATTTTTGATGCACATATTTAGCTCTTAGAAAAGTGGTTAGGTTAACAAAAGATTAGTTAATATATGGTTAGATTCCTGACTACATAAATATTGTTTCGATTTCAAAAGCTTACACGATGAAAAAATTTCCGTGCCGCATACGAGACAAAAACTTTCCATTTAATTAAACAATTGTTTATAAATAAGAAAAAATAACAATCGAATACTTTTGCGAATAAAGAAAAACGCTGAGCAGTTAAAAGTTTTAATTAAAATTTACTTGTGTATTGCGCCATTGTACATTCACAATGAAACGAAAATACGTGTTCTTTGTATGGATTTTCACGGAATTCCTTCTGTTCGTAGTCACACGACTTGAAGTAAATTACTTTAATTTGTATTTATTTCGCGGATGTGAGAATTTCAAACCAGTTCCTGGTTTTGAACTTTCTCTTGAATACTCAACTTCTAAATACGGAGATATACTTTTTAATAACTGTCTTTGAACATGAGACTCGCCTGCTGAGTCGTTGTTGCGTCTAGTCTTTGTAATATTGATAAGTTTTAAGACACACGGGCGTCAATAATATGTTTCTGCTATCGCTATGTAGAAACAAAGAATTTATATCCCTACTAACAAATAGAACAGTAGGCTCGCGACTTTTTTGTCTTTGATAAGTCGTTCATTCCCTTCAATAGTCTATTCTTAGTCTTTCTAACCAGAATCTAACCAGACTCTATATGTGTGTTTAACTTTTAAAAAGAGCCTCTTTATCTGTAACTATTAAACCAAGTTCTTCGTGCAGGTGTTTTTCTTACATAATAATCATATTCATCTTAAGTAAAAAAAATACGTGTGGCACTCGGGGACTGCCGCGTTAAAGCTATTACATAGCATTTTTTATAAACTTATGCAATATAATTATTTGTTTATTTTTTGCAGTATTTTTTTTTCTTTGATATTCATTCAAGTTTTTTCTTTGATATTAATTCAATCTACCACTCTACCAGACTCAGACTAACACGCCTATCCGATCAGGCTAAACCGATGTAAGACGCAGTATGCGTTCTGTCCCGCTCTAACGCGTATTGGCCGCACCTATATTACGTCATCGTGTGTTAGGTTTATTTCGTTACGGAATTTTTTGATTCGGTCGCCGCACTCAAAGCCCGCGATAAAATCTATGCAATAGCTTAAAAATTGTAAGAAATGCGTCATTTATTTTGAGAAACAATATTTATTTATTCTATTGAGCCTTTGGGAAGTGTCATCAATTCCTCCAAAGAGCTGGCCTATCTAAATAAATTTTATTATTATAATCTATATAAGTGTAAGTGTGGTATTTTTTTATAAAACATGGGTCAAGCAGTTAGGAGGCAATATGAAGTTTATGGAGGAGCCCATATACTTTACAGTGCCAAAGGGCCCGCCTTTTAAGAATTCGTACGCTTTTTTTTGAAAGACTCTAAGCCGAATTGGTTCAAAAATACTGTAGTAGGCAGCTGGTTCCACATAATGGTGTTGCGCGGCAAAAACTGTCAGTTGTGTAAAAAACGCTCAGTTGTGGAACGGCGGACGTCGAGGTGATACCGGTGATATCTCGGACACACGATCATAATACTAAAACATTATAGAACATCAAGACTGTCAATGATCATTATATTAGTTTAAGCTATGTATTTGTACAATACACTAAAGTTAAGTCTTAATCTTACTTATTAGCTATAGTTATTGTATAGTCTAAAGGGTAATTTGTTTTTGTTTTTTTATTGAATATGAGGCAAACGGGCAGGAGAACCTGATGTTAAGTGATACGACCCATGGTCACTCACATTGCCAGAAGGCTCGCAAGTGCGTTGCCGGTCTTTTAAGGTAGTCGCTGTCTCTTTTGTAGACTTTATAGGTAGAGGAAAAAACAATAATCTACTACACTGCTGTTGCTTGAGGCTAGCACGGTCAGTTAAAAGTACTCTCTTGAAAATGATTCAATGTATTTTACGAATCGTAGACAAAATGTATGAAACAGCAGACTATAATAGCACCGTATTTGCTACAAATAGTTCCACAAACTAATTATCTTGTCTTTCACAAGCTAAACGTGGCTAGGACTTGTCGGTGTTTATTTTTGTTCTTCAGGGTTGCAATTTCACAGACAATTTAACGCAAACTTTATATTTTGGTTAACAAGAAGTTTAAACGTTACTAAAACATTTTAGTAAATTTAACGAGAGTTAATGGGAAAGCTTTATATATATGTATATAAGAAATATTCTCAATGGAATAAGTATTCGGCACATTTGACTACTATATTTAATATGTGGCCTGGCTATATTGTAACCATCGGTAGAATGGGAAACCTCTGAATAAGGCAATCCGGTAGACATCCTAGGTGGGTTTCTCACCCGGTTTGGGTTCACCTGCAGTGAGTTGAATCCCACACACACTACTTGTAAAATGTTTAAATCAATATCATACGTATACATATGATTTTATAACTCGTAATACTTTCGCACATATATGTCATTATACTGTCTGTAATACTAAATTATCGTGCTTAATGATTTTCGGTTTTAACAGTAACAGACACACTGACATACATGACAGTATTGACGGTAAAAACTGTGAGGCACAGCTAGTAATAATAAAAAATAGTTTTTTTTCCCCGGAATCATCAATTATTGCCAGTAGCAACCACAAAAATATGATTCAAGCAAGATTAATAATAATAAGCCTCTTATCCTGAACTGTTTCTTTGACTTTGTGGTTGACTCTTATCTTTAAGTTATATAATATCTCTGAGTTCAGTGTGACTCTTGGTAAAGGACTCCTCTAACTGTTCTGGTATTTAGAGTTGCTATGTATAATTTGTTCTCATTCCTTTTGCCTTTTTGTTCTTGTTAGAGGGTGATGGTCTAAGTCTTCCGCGGGGACCAGCCGTGGTGGAAGATATTTTTTTAGTTGTTTGTGTAAATAATTCATTGTTGGTGTATGATGGTTCCGGTGGTCTTGGGGCATATTCAGTTTTTTGAGAGATTTATTTGTGGATCAGAGCTTGCTCTTTCTACATAGTTTAGTATGTTGGGTCTTAAGATATCTCTGGTATGTGTTTTGGGTAGTGTGGATGATGGATTGTTCAATATTGCTTTCTTGTTAGTTTTCTTTTCTAATGGTGCCTTTGGTGAGTCGGAAGTTTCTCTTTTCCTCTTCTCTCGGCTTCTTTACAATGAGCTTGTCGTATTTTATATAGGCGATATTTCCTTTCTTTATTTCTTCTTCTACTTGCGGTTGCAGTTGTTTGCGTTTGTCTAGGATTTCTTTGGGGTAGTCCTCTTTTATGTTGACGCCTTGTGGAAGGTCAGGCTTATTTTTGAGTATAAGATGTTTTTTCCATTGAGTTGTGATGGTGACTATCACTGGACGGTTTTTATTATCAGTTTTCTGCCCAATTCTATATACTTTGCTAATTTCTTGGCTATCCATATGAACTCCCATATTCACAATTATTTCTTTGATATAATCCACTAACTCCGTTTCTAATTTAATATTTTCATTGATTCCAAAAAAGACGAGGTTGTTTTTTCTCTTTTCTATCTCTGCTCTTTGGAGTTTAAATTCCAGTTCTGAAATTTTGTTCTTGAGTTTAGTATTTTCCTCAGAGATAGTTTTCATTTTCTCGTCTAAAGCCTCCATGACGCTCTTAGTTACGGAGTATGTAATAAGTTCGGTTTGATTTTTAAATTTCTCATCGAGTTTGTTTAGAAGTAGTTCCATGTTCTTGTCCATGACTAGGGAAATTTCGTTTCTTGTGTGGTAGCACTGGCTGTCAGCTTTTATTTCTTTTGAGTGGCAACACTACTATTGTCAATGTCACTGTCACAATGGCGTAATGTTGGTATTGGTATTAAGCTAAGCTGAGACAAGTCTATTGTCTATAACCGTTATTAATTTGAGGTTATAATTCTGAAGGGGTTTTTCAACATTTATCGCACGATATTTAAGCACTCTCACTGTGTTCTTTTATTAGTTGTGTTTAATGAACTTCGTTTTAATGTTTTTACGTTTCACAGCACGAAAATGTCACTTTAAAACACTATTTTACGATTAAAATCCGCGGACGACGTTGACGTACATGTTAACAGTTTGACCGCCGGAACCGGAACAACTACGGACTTTTTATTATACGTACAACTGGAGTCTTGAGAGACTGATTTCGTATAATTGTCATAAAGTATAGATTATCCTAAACGTAATTCAAGCCGACAATACTTATAATATTTTGTCGGTCATTTTACAAATAAATGACGTGTAAAATAATTTTACAATTATTGTAAAATGAATTCAGTTACTTTATAAACAAGACCATATTTGCGTGCATAATAATTTAGTACACACGCTCAATTTGTTAATTTCAACACGATTCTAAGCCCATTGCAAATGAATATTTGATGAGTTGTACATTAATTGTGGGGCCTCCTCCCCTGGCAAATAATCGATATTCAATTAACCTTTTAAAGTGCGTCAAGCTCTGACCGACTTTACTCGTTTGAAGTGATTTTCCAAAGATAAATTTAGTTATAAGAAAGTTGAATGGAATTCTTTGTTCGTTTGCGTTTACTTTGGCATTTTTATTATAGTTTGTTGGTTTTGTAGTTTGTTGAGTACTTGAAGTATAGATTGAGGTTTATAGGGCTTACAATGAAAGTGGATCATCACGAGCGATTCATCTAATATGAGAGAGAGAGAGATATATATAGTTTTGCACACAGCAAAGAAAATTCCGCACAATACTTATCGCCTAGGTCAACAGCAGTTAATGCCAGTATTCACGCAAAAATACTTGGGTGTTACTATCAGTTATGATTCGAAATGGAGTGTCACATCATGAATATTGTAAAAAAGGCTAATTCCATGCTCTATTTACTGAGAAAATCATTCAAATGCCTTTCACTAAGAACACTCTAAAACACTACTATTTATCCGTGTCATTCAATTTAATTAAGGTAACTATAGTTATCATTTAAATAAAACTTCTCTAAGTCAGCGAAGTTCTGAAAAAGACTGAAAGAAAAATACTCATAACTTCGATTTTAGAAAATATTCATAATTAGATTTCTCTAAAGTCCGGTAACGCATTTATGTGCTGCTTTCCTTTAATGGGTTCGTAGTATAATTCGCCCCACTACTATACTTAAAAAAATCTGTAAAGATGTAAAATATGAAAAATTTATCATAAAATAAACGAAGATCTCAACAATACCAATCAGTTTGATTTTTATTCGAACCAACTGTATTTATTGCGCTTCAGTTATCCGTAATCTCGCAATTGTGTTTATTCAGTATTATTTATGCTTCTCAATTATTTATTTTATTTCACAATTTTATATTCAAATATGTTACTGTGTGTAATGGATCGAATTACTTTAGCTTCTCATTTAGAGCTGAACTGATACTGAACTTGAAATTGATTTATTAACAAAGCAAATGTCAGTAAATAATATTTCAGTACCTTATAAATAGGTAAGCATTCAAAGCTATGTTCTATACACATAAATATAAATAAACTATGCGTATTATTATTATATGTGGGCATCGCTTGCCATCGTCTCTAAAGACAGAAATGGTAACTTTAGGAACATCGGAATCTGTCCAAGAATTACATAGTATGTGATGCGCCAAAATTTAGATTATCTAATCGTAAAGTTATTCTGCAACCCGTAGCACGAACACTAACATTTAATAGTTAATGTAATATAATAACAACACAAAATATTTTGGAAAATTATTCAGCGCTTGTGCTTGGGAACTAAATGGGAGCACGAACACACGTCAAAGAGTATTCGTGTACTATACAAATTTTATTAAAAATCATATAATCAATAAATTTAGTTACCCTACTCGTATAAGAATAAAGTTATTTTGAGTTTGAGATTGAAATAACATCAGATATGGTAATATAACATTAACTCATATTTAATTATATACTTATTATAAAATCGACCAGAATACAACTCTGCTAGTTAATATTTAATTGTAAAAATGCCATTAACATATTGAATTAATAATATATGAACCATACTACATTTCCCATGATTCAGTATAAAGTAATAATCGTATATATGCGTAACTTTATACGCTTATGAACGTAAAATAAATCAAATCTCGAATTAGCAAGGAAATCTTCGCCACTCCATTAAATCTGAGCTGCAATCCATTTCACCTTGCTCCACATAATATGAATTCAGATCAAAAGCAAATATTTCTGGTTTAGCTTCTACCAGCATGGACATACACTAATAGTGAGCCGCAATGTATAAATTAGTCTAATTTCACTCCTTTAACTAAATTACCCATCTTTTCTCATTGCCATGAACGCACAATTCTATTGTGAAAGATAATTGAAAGAGACGAAAGAGAACGTTAGTTAAAAGAGTGCAAATAGGGTAAAAGCCGGATAGTTGCCTCGGTGGGATACATGCCCCGGTGTTTAAAAAACTATGTTAAGATTATAATTTGTATTGGCGCTTTACTACAATAAGTAGTGACTGCCCTTCAGGCCTAAATGCCACGTAAGCCATCGGAATAGGCCCAAGTGTTTTGTACGTGTAAGCAAAAATCTTCCGCGCCGAAACTTTGACGGGCGTTATATTTATATTGGTAAGTAATTTCTATTGAATATTTTTATTACTGATCGTGGTTTCAGTCAACTTTTTGTTTCTTTGCATGCATTAGAGTTTAAATTACACTGTTTATCATGTTTTATTGCTAAATAATTTTTATTTATTTCGCAAATAAAAAGGGCAAGTATCCGCATCAAAAAGGATAGTCGCCCTGCTTACTGTCGCGGATAGTTGCCCCTAGAGTGACTAAACATTTCTTTTTTTTTTTTTTTTTTTTTTTTTTTTTTTTTTTTTTTTTTTTTTTTAACAAGCAAAGACGGATTTTATTTTTTTGCTGTTTTTTTTTTGTGTTTATTCGAATTTACTTTGTCTCTAACTTGTTGTAAATTAAATATATATCTACTTCACAGTTTTATATATTTATTATAGATAAGCAAAATGCCTCATCAACAGAAGATAGCTTAACACTTGCCTTCGAAAAATTGAGACAAAGTTGGGATTAAAGCACAACTTTATTAATGAAAGTAAAATGGCTGGACCTCAATGGCTAAAATCCTGATATAACTTTGAGACAAGCTGAGGGTTTATCAATTGAAAGAGCGAAGGGTCACAACAGAACAGAAGTTTTTTCAAACTCTTGATAACTATTTTAACTGAGAATAATTTTCTGGATAAGCCAGATAAAATATTTAACATGGATGAAAGCGGTGTCCAACTCAATAATAAAATTGGTAAAGTATTAGCTAAGAAAGGTGCTAAAGCAGTTAAATCAGTTACTTCCGGTGAAAAAGGAGAAAAATTACTGTTGTTTCTTAATATTTCAAATTGTACTTAATAAAATATCTCAGTGAATTATAAAGACTGTTAAATAAATAATAAAGATTACTCTAATTGATATAAATTTATTTCTATCCAAAATAAATACGCACGAGGCAAGTATCCCCCGAAGCATTTTCTACGCTAGGCTACTATCCGCCATAGTAGGCAACTATCCCTTTTCTGAGAGGTGAAATAAAACAGTATTTATTCAAAACCATTGTTAATTATGTATACAAAAATGGGCTTTTATAGAAGATAAAAGACCAATGTTGCGAGATACATACTAAATAATTTTCAGCAAGTTCATATTTAAAAAATATAAAGTTTTTTCGAAAAGTGGGGCAACTATCCGGCTTTTCCCCTACACTGATTTTGTTTTATGTATAACGTAACGTATACTATATTTCCGTCTAAATCGAAAGTACCCGAATTGGCCTAAATAACGTTATTATTTTACAATTTCTGCCTTGTACAGCGCTTCATAGAATAATAAACGGTGCCTCAGATTTCTGTATTTGATCATTTGTCAATCTAATAGGTAAGTAGGTGATCGGCCTTCTGTGCCCGACACACGCCGACTTTTTGGGTCTTAGACAAGCCGGTTTACTCACGATGTTTTCCTTTACCATTCCAGCGAATGTTAAATGCGCACGTATAAAGTCCATTGGTGCACAGCAGGAGATTGAACTTACAACCTCAGGAATGAGAGTCACATGCCACAAGGCCAACACTGCTCTGTGACAGCGCTTTATAGCCCTTTTAATATAAACAAAAATAATCTGGTTTAAATAACTGTATACAATTAATTCCAGTGTCAAAGTTGATATACGATCAAATAGAATATTTATGAAACGTGCGCTCACAACGAATACAGGAAAAAATTGAACACGCAATATTGCAATCAAATATTCTGTTAGACTATGAATGACGATCCCGTTTGCCATGTTATCAAAGATTAACGTATTTGCAGTTTTTTTATATAATCTAGTATGGATTAGGTCTGTATGTGCGAAAAATGTATTAAATATAATAGAATTTGCAACCTATATTGATATAAATATATACATATAGGTTGCAAATTTATATAACATAAATCTGATTGTATGAAACGAGGTTTAGGTTTTTAAGCCTGAAATCCTTTTAATTTAGTAGATTTCGTAAACTTAAATAGTTCGGATGACAACACATTAATACACAGTGAACAGACATCAGTCTTGGAATTTTGTAATGACTTTGACGATTCGAAACTATTTTGTATGTAACTGCTATCCGCAATATGTGGAATTAGTATAAAATAGTATTTGTTCTTTAGTAAGGAAAAATCTTTATCAAACTTTCGGTGTAACGACTGTAGAGCAGTCGAATTTCGTTATTTTGATAAACGTAATAAAATCTCGTTTTGAGTTTTGTTAAAAATGTCAAGTTTTGTTTTTTAAAAGAGCGTTTCAAACTAAGGTAGTTATGGCCGTAAGTTCATACATAGTGGTGCCATCTAGTAGCACTACTAGGAAAATTACCAGTAAAATTTTCAAACTTATTTCAACACAAACGATTTTTACAGTCTCTTGTTAATAACAGGTTCAGAAAAAACTATTTAATTGCCTAAATACTCTAACTGAAAGTGTAGGAAGGCCACGAGAAGGTAAATTACAGTAATTTTGCTTTTACACTTCTGAACGCGTATTTCAGTCCAAGGTAATTGTCATAATTTTAGTTGTAAATTGTTACAACTGTTAATAATATACTATTGTATGAATGTATATCGATTTATAATATGTTATGTTATAATATGGCTAGTTCTTTTGTATGTTGATCATTAAGAAAAAAAGTTGTTTATCATGTTAAATGAAGATATTTAAAACATAAGGGAATACAAACATATGAAACGGTGATGATTAATAGTGTAACTATATATTCAAGTTCAGTTTAGCAAATTTATGCATACAAAAATAATTAACTGTAGGTAATGCAAAATTACCTTTGAATATTATATAAACAATGCGGGTCTAATGCTAATATCAGCCCTGCGATTCTGTAACACACTTTTCGAAATCACACAGCGGTTTTCGCATCGGCGGTCACTCTCAAATCAGTCGTGAAGCAGTCATTTTATGATTTGGCATTCTGTGATTCACGACTGATTTGAGAGTGACCGCCGATGCGAAAACCGCTGTGTGAGTTCGAAAAGTGAGTTACAGAATCGCAGGGCTGGAGGAAACTCGAAGATTTGCCGAAGGAAAGGTAATAAAAAAATTTATTTGCCAATTAAAACAATATAATTTTATACTATAATATAACTTGTTGAGAATATTAGTTAAGCTGCTGAGTAATTTAATAAAAATATTAAAAAACGTGTGTGTACTTATGTACACTTTAAGAAGTTATACTTCTTTGGCGTGATAATTTTCATCGAGTACTTTAGAGGGACGTTTTCCTCTTCGAATTACATTTTTCTTGTCCATTTTAATGGTCACTTCCAATCGCAACGATATAATATGTACTAATCATGATATTTTACAATAAACACTATGTTTTTAATCACATTGGAACGGGGTTTCTCGTATAGAAATCATTATTTTGGTTTAAATAAACACGACTCTAAGAAACACTACGCCATGACAGACAATGCAACTTGTCGATAAAACAGAGCAAGTGCCAACTGTTTTACCGACGTTTGAACAGATATTCAGGGTGTCGATTTTTTGGTACGTTGTGCGGGTGTCGGTTTTTGTGACGCTTTGTGTGCGCATCGTAAAAATTTACTGTCATCATTTTTCCCTAACGCGCCAGAAGAAGTAAAACTTCAAAAAATTATAATATCCACATCGTTCAATAGATACACGACACTTGACCTCAAATAGGGCTCCGTAATCATTTCATTTCATTATGGGATTTCTATAGAACCGGTACAGTATAAGCGTATTCAGAGAAGAACTTCTAACCGTAAGATCATGTGTTTGAATCCTGGCATTTTAATAAGAAGAGCTATCCACTAAATCGACATTGTCTGGCACAGAATACCTTTAAAGTATAATCACTAAAATAACATCATTAGTATTGAAAGTTTATATAAATATCGACTTCAGTGCTTATATAAACTGTATACATAATACTGTTTAAAAAACAAAAGAAAATCACTCAAGTTTGAACGATTGTACACCTAACTTATTAATAGGATACTAATTAAAACTTTCCAATAATAAGAAACGGGAGAGCTTCCACTTCCTTTATTTACCTTCTGAAATTACAAATATGGACCAATCATCTGCCAATATCATTGGAAAGTTAAACAACTTTATTATAACAGTATAATTAAGCTTTATAATTATTTCTGAAATTCTTTGTTAAATAAAGATAACATACTACGACCGCATATGTATCAACTGTGATTGTCAACCTGTGGTCGAAGTAATTTGCAGTGTAGCCACTCGTGTATTAGTATACAATAAAGTATGGCTTATGTACATAATATACAATGTATATAATATATTATAGGAGAGTTTTTATCATTTCGCTGTCGTACTACGGCAGCTGTACATGTTTAAATAACTCAAACAGTGAGTTTACACTTGATAGGTAATAAATTTGGTATTAGAATAAGATTTATTGATATATTAACGTATTAACCGGATAAGTTAGAGCCAAGTATAAACATGTAGTGTGAAGTGTGAAGTCATTCGAATCCCCGCTGTGCAAACGCAGCTTCAAATTGGACATTGTTATTTTATATGGGCAATTAACACTTATTCATACATTGAAGGAAAACATCGCGAGGTAATCAAATCTTTGTCTATACATGTTTACAAAAAAATCTTTGGTATTTTGTGATTCATACATAATACACAATTATATATTTGAACTAGTAATGCTGGTCTCGTCTTACATATGACTTTTAACCTACTATTACGTACCCATGCAGCATACATTAAAACGATCTCAACACCCCATACTCTGACGCCGTAAAAATGATCGACGTTGGAAAATAGGAGCTCAGCATTTTAAGTGCAGTTAAAATACTGATTTTCCCTGAGAACGTGACTGGATATAACGAGTTCACTCCCTTGCCATCAATGAAAATCGAAAATATCGTGGAAATTATCAAAGAAAAGCGAAATTGCAATTTAAGGCCTCTAATAAAACAGATTGGCGTTAATGGACTATGAAAAAGAAAATTGTTTTTAAAAATATTTTCATGTTGGCGCTTCTAAGGGATCTCGTAATCGTAATGATTTCGTAAACAAGTGGATCGCTGTTAGTGTATTTTGATAGTGTTCGATTGGGAATTGAAATCATTTTTGATAATACAGTAACTAGGTTGTATTTCAAAATGTGCTACGCTCCATTAATAATATATATTTTAAGTTTAAAATTATTCGTTAATTATGAGGAAGGTTGTAAAAAAACGCTTTGACCTTAATATAAACAATATCGCCTTTTTTCGATTGTTATCAGATAATATTATATACTCTTATGTACAGTTAAAATAATTGTATTAAAATACAAGAGTTCTTGAATTTATTTGAACTATTCCCATTCGTTAATAGATTTCGTTATATGTAATTGTAGTCTGTAAGTAACGGTCCGTCAAAGGAATTTATTTAAAATCAAATCTTGATATTATAAAGAGGAAATATTTGAACGTTTGCTTGCTTAGAACACAATCTATAGAATATTTCTAAAAAGATAGGAATCTTAATAAAAATTTCGATAGTATAACTCAAGGTGTAAAAATCCCTATATGCGGAAACTATAATCATTACAGTTTTATACAGACAATATCTACAAAAAATTCCAAAATACTATATGTCTAACCACAACAGTTACGCCACAATAACTATTAACAAATATTATGCAGTAGGAACGCCGGACCTAACCCCCATTTTTCGTACCTCGGTATAAATCCTTATAAAAATAAATCACTTAGCATTATGGTTTTAATGGTTTATCTACAACCCAGAATAGACACAAAAAATTTAATAACTTGAAATATAACGATTTTATTGTTGAAGGAATCACAAATATTGTAATATTGTAATCCACTTGGCAAGTGGATTTCGGGCACACAGGTATACAGGGCGTCCCAAAGTTATGGGACATGAAGGGAAAGTACCTTAAATATCTTTATGCTATTTTTAAAAGTTAGTAATTCTGCACTCAAAGGTTTTCTAATAATTACTTGCCTCGTCTGGGAATCGAACCGACTTAAATGTAAAAACACGAAAGAATACACACAAACTAATAACTCTTCTTAAGTAACATAGTATTTTAAAAGAAAGGAATATAGCTTTGGGACGTCCTGTAATATAACTACGAGCGGAAGCTAGTCTAACAGGTACAATAAAAAATATTTTAATAACAAAATCGTTTCCATGCTGGCATAATCTTCTATTCTATTATAATTGAGATATACGTCGCCTAAATAAACGCTAAAGTTCCTTCTATAATAAACTAACCAAATAATCTCAGGTAATTAGTTGACATAAGTTGACACAGCTTACTCAGACGAGGAAGGCTACGCTCCAACGATCAAAGCCTCCACACCTTTGGTGTTAGATTGGTTACATTTTATTACTTTACGTTGTTTACTTGCTACTTTTATCTCGTATGCTG
This sequence comes from Pieris macdunnoughi, assembly GCA_905332375.1. Taxonomy (NCBI): domain Eukaryota; kingdom Metazoa; phylum Arthropoda; class Insecta; order Lepidoptera; family Pieridae; genus Pieris; species Pieris macdunnoughi. The sequence goes on from CAJOBZ010000048.1 coordinate 1,342,305, forward strand.
GTTTTTCTGCAACATTCTAGAATGTCTAAAGCTAATTATTCACCATAAGCAGAGTTTTAATTATTTTGCTTACATAAATTACGTAAAAGAAAAAGCAATTATTTATTAAAAAGTTTTCTAAAACTATATATCTCTCCATAGTCTACATAACTAATGTACTTACAGACATAAAAACAAACCTATATCTAAATAAGTTTCAGGGTAACTAATGCGTAAAAAGCGATAAAAGAAATGAATGGAAATTATGAAAGTTTTCTCTTTAATTTTATTTAACTTTCCCTAAGAGCTTTGTCCTTCAAAGATAATTATGACGATTGAAGCGGATCGGCTTTATGAAATAATTTCGTACTCGCTATTCACAGACGCAAATAACAATTATTTTAGTGAATTTATTTAAAACTAAATGGTTAAGTAAAAAAAATATTTTTATTAGTATTAGCAAAAATAAAAATCTATTTTTTAGATATAGTTTTTTTGTAAAAGCTTGACGAGATACAAACCCTCTATCAAGACAATAATGTTTTTAAATATTTTAAAATTAGTTTTTGCTTTATATTTGAACTGATTAGTTTGTATTTTATTCTATAGGTCATATAATTATAGACCGCCCAAGAACGGGTATAGTTACAGTACATGCCTCGCCTCGGTTGTTTTTAGTTGCATGAGTTTTAAGGGCCTAAGTCAAGCTGAATATTTATAGTTGAAATGATACAAAATAGTATGAAAACAGTGTACGGTCGTTTTAAAGTTTGAAACTCTCGACCTTGCTGCGGTAAAATAATTTTGCAATTTCACAGCGCTAGTTTATCTTAACAGGACAAGTTTTATCTTGATACACTGTCTAAGAGCCGAGGTATCTCAGCAAACCTAGAGGATGCTAGTTAATTCTCTATTCTATAATAAAGAGATACCTACATTCAACTGGCTTATTTGCAAAATACATCAATCCCTTACTTGATAAGTACGAAGTGGAAATAAACATCACGATCCAATTGATATAACCCGTTTGTACAAATCTAATTTTGATCATGAATACGTGGAATCTAACGAACATTTATCGTATTACCGTATATAATACTTTATATGTGATATGTAAGATCAAACAGCGGTTTGAAGCAATCTAACTGGATTACATTACTATCAGTCGATAATTTGCGGTTTCAATGACTATCTGTATGTTAAACAGATGATGTGACATTAAAATTATAGTAAATATGAGTGAATTATATTTTTAATAGAATACAATATTATTATGGAGTTTAGTAATTTTATACTGATGTCGCTGTAGTATAGTTTCATTTTCTTTTATTGCATAACGTACGTTATATAAGTAAATATAAAACGTATTAATAAAAATATCTTAAGATTAATAGGTAAGATTTAAAATATACTGAAAAAAAAAAATAATTAATTGCGTAATTTACGTTGTTATGCTTCTACTAATGAGCTTATATTAAAAAAAGATTTACAATTTCGGAAATTTTTTTTTGTTTTGGTTTAATTATTAATTTTATAATTTGTTATTTATCTTGTAGTAGTCTATGAGGTAATAAATAAAGACACATTTTTAAATGTGAGCGTTATAAATGTCAGGTCAATAAATAATAGAATCATCCTTAAGTTTAGTTCTCTCTACCGTGCTAAACGTACTGCCTGAGTTCGACAAATAAAATAGATCTCACATTTCTTGTTCGTTCGACCATACTGCCCCCATTTCCTCTATTTCCTTTGCACTAATGTACTTTCTACGATCTTTTATTGTGGTTTCTGATATAATAATTTCTAAGAAAAGCGATATTTCCTGACGCTACAGAATGCGGTGTAGCTAAGCTGGCAATTTGCAGCATCGGCTACGCCGTAGGCTATTTCCGTCGTAGCTGATATGTCGTTAAGTCTACGGTGTAGTGTCGTAGCTAAAGATAACATTGCAGTAGCTACACGTCAATTTATTAGTTACAATAAGGGTGAAATTGTAATAAATAATTTAATTATTCTCGCGTGAATACGTTGCAAGTGCTGATAGGGAATTGCGTGTTATACCTTAATTATAATCATACTTAAATGCTATCTAAATTAAGCAAACATTTATTCTACAATTTATAATTAAGCCAATTCACGTCCTATTTCAACTTTGTAAGCGGCTACACCGTTATAACTTAATAAACTGACCCGGTACCCAAGTATTCTTGAAAGTGTCTTATTGTTCTTTGTCTGATACAAAAGGTTTGACCTAGAAAGAAACTAACAATATAAAGCGAAATATAAAATATATTGTGTCTCGATTTATTGAAAAAGTGTTTAATCTTACGGAAAGAGTACACAAATAAATAAACAGAAATTAATTAAAATTACGTCAATAATAGATACACGGTCAATTAAAATTTATTTCGTATGGAAGTTTGCACCCCAAGTGTTTACTCTGAAGAGTTAATAATTATAAATGAAGTGCTATATTCAATTTCCTGTCTATTGGGTTGGGTTGTCTGTTGTTGGGTTCTCTGTTTTATATCCAGAATCTTCTAAGTGTAACATTGAAATGTTTGAGCTTCAAAAAAATGTAGTTAATGTTAAAAAACTTCGTTTGTGGTTTATATGATCATAATTTTTTTTACATGATTTTAAGTGTTTGTTACATATTATATATATATATATATATATATATATATATAGGTATATAAAATTTAAGACATTTATTATAGGCATATGTGGTTTGCGCTATCGTAGGACGAAATATCAAGTATCTCTAACTAGGTAACGATTTTCTTTGTATTCGGGCTCTTTTTCTGGAACGGATTGTAACGTTACGTTAAGGTAAAGAAATTTCAGTTCATATGTGATTATCCAAAAAAATATTTGTGCGTCACCAAGTGTAACCCTTAAAACATCATTCCAAAGTAATTATACCAAAGATAATGCCAACAATTTAGCATTATCATTTGGTAAACGTTATAATCACGCAGATAAAAGGCTGACATAGCATTCTATAGAACAGAATCCATTCTCATTAATTTCACGCGAATTCTAAAGGCAATTTAGGGCAAGCCGGTACAATTAAACGAATCCTTTTGTAACGGATAAGTCGAAATTACGTTTTATTTGGAATGTGTTGTTTAAGAAGTATATCAGGGATATTAGCCCTATATTCTATCTAACGCACGGTATTATACATTGTGTTCATTTGTTATGTTCTAGCAAAATACTTAAAAGTAAAGTAAAAAATCATTTATTCATATAGGTAACACCATGTACACTTATGAACGTCAAAAAAGAAATATACATTAAATGCTTCTAATTTTACATTTACTGCCAGTTCAAGGGCGTAGAACGGAAGAGAAGAACTGGCAATAAACTCTGCGCCACTCTTTTTATTTGCCAAGTTTTTTGTTATACACAACGTTTGTAAGGAGCTGCAACCATTACACCATGTTCCACATGACATCTTAAGTAATAAGTAATAATAAAATAAATTAGAAAGAAAGATATGTCCTCTATCAGCATGAAGCATGGTGAAATAGGAGCACGCAAATACATAGTCGAAAAAACTAACATCACCCCATACACGAATTCAAGTACGACCAGTCACCACAAGTTGCACCCGTTCACGAGTATGACGCATGGCCAGCCATCGGCCTCCTCACCAAAATATCTCAAATTTGAAATCTCAATTGATCTTAAGTGATACCGCCGCCAATTGACACTCTCAACGCCAGAGGGCTCGCGAGTGCGTTGCCACCCTTTTAAAATATTTTTAATTATGTTTAAATAATAGTACTTATATATTGTGACTAACATCTACGGAAAATATATTTTAGTGCCCAAATACAAGTAACGATTATTCTCTATACCGTGAATCTTGATGGATCTGTTTGACTCGACTGGAGAACGCGAGTTACAGGACCGACAGTTTTATATACTAATCCAAGGCTTTGAGGTTTTTAAACGATCTCACATTCATCATTCACTTCATTCACGTCTAAAGGCACTGAAGGCTGATTGTGTCAGCCATAGTCGTCTATACACGATGTGAAAAAGAACTTGTTTAAAAGAGGTTGATGACTGTAATTATTCTGCCCATGACTAACAATATATTAACTCTTACTCCTACGTCTGAAAAGACAATAAAATATAATCAGCTATAACATTAATTAAGGTCAAGTCTGCATCACAGTTAATTAATATGACTCTCGCTGACGTGTAAAGCGATTGAAACTACAAGTTAAGCGATAATTTCGCGTATTTATCGGAATAAGTTTTATTTATGTCTATTACTCTCTGTAACCAAAAGAACAATTTTGATTAATAATTTCAAATTAAGTGTTATAAACATAGTTAAAAACATAACATCCTGTCCGTTTTTACATATTTCTCTTTTATCCATTATAATCGCTTAAAAAAGATTTAGGATTATAGAAATAATTACAAATTCTAATTACAAATGAAAACATGAAAACGGAATGATTTGAATATTTAACTCAAAGCTGGGAATTAAAATGTCTAAATGTTGAGATCAGAAACGAAATATTTTACAGAAATATTTGGAAACTCGACGGTACGTAAATAAAATATATTAAACTGGAGAATCATAAAATAATGTTATTGTTGGTTAAGGCCGCAATTTTAAAGTACTGAATATTTGCTAGAAAATTACAAAATTATCTATATTGGAATCCCTTTTTTTAGTTCTTTATTGTTTATTCGTTGTTTTTTATTTTAGTAAAACAATAATAGTTGCGTGCTGACTAGTGAACTATAAAGAACAATTATATGAAAAAACGATTGCTTCGTTTGTAATTTTTTCTTGAAGTGTGTTTCAGTATTAAATAAATATTGCTAGAGAAACGTAGTTATTTTAGGTGGTCGGTTTAAATAGAATACATGTCAATCACATTAAACGGTTGACTTTTGTTAGAGAGAGATTAGAAGAATTGGTTTGTATTGAGTGATGTAAAATGGATTTAATTTTTTATTTGGAATAAGATTTTTTTAAAGCCGAGTTTGGGTTAATATGAATAATTTAATATTAATAATAAGGTCTGTTTTAGCTTCACACGGTTGAAGGAGTCTTCTTAAAAAATATTATGAAATTTAATATATGTTATTCGTGTGATTTAGGGGTAATGTAGCATTGTAATGGTGAATTTACAACATTGGAACAGTAGTTTTTTCTTCGTTATAAATATTCAATAGGACAAATCTTTTCTCTTTATAATATTGAAAAACATTGTGCGTGTTTTATCAATAACTCCCTATACCACTAGAAGTATTCAGTTTAAATTTTCATTTGAATTTCATCTGTTTTTTTTCTATGTGATCACAGTGAAGTAAACACATTAAAATAAACAACAAAGAATATACATACTAAATGGTAAGCAAGTATAGTATCTTCTGTTATTGTTAATTTTATTTTGTACTTATATCAAACGTTGGCCTCGTGGCTTCAGCGTGCGACTCTCATACATGAGTTCGTAGGTTCGATTCCCGGCTATGCACCAATGGACTTTCTTTCCATGTGCGCATTTAACATTTGCTCCAACGATGAAGGAAAACGTGAGGAAACCGACATGTCTTAGACCCAAAAGTTGACGGCGTGTGTCAGGCACTGGAGGCTGATCACCTCCTTGCCTATTATATTTAAAAGTGATCATGAAACAGATTCAGAAATCTGAGGCCAAGTCCTAAAGAGGTTGTAGCGCCACAGATTTTATTTTTATTTTACTTATATTAAACTCTAATTAATCGTTTTGTATGCATGCTGTGTTTGGCTGGATGAAACTGAATATTAATAAGCTTCAATGAAAATTTCCTATTTCCTATTTAGTAAAGCGTTATTCAAAACAGTATTAATTACACGTGTCTAATCAACCATGTACGATTAAACATAGCAAAATGTGCGAGGTTTAGTGATTTATAAAATATGAACCCATTAATTTCGTACGCATATATTTTAGCGCAATGAGTCAGCGAATACCCGTAAGTCCCGTAGGAATGGGCGAAATCACTGTGAAATACCATAGCAGTGATGTGATTTACTACGGGCACAAAGATACTTCGAATAACGTATTAGTGCGTACGATAAGGATACATTCAACTAGTAATTACTTTTATACTCAGTGTTCAGATTTCATTAGAACATTGATCAAGTGCTGACACGGCTCACGAGGTGGTTCTCACTAGAATAATATTATGTATGTGTGAATAGGTGTTAGTAGTATTTATGTTGTTTTATAACAATAAATCAGACATGAATATTACTCTGTCTTATACATTTCTCGCTTCCTCTCAAATTGGCGAAGACACCTTCAAGTCCTTAATTATCGTGGTGACCCTACACGGTAGCTTTGACATAATCCCACCACGTTGAACTTTCGATCCTACCCCGCGGCTCCCGCGGCTCCCTCTGTTACCGTAGGTCTCTTGGTGCAGACAACCCGTACTTATATATTCACTATTTAAATGTTAGGGTACATCTGTTGAGCTTGGGGATCCGTAGGGTTGTTAGTGTCTCAGCCTCTACTATTTTAAGTTATCTAGTGCTTGCTAATACATACACTACATATACTGCTGATATTTTTATATGAATTTAAATACACATTTTACAGTCCACTGGCTTGCAAGCTACTCAGTAATAACACAATATAGAGCTAATCGATCACGTGTTTCGAAATTAAATTATTAGCGGACATTTTACAGGATGAGAATAGTAAATGTTCTGTTCTTAACAGAGTAGTATTTCATCGCACTTTAAGCAATCTATAGGGGTATACTTTCTACCACCTATTGTAAATGTACTAGTGACTTTTTGCTCTTAGATACTAAGGTTTGGTAAGCTATGATGAAACCTCACCTGTCCTAATTAGTATGTGAAATAACAGCGATTTAAGCAGTGATTTTCGTTGCGCAGTAGAGGGCTAATAAACCGTTAACTAGTACAGGCTTGGTTGCATCGGCACGTACCTAATCAGTAGGTCGGCGGTCGTATGAGCACTGGCAATTGAGCACGGCCGGCTTAATGACCAATCCAGTAGAAGTAATGACATCACTTTTTATTAAGTTGGAATAAAACATTGCCACATTCAATAAATAAATCAGTGGCACTACAACCTCTTTAGGTCTCAGATTTCTGATTCTGTTTCATGATCATTTCTAAATCTAATAGGCAAGTAGGTGATCAGCCTCCAGTGCCTGACACACGCCGTCGACTTTTTGGGTCTACGACATATCGGTTTCCTCACGATGTTTTCCTTTACCGTTCGAGCAAATGTTAAATGCGCACATATAAAGTCTATTGGTGCACAGCCTAGGATCGAACCTACACCTCACGATACACCTAACCACTACCAACACTTCTCATTCCATTCAATATTCTTTGTTCTAAATTCCGTCACTTCTAGAACTTAAACTCACGTGCATACAAATACAAGGAGATGTTAAGTATAAACATTTATTCGGGATGAGTTTTGACATATTGTCTATGTTTATTATTAGGGTCTGTATATACGGCGTGTACACATTTAAACAGACCAACATAATGATGACTTTATCCTTCATAAATCATTTTAAAGGTTTTAAATTGACATTAAAGTTTTTATGTTATACTTACTGAAATAAATGTATTTTTAAAATCTCTTTAAATGTAAATGTTATATTTATTATACCTACAAGTTTTATTATATAAGAGTAAAGAATCTATTCAAGTAAGTAATATAAAATTGTTAACGGTAAATATTCTTATAAGTTCACACGGGCACTTGACGCACCTTTATTCCAATGTGATTGCGAAGCAAAGATTACAGAGCGTAGCAGATAGGATCCTCAATATTTTATGAAGAAATATTGGGATTACGTGGTCCAAGCGATGTGATTTAGAGTTTCTTTATTCATAAATATCTTATACATCCCTAGTGTAGCGTATTTGCGTAAGATCTAGTATTCGCGTCTTATATTAATTTATACGAAATCTGGAAGTATCCATTTACAAAAAATAGTTTGTAAAAATATTAATTAAATTTCATAATGAAGTTTCCATTTCTGATGAAACAATAATTGTTTTGTCTTGGTGGGTACAAAGCTCAAGGTTTAATGAAATGAAACATATGTAGGCGGGGCAAACTGTCTCGATTACGAAAACAATATATAAAAATCTTAATCTTAAGAAATTTACTTTTTAAGTAAATATTGAATACTTAAAATCTAAGATTTTTCTTTCTTATTTCTCTTCAATTCAACATTGGCTATGTTTTCATGTTATTTTTATGTTTTTCTCATAACAAATTGTTTTATTACAATAAAAACGAGATGGATATTTTATTGATCTGTTTGTCTTTCTTGATCTTCAATATATTTCTACATTACTGCGAACATAAATTTTACATTTAATTATAGTATGTGTGTGTCTAAAGCATAGTATATGATGAACTAATTTTCTCCTACAGTTAAATATAATTGAAAGTTGCCTATATCAAACATATTACTCTCATTAAAGTCAAAAGCCAACTTATTCATAATATACTCGAATAGATTGTTATCCTTATTACTTCTGCATGACTTGGAATATAAATGAAAGTGACAAAAGAATTTTCTGATCAAAACGTGGTGATGAGAGCAGATAAAAAAAATGAACGGACTAAAGTGTTTTGTTTCTTAAAGATGGTATAATCATAGTAGGGGAGCCCACGATGCTAAGTGGGGATTTACTCGAACATCATAGAGACCTATTGGGTTGCGAAGCTTAGATAATAATAAGAAAAAAATATTCTATAATATATACCTTTTCAATATATTTGGGGGGAGCGGCTATAGATTTTCAAAAATGTAAAAAAACTGTGCCATGGATATACTCGAGTGCGACAGATATTGGTAGCATCCATGTCCTACGTATTTTTAAAATTGTACATGTATGGTAATCGGATTGTTTTCATGGCCCACCATGGACGACCACCCCATGGTGGTCGTACGTAAAAGGTGAACATTTAAAAAAAAAATATTCGAGCGCGTCAGATTTTTAAGGGGGTGTTTGCACAGAAACCATAGGTTAAGACTAATATTTACGTGTAAAAAGTTAAAAATTATTATTTATAACTATTTTGCAACACTATACCTGCTAACTATTTTGTAATAAGTCCTCGCTACAGATTAAGGGGAACGAATTTCAGCATTCAGCAAGTAAGTGTAAACCACACAACTTAAGTATTGCAAGTTTTTTTCCCATATTACCAAATGCTTTGTCATAAGCAAATGACGAAAGTCTGCGGGAAAAAACCTTATTAAAATAAAGAAAATCAGTTTCCTTTCCTTTCCCTATACATTTCACCGAAGACATTTATCAATCGCTTCTACCTTATAATTTTCGTTCCACAACGATGACCATTGATTGAACTTAATAAATGATATCAGAGAGGAAAATAAAGATTGATCGAGTCCATTTCTACTTACGTCCGATGGCCCGTGAAGTAAAGCTTCCATCGGCTGATAAGATACCGATTTGTGATATTATTTATGGTTGCTAAGCAACAGATCATTGCGAGTTCGTTTCAGTGATTGAGTATTATTACTTTATTTTATGAAGATCCCCAATTCTTTGCGATTATATTAGCTTCCCTCCTGCGATTTCTTCAACAATCAAAACCAATTACATGAAATTATAATGAATTATTAATTAATTTTTTTTAAGGAAATAGCAAAATGGTCAGTTGACATCACAGGGACCGAATAGCTGGCAGCTACCTCGGACAAAGATTTAGTCTAGCTATTTAAAGGAGGAACGCTGCCAGTATCTTCGGAACTGCTATATATATATATAATAATATATTTTAGTTATTATATTTTAAGGTTAGTTATTGTTTTTTTTGTTATTAATTAATTGATGGCAAATAAATAATTATAGTAACCGCTGGCATATATATAAATCTTCATTATTACTCTATAACCTTTACATACACTTTAACCTTTCTTAGAAGTTACACTATTGATTTGTGAGAGTCGTATAAAATGTTTATTTATGAGTTTATCGAGTACACAGACTGAATGATACGACCTTCTACCAATAAAGTCCTGCATTTTTAATATGTATGGAAAAATCAGTAAGCGGTTTACTAGTTGTATTTATGTGAATGATCACGTATATAGGTGAATCAATGTCCAAATGAATATCGATATGTTTTATTCATTTGGACATACAATTTCTCAACAGTACCTAACAGTAATGCCCAATTTCATTTATCCAATATATTATATTTCTGCAGCAACCTACCTTACCTGTAGCTGCACAGTTGCGAAGTAAGTGTAGGGGTGACAGTACGTAGCACCACGCTGTATTCAAATTTCTTCGCCACATTACATACTAATGCTTTCAATGGAAAGGTTATTAGATTTTTAAGGAGCCCTTATAAAACGAATTTTTTGAATATAAGTTTTGAAAAACTGATGTCGTAGATTTAAGAAAAATTTAATGTCTTTAATTATATTTTCACATTTGCATTTTGACATGCGATTTTTTGTAAATTAAAGTTTTATTTTAGGTTTAAGAATAACTTTATTTCTCATAAGAATTGCATACATAATTCACTTACTGAGAAACAATATTTAAAACTAAGATTAAAAATTAGAAATTACGCACAGATTTAGGTTATATATAAAATAACAAAACAAAACAGCAACAAAAATGTGGGTAGACATAATAAACTTGATCAGTCAACCAAGGAAAACACAGATGTTCGAATTTGATTTTCTACTAGATTACTATTATTAGGTAAATCTTAAAACAGGAACATACCGAACAGCAGATTAACTTCATCGTAGCGTCACGGCATTTAACGAGGCAAGTAAATGGTGTGTTTTGTAAATACCATTATTATTATGTATATAAACACACTAGCAGCTTAATAAGCTGATGTCCGTGTATTTTGAGATTTGGAGAAACTATCCAATCTATTTTTAAATGGAGTTCAAAGATGGTGCACTATCTCCAAGAAAAATCTCCAATACTTGTCACTTGTCAATTGACAGGCTATAGATCATGTAGTGTTTATCTATGTATATAAAAAAATAAACATTTTTAGTATTTTTATTAACATACAATAGTATTTTTCATAAAAACCAAATCAGTCTTAATACACCGTTTTAAATAAAGTTATTATCTGTCTCTTTTCATCACATAGTGAACAGAATTTGATATAAAGGGACTAAAGATGTACTTATAGACATAAACATAAAGAGATGTAACAGAACAGTTTAAATTAAAATTAGTTTAATAAGTATAAAAAAGAAGGCGAAAATACAATAAATTGTTTTATTGCCTTCTGACACTATAATAATGTGGACTATAATACATTATATTATTAGTACCATGCTTACAATGCTTAGTAAAAAATGTGGTACCGTAGTTACCACAATAAAAACCATAGGATACATACAATAATTACACTCAAAGATATCTGTTTTGAAAGTCCTTAATATTGAGTGAATCATTGTTGTTTATTTATTCATTACCTATGTAAGTAATGTTTATAGTGTCATTATTATAAGTTTTATTGTGTATCAATCAACGATTATTTAGAATATTAAAAGGATTTTAAACATACTTAAAGTCGATAAATTTCAACGAGTCTAAAAACAATTTTTTATAAGAAAATTATTTTATACGAATTTTCACAAAGAATAACTTCCATAAAAATCTATTATGAGCTCGGAGCCCCAAATGAGCTGTGTATTTTCCTTGTTTTTCCTTTGCTTACATAAATTTTTCATCGGAAACCTCCCTTCCGGTCGACTATTGGGGAGAAAAATAATTTTTTACAAGCAAGTGAAAAATCAAAGCTATTGATAAGACACTTGGCCCGATTTTTTATTGGTTTTTGCTGTCATAAATTTTATTTGCTTCATTTCTGAAAATATACTATCATTTACGCACTAATTAAATTAGATAGCAAATTCAACAGGCTCTGTTTAATTGTATCTCATATAAATAATATCAAATAAATTGTATGATATATTATTTTTATTTATTCTCAACCACACCCACAAGTAACGGAAAAGGTTTGCTTTAGTTATTAAGACATAAAACGTCTAATCGGCGGGTGATGTCAGATTTTCGGTGAAACAATATTTCGGGTAGAAGGCTAAACCTCATTAGACATCGAAGTAGAATCTTATTTTATCTTTTTATAAAGAACATTTTTACTACGAACGTGAAAAGGAAGGTGATGTTTGACTTGACTTATAGGACTTCAAGAAAAGAGGGTACCAAACATTTTACCTAACACTTTAAGATAGTAAACCAATTACCATGTCTTGTATCAATGTCGACGCTTCGGTGGACGGAGAAATTGTGACCAACTGCAGATTCATTCAATTATCTATATATATAAAAGAAAAATGGTCTTCGTTTGAGGCTCCTTCACGCCTAAACCACTGATCGTATCGACATGAAACTATTCGATTCACATTCGACCACCATTCGATGCGAAATTTTTCCTAGATGGTTTATGGCTATTTATTTATTAAATTCCAACGTTCCTTCATTTTTTTATTGCTGTTTTACTTTTATGAAAATTTATCCATACGGACTTCATCGCGGAAACATTCGGGGAGGCTTCCTAGAACCTCTAAACGTCAACATCTGTTAAAAACTCGATTTTCGAAATATTTCAATTTTCTTAGCGGGAAGTTAAAAAGAAGAATAATAAAAATATGAAAAAAAAAAAATAATGAAACATAAAATTTATTTTAATTCGTCCAGCAAAGCGGGCGCGAAACGGCTAGTTAAATATAAATGCACTTTTGCTATCTGGCATTATAGACATTCATGAGAATATCACTTAATTTGACTCTACTCGTTTGGTATTTATATAAATTTGATTATTTTATATAGATTTGATTGCAGTGCTTTGGCTTCAAAAAGTAATTCACTTCGTAAATTAAAGGGCATTTCACATACAAATGAGCATCAAACAAAAGCTAACCACAACACATAGCATCGAACGAGGCACGAAGTTTAAAGCGTTATTTCAGTGTGAAACGACAAATATAGTGAAAAGTTAGTAAAATCGCTGATGTGCTTGAAAACCGTGCGTCAGCGTTCCCTTTACTGAGCGATAAAACTGTGCCGGCGGAAATGTTTAGCAGTTTTATTAAAAACTGGAACAAAAGAGATCAGGTTTGTACATTTCGCGTGTAGCCTTCTAAATGTGTTCGCAACAAAATCCATAACGGAATGTTTTTTGCGATGTGTAGTATTTTTAACATTCCGTTTCTTTCTCTCTACTACTTTATGTAACCTAATAAACACTTTTAAATTTTTCATTTATATTTGTGGTGGTTCAGGGTTGTATGTCCATTAATATATTATGCGGTCTACGGAATTTAAGATTATTTATTGTAATTATTACATATAACATTAGATTTACACAAATAAATCGTTAAAAAAATCAGAGACTAAGATTACTATAAATGCTATAGAAATTGAATTAGAGTGTTGGCCTAGTGGCTTCAGCATGCGATTCTCATCCCTGACATCGTAGGTTCAACCAATGGACTTTTTTTCTATGTGCGCATTTAACACTCGCTCGTTGCGGGAAGGAAAACATCGCGAGGAAACCGGCTTGCCTTAGACACAAAAAAGGCGACAGCGTGTGTCAGGTACAGAATGTTGATCACCTACTTGCCTATTAGATTGACTGATGTAACGGATACATAAATCTGAATCAGATCTAAAAAAGGTTGTAGCGCCACTGATTTTTTTATTTTATATTTACAAATGTCGTAAACTTTCATAGAGATGTCTCATAGGTTTCCTTATGATACCGCCGGGGTTCGAAGGCACGACTTAAGGGTTGCATCGCCAGCTTTACAGCTATTCCATCCTCATTAATAAAAAAATACAAGTTTTATACTTACGAATTTTAAACATTTTCCAATAACGTGATAACTTTAAAAAAAGTATCCAATTTCACGACTGTAATGAAAAATTTTATTGAACAAGTATGTAATCAAATACCTTTTTATTTATAACCATTTTTAATCTACGATACATTAATTTAGTTGGAGCGTACTTATTACACAGTATAGCAATTGCTTGCAAAGTAAATATTTTGTAAAAGCATTGATAAACAATAATCAATTGTTCATACCGAAATTGGAGAACTCGCATAAAATAAATATTCCATCGAACCATAACCTCGCGCCAAACGCCAAGAAATAATTATAATTGTCCTCGTTATTATATTAACGTCCGACTCGTTTCCATTAATTATAATTACGGCTAAATGTTATTTGACATTGGTGTGCAATGGGACTTTTTCATTATCAACTGGATGATTCATTAATTTCCAAAGGTTGTATCCATGAATTTTGTTTAATATATCTATTTTCAAAATGTGAAACAATATAAAACTTGTTCTATTGAATATATAAAAAAACGAAGAGTATAATTGAAATAATTGGCTATAGTTTTATTGACTGTTTTAAAATGTAACGAAATGATTTTGCTTTCTGTGCCTGATCATCATCTTTTATTTATATACTCGTAGTAGCACAATATACGAATATGGTATTCAGAGCAAGGGCATAGAATGGACAAAAAGAACTAGTAATAAACTCCCTGTCACTGTATATAAAATACTGTAAACCTATTTTAAATGAGTAAGTGTGTGCTCATTCTTCTCAAGGGGCAACTAGAATCATCTTTATATTTTATTTGACGTGCAAAATTTTAGGTGGTATAATTGAAATAAATGATTTGACTTGACTTGACTTGACTTATGATCAAAGTTAATCTGTGACATTTCGTAAAGCCTGAAGTCTAAGTTTGGATGTGTATGTACTAAATCGAGAAAAACAAAAAAGCTATACATAAAGATTATGAAAAATACTTTCGCAAAACAACTTAGCTATTTTCTGATAATAAAGTAGATAAAATTGTGAACAAAGTTAGGCTGTGACATTTCGTAATAAAACTTGGCTATCATCAATCACTCGCTGTAAAGTAATGTATTATGGTTTCACGAAATACTAAAGTATGACGATTTAATATTCTCTAGCGTGTTCGCTAAAGTCGCTATTTTTAAACTATTTACTAAGCGTTTTAATAAATATAGTTTGACAAACTAATAAGAGCTAACTGCTTAAATTGTAATAAAAATCTATCCCACATAGTTAATGCAATATACTTGACTATAAGTCATGGAAAATACGTCACTTAGTAAAAAATATTCCGTCTCGTTTCTTTCCTTATAAAGTGATACGAGACAGATAAGGACAGCTTTAAAGCTCCTCGTTTATGAATATGGTTTTGGTCTCCGCAAGGTGTTGTAAGATTCTACAAATATTTTACGTAGACGTTATAAAACGCATTTTTTTATAGGGACCCCTGCATCATAGCTTATCAGGCACACAATCAGGCAGATATGTGACCGAGAAGCTAGGCAGCAGGGGAGTGGCGAAATCTTCCCTTTCCTAAAAAGGGACTTTATTTACTTAAAGGGTTGGCGTCTCCCGCTGGGCCCGGGTGACAGCTACTCCGGAAATATCCTCATAATATTTATGGGCAAGTCGGGGCCGGTGCCCGGCGCTACCCGCGTTACCTCTCTTGCTATTATGTTAGTGACATATTTAACAATCTTGAAGCAGAATTTTTCCAGCTGCAATCTGTGCTCAAGCAACATGTTGGATAACCCATCCCGGGATTCCCTCATGCCAGTCTCAAGCTCCAGATCACACCTGGCCCTTTCAAAAGTCGCACAGTCAACAAGGCTTGTCTTCAGTTTGATTCTGTGTAAATAGTGTCTAAAAGCCCAGTGGCCAGTCAGGATCTGCGCCATGTGAGGTGCGAAACGCCTCGCCTTGATTTGTTTGTATGCTATTAAACGCATTGCAAAAATCATTAAAGAAAATGTTTTATTCCGATTTCTTAACTCCCGGCGAAACAATATTGTTGTACATTGGAAGACACGGAATACATAATAATGTCTGCTTAAAACGAAAACCAAACGGTCATGTTACTAACAAGTTATATTGGCACTAAACCAAATTTTGTTTTTAATGCCAACTACGCTATACAGGCGGTGAGATTTCATTAAAAATTAACTATGTTACTGATACTATCTCGGCTAATGAGATCAGATAAACGTGAGTGCGAAAACTGCATTTTGCCTCAAAATACATGAAATGAAACTGACAAAAAACGTTTTTAATAATTATTTTTAACACTAGCACTAATATTAGTTTTCATAATTAAGATTTTGCTTTAAATGTAATTTGTCAGTGAATAATGGCATATTATCTATAATATATTATCCTAATAAATGCCATTGCGGCGATACTATGGCATTGCACCTGTTTTATGGTCATTTTATCTTATAGGAAGTACACACATAGTTGACACAGGTCTAGGACATGCCGGTTCCCTCACACATGTGCCTTCTGAATAAAAAAATCATTGATACATAACCATGATTTGAACGCTGTTAGGGAGATTAAAGCTTGCGATGCTTAAGCTACACCGCCTACACCTGTGCTGCTGATGTCGAAACTATTTTCATGCTGCAGAAGAGGGCTATTCGTGCGTGTTATAATTTAAAATGTAGGGAATCTCTTAGAGATAAATTCATGGAAATTAATATACTTACCTTTCCCTCGCAATATATTTATGAAAATATTATGTATGTATACAAAAATAGTGATAAGTTTACTAGAATAGAACATACGCACAATGTTAATACTCGGAAAAAACGCAGGCTGCAATTTCCCCGTACTAGACTATCTAAAGTTAGTAATTAGTTATTTATAACGGTCAGAGAAAAAAGCCTTCATTCACTGAGATAAAAGTATAAATTTGAAAATTAAACATATTGAATTTGATTTGTAATAATGTAAAAATTAAACGTCATATTTTATTGATTTTTAAGATGCAAAAAAAAATTATTTGTAACTTGCACATTTGAAAACTATTATAATTTGTTCAAAATACATTCTTATTATGCACTGCACACTATTCTCTAGCAAATGTGTAAAGTGTTGGCTTGACTGTGCATATTTCCTGTTTCCTAGTAAAGTAAACACGGGGAATTACAAGCACGCAAGGCAAGAACAAACATTAATTTATCTTTGTTTATTCCAGTCGAAACAGACCCACTGTGTCACAAGTTAGATACAATGAATGATTATAAAGCGCTTTTTCAATGGAAGGTGAAATATTACTGGGCTTATTATAAAGATAACGGAGTGTGTAACGAATTATACTAATATACTAGCTGACCCGGCAAACGTTGTTTTGCTATGTATATTATTTCTAGGAAACATTTTTTAGTTCAATAAAAATAACTATCTACTATAATAAAAATAGGGGTTGATCGTAGAGGGGTGAAAATTAAGGGTTGTATTATGTATTTTCGTATGCTGTATCATAAAAAATTAGGGTGGACACCCTTAGCATTCAGGGGTTTGAAAGATAGATAGTAGCCGATTCTCAGACTTACTGAATATGCATAAAAAAATTAATAAGAATTGGACGAGCCGTTTCGGAGGAGTATGGGATCGAACATTGTGACACGAGAATTTTATATATTAGATTATTTGATTTATTTTATTTTATTTTATTTCATCAAAAGGCACACTAACAGAAACACAACAAACACTTACAGAGAACACATAACATAGAAAACAAGATACATGCATTGCATCAATAACAAGTGTGCACACAAGGAAACATACAATGATGAAAAAAAAAATAACTTCAACATTAAAAGTAAAAAACAAACTAGATTAAAAGAAATACAAACATGCAATTTACAAATACATATAAAAAAAACAAAACCAATAATTTTCAACTTTGCAATTATCACTATTGGTCACGGATCAACATTGGCTGCAGCATCTTACGCCTGAAGACATGGAGACTGTCACTAAATGGATCTGCTTGGCATATACTCAGAGCGTCGTTTAATGTTGATAGAGATCTGTGTAGAGGAGCATTACAACCGACGTTGGTCCTCACTGCCCGAACGTAAAAAAGGATTGAAGTGTTTCTTGTGTTCCTCTTTAAGAGGAAGTTAACTTGACTTAAAACATTAGGTAAATCTACCAAGTTATTTAAAATTTTGAAAACAAATATAATGTCGATAAGGCGGCGTCTATCGCGGAGTGATTGTAAGTGAAAGAAAGCTATTCATTTTTCATACTCGCATTTATAGCTAATGTTATTATTTAATCGGCATAGATGTTTGGAGAAATGGCGGTTAATTCGTTCGATTCTGTCAACATGGACAGAATATTGAGGGTTCCAAACAAACTACCATATTCCAAAATGCTACGGACCAGAGAATTGTAAAGTATGATTTTAGGCTTCACATTCTTAAATAAGCTTCTCTATTATATTAAGCTTGATTAGTTTTAACATTTTATTTAACCGACTAGAATAAACAAAATTAAATGTGAAATACAGTGGACTATAAAGATATAGACTATTTAGCGCGTAATTAAATGGTTATATGCCGTGTAACCAGTCCGATTCTTTTATTATTGAAGTGAAACTTCTGCGCATGCGGGTAAAATTTTTACGGATACGTTACGAAGATGTGCAGCGTTTTTGTCGAAGAAGCGCGAATTACCTTATAGAAATTCTATTTTTAAAATTAAAATTTCTTTCGTAATAAAGAGAATTTATGAAATATTAGTATTTTATATTTATGAAAAATATTTATTGAAATCTCAAGATGAATTGTAAATTAAAATGCCACGTGTTTTTTATTAATTAAAAAATTAAATAAATTATTTGTATTAATTTTTTCCCTCCCTCTAAGTCTTGGAAATCTAAAGTTTTAGATTTGTATAAATATGAACAAGACTTAAAAATTAGTTTGCCACAGAAGTTTCACTTCCGACAGGTGTGCTTTGTACGCAAGCACTTTTTTAACAACTATTGAATTTTATCTATGAAATTTTTCATATTTATTTATTTATTTACACTTCGTTGCTAATAATATAAGAAACACATTACATAAAAATTATGAGGGATGCAACGGGCGGCCTTATCGCTAATAAGCGATCTCTTCCAGGCAACCCTAGTTAAGAGAAAAACTACAAAAAAGGGGACATGATACGTGCGAGAAGTGCAGAATCCTTAATCTAAAAGTAATACAAAAAAAAAAATTAATAACAAACTAAAAACTTAAAAACTAATCTTACAAATACATGAACAGCGAATAGTGATGTAAAAGGAATCATAAGAATTATACAAGTCACGATTGATGAGGATAGGATAAGGTTAAGAAATGATTATACAGAAGAGTTTTAAAAGATGACAGAGAGGTAGCCAATCGTACGGAGTCAGGCAGCGTATTCCACAGCTTAATGGCGGAGATCGTAAATGATCGTATTTATCAACATAAATATGAAGTTTTTCTAAAATGAAACCTTCCAATAAAGGATTTCAGACTAAGTACTTCTTAGCGGATAACCCACGTTATCTATCTTTACCGTTTAAGCAACTATTAATATTAATTTGGCAATTAAAAACCCCATAGGTTAACAGCCAGCGTTAGAACGTTTGACTTCAGTTTATATCTAATGTCTCTTTCCCAGAAATACAAAACCAGCAATATTACAAACAGATGCACTGAAGAAACTTTCTTCTATTTCATCCCAACTTTAATAAGTCTGATTAATAAGTTCCAAGTAAAGTTCTTCAAATGAGTTTTAAAGTTTCTATATAAAGGTGTCACAAACATTTTGCTATTCAATTCAAAGTTGAACCGAACCATTGTAAAGCATACCAGATGTTTGGCCAACTTTGGTTGGATTTGAAACAATTACGTCAATCAATGGAGATGCTCTGGATTCTCTTTTGTATGGCATTAAGATATTGATTTAATTACAAAAGCTTTGCTAATACAAATTATGGATATATATAATAACTTATTTTAACTCCTTTTTGTCTTTATTCTATAAATAATACTGACCTGACCCGACAAACGTTGTTTTGCCGGGTCAGCTTTGTATAACTTGTAAGAATCATTGTTTTAGTTCAATAAAAATAAATATCTGGTATAATAAAAATAGGGGTTCATAGTAGAGTGATGAACATTAAGGGTTGTATGTTTTTTTTTAAACAAACAAAAATTGTCTAAAAATAAAAAGATATATGGGTTTGAAAGATAGACAGTAGCCGATTCTCATACTTACTGAATATGCAAAAAAAATTCATAAGAATCGGTCGAGCCGTTTAGGAGAAGTATGGGAACGAACAATGTGACACGAGAATTTTATAAATTAGATAACACGCATATACCTAACTAACTTGTGATATAAAGTAAAACCCGACTTAAAGAAAGCAAGGAGACGTTCCTAAAAAAAATTGGGCCAAGGGAGTTATGAATTTGAGAACGAAGATTTAGTCTTCAAAATATATGCATGTTCTTTGGTTTTGAAGTTAGCTAGGCTGCTGTCATGAAAACAGTCAATCTATGGTTGATAATAAAATTTGAAAATAAATCAACAAAGTAGCCATCTGCCCACTGAAGTATTTCCAAACCAACTCGACTAAGGGTCGCTCAAGAAAAGAGCGTATTTGCGAGCCTTCTGACAATGTGAGTGTCCATGTGCGGTATCACAATTACATTAAAAAATAATAAAAGCTTTTAACGATCAAGGTAGGTCTTATGTCCTGGGTTGATAATTTTTTTTGTCGTCACCTCTTAACGAATAAACTTAACGATCGTTTTAGCATATTAATCATGAGTAAGACCAGTTTGTGGCTAGTTACGATGTTTATGCTCGCTACGTAAACGTAATAGGATAAAGAATGCGAAAAGTTTCATCCATGGTCGCATTTATCTCTAAACGAAATTAAGAGCACGGTGTCTGACCAAACACATATATCTAATTATAATTTAGTTTTTGGGTATAACATTGATATAACGTACGAACGAACGGGACGGATATATACATTATTAAAATAAGAATAAGGGGGCGTCCATAAATTACGTGAGGTGTTTTTTTTTAATTTTCTGTACCTCCCTCCCCCCCTGGTGAGATGTCGTGAGATTTTATTCAAGCCCCTCCCCCATCCCTCAATCTCACGTGAGATTTACAAAATGTGGGTTTCTTACGTAAAAAAAAACAAAATTGCTTCGTGCTTTTATTTGCGACTAGTTAAGACTAGTAATCAATATTGCTGAGAGTTTAATTATATAATACAGAATTCGTACTTTTGAGCTCGAATAACTTAAAAACAAAATAAGTGAAATGTTGAGCGTTTAGGTATGGAGTTAATGGGAAGTTGCAGAGATGGCCTTTAGGGTCAACCGTTTTCCAATTTTTTTTTTCAATCAGAAAAAAATTGCATGATGTTTGCCGCGACCCCCCTCCCTCCAACGTAAGATTAAATGAGATTTGACTCGACCCCCTCCCCCCTTAAACAACTCACGTAATTTATGGACGCCCCCTAATAAACAATGTTGTAGCAATTAGCGATACGCCAATATGAGCCTACGTCTCAATCCTTTTATCGCTCGTCTCACTTAAAAGTACTGAGTTATTAACAAAAGAAAAACTATAGCAAAACACAACTTCTTATGGCGCCACTCCATTACTGGTGGTTGGCCTTCAGTCTAGTGTAGTGTGTCTTGTCCTGTGCCAGATGCAGCAACTCTTCCGCAGTCGCAATACCCGCCCACTCATTAACGTTGCGAGGCCATGATTTTTTCCTTTTCCCATAAACTGGATTTTACCCATTTGAATTAATTGAAGGAGCTGGTAGCAACAAGTGGCCCAGATCCCACTTTTCGTTGTTTAATGTATTGTGTACATGTATTTTCAACGTTCCAAATATATAGATATAATATCGAACAACTCACAAAAAACACTCATAAATAAAATATCAGAAAGAAAAACAAATTAAATACATTAATAACACACAAGAAAACAACCTTAATATGAGGTGAACCATATAATCACCTTTGTCTATATTTTTATATCATTTTCGAATTGAAAAGTCGAATCATCAATCTCAAACGTGAAAAGGAAGGGATTCTATTAATTTAATTGTGTAGTAATCAAATTACTGTGACGCTATGATTGTATGAGTATACTAAGCCAAAGCTGGAATTGCAAAAACATAAATAGAACGTATTCAGAATTTAAATAACGAATCTGAAATTCGAATTATCCAAAAAATTCTAAATTTAAACGTCACTTCATTGTAATTTTTAATTTTAGAACCAGCTTAAATATCTTAAATGAAGCGTTGTAATGGTCCAATTTACGCATTGGGCGATTACCGCTCTATAATGTGGCCATTGAACGTGCTTTAATAGCTGATTGAACAACAATCGATGTTTTATGCACTACTGTTTATTAGTATTGTAACCTTTTATTAAATGGCATTTTAGTAAATCGAGTTGAAGCTAATAATTTGTTTACTGTTATGAAATGTGGCTCATTATTATCAGTACAGTTTTGAAATAAGAAGTTATTTTGTGGATGTTAATAACAAACAGTGGCGCTATAACCTCTTAAGGTCTGGGCCTCAGATTTCTGACTCTGTTTCATGATCATTTTTTAATAGGCAAGCAGGTGATCAGCCTCCTGTGCCTGACACACGCCGTCGACTTTTTGGGTCTAAGACACGTCGGTTTTCTCACGATGTTTTCGTTCACCGTTCGAGCGAATGTTAAATGCGCACATAGAAAGAAAGTCCATTGGTGCACAGCCGGGGATCGAACCTACTACCTCAGGGATGAAAGTCGCACGCTAAAGTCTCTAGGATAACACTGCATTGCATTGCATGCTTGCATATTCCCTCGTTAGTATAGTAATACCAATAGTGCTTTACTAATTTACAAACAATTTATTGCTTGGAGTCATCTTAAATAATCTCTTCAACTTGGCTACGAAATTAAATAGTTGAATAATTAAGACTCTTTAAATGATTTAAGCAACCGTTTACGTTCATTGTTTATTAAATTTCATTTTAACTCAGACTGACAGAGACGCAAAAGGTTTTGATCTGTCATGTTTTAGGATTAATTTAGTTTTATTCTTAAAGCCTGAACTAAGCTAAGTAGGTTAGATATGCTCACAGGAACAAAGCGTATATAGTTTCCGTAACTAAGGCTTAAATTCATATAGAGATTATCTTCGCTATCCACAGGCTCCAGACAATATATATAGGGATACTGTAAAATTGTCCTTGTTTTATGTGAACTTGTATCAACCACTTTAAAAATTTTAAATAATGTAAAGAGATAGGTAGGATAACGCTGATTTTATATGTAATTTTTTTATTATTACAATAATTAATAAAAAAATAAATCAATAGCGCTACCACCTTTGTAGGTCTTGGCCTCAGATTTCTGTATCTGTTTCATGATCATTTGGTAATCTAATGGGCAAGTAGGTGATCAGCCTTCTGTGCCTGACGCACGCCGTCGACTTTTTGGGTCTAAGGCAAGCCGGTTTCCTCACGATGTTTTCCTTCACCGTTCGAGCGAATGTTAAATGGGCACATAGAAAGTAAGTCCATTGGTGCACAGCCGGGATTGGTGTACGACCTCAGGGATGAGAGTCGCACGCTGTAGCCACTAGGCCAACACTGCTCCTTATCGAATCGATCGAATTAAAATGGCTTCATAAAAAAAGCGTTCTACAGGCGGCTACAGGACTCTTGTCCGGGCACGTTCTATGCTAACTAGAAGGTTAAAAACCATTATACAAAAAAAATCTCCATGTAACGAAAGTTAAAACAAAAATATTATTAGTACTCTTTGTACCTTTATTCTTTCGACGTGAAAATTGTTTTTTCATTGTTTCCCAGCGACTGCCGAGTCACCGTTTTTTGTACTCTGCAATAATTCCTGTGTTGCTGACAAATATTAATTTTAATGAGAAAAATTTTGGCGTTCTCAGCGCGCTTTTGCATATAACAGGATATTTATGAAAGAATATTAAAGAAGACTTTGTTTATACTTTTTTGAATAATTAGTTTAGGTTAGGTTTTAATTTAGTCTGGTTGAGCTGCATTTTACTACACTTTTTAAAATAGCTATATGAAACTTAATGTATTTTCCTTATTAAATTTTTTTTATCGAAAAGTAAAGAATTTGTTAATAATATTTCGAATGGTAGCGTTTATAACGTAATAAAGTTCAGAGAATGTTTAAATTCGAACAGGCGGTGAAGATGTCTAAAGGGTTTTTTTTTTTTTTTTTATAAAGGAATCTCGCTGTTGGCCTTTAGGGCCTTGACAGCTCAGCTCGGGCTGTTTTGGCGAGCGTAGCTCGACCAGTGACGTTTTTCCCGCGACTAGCGCAAGGGCGTCTCCTGTGAGACTCGAACCTCGGCTTGGGCCGTCACGGGAGTGGTCAATCGCCTGAAGGGCAGGACGGAAACTCACTGGAGTGAGCGAAGTGCGAAATAAAGGTCCTCGCCTTCCCCGGTGAAGGCGGTTTTTAACCCTTATCTGTGTCTGAATACTTTGATTGTTATTATTTGCCGCCGGGCGCTTTTAATTTATTGTTTGCTACAGTAATTGGACTCGGATCCGTTAGTTGTGTCGGGGCCTCCTATGACATTTTTAGCCGGCGGGAAAGGATAATAGTTGATGCTTTTACGCACCAAAGGGTTGGGATGGTGTTAAGCCTTGTCGAAGTGGCGTGCGGACGCCAACTTCATCCATTGGGCTATGGTAGGGAGCTCCAGGTCGTGGTGGAGATCGACGTTTCTCACATAGAGGGCGCCCCGGTCGCAACTCTCAAATCGCATCTGAAGCGCCTTACCGGTGGATGTAGGAGGGGGCACAGTGCGCAAATACTACCTAGCGTATGTCATGCACGGTCGGATGCAGGCCTTGTACAAAGTCACCTTATGTCTAAGGGACATGTTACTCCTTTTGTTTAGGAGGAAATAGAGGCGAGAGAGGACGAAAGAGGCCTTCTTGCGAACGGCGGCTACATGCTTACGGAAAGACATGTCGCTATCGAGCGTTACTCCTAGATATTTGACGGATTTTTGCCACGGGATGGCTTGCCCGTATAGGGTTACCTCTTTTTGAGGCGGAATTTTTCCCGAGAAAGAGCGTTCGCACCGGGTTACCCCTGCAAAGAGAACTGCGACGCTTTTCTCGGGATTTATTTGGAGGCCCCATTTCCGAAACCATTCGCCTAGCGACGTATAGCGGTCTGGAGTCTATCCACATGACACCTCTGTCCTTTGAGTGGTATAGAGAGCGGTGTCATCAGCATAGAGGGCTAGTTCCACGTTAGGAGCCCTAGGAATGTCGCCTGTAAACACGTGAAAAGAAGGGGCGGAGGACCGAGCCTTGAGGGACTCCGGCCATGATGGGTCTAGGGGACGATAACGTCCCTTCAACACATACGCATAGAGCGGTCGGACAAGAAGTCTTTTATACGCACGAGTCTTAATGGCACTTGAAGGTGGTAGAGCTTGTAAACCAAGCCATTGTGCCAGACCTTGTCGAAAGCCTTCGCTATGTCTAAGAAGAGCGCACCCGTGGCTCTTGGTCTCTGGTGCTGTTATTCAGCCCGAAAGGATGTGCTCCTGATTCGATGGACTTGGTGGACGCACGAGTGGCCTGGTCTAAAGCCAAACTCTCATCGGGAATGAGCCCTTTTCTAGGGCAAAGTCTAGGAGGCGCTTTTTAATTACCTTCTCGAATAGCTTGCTTAGCGTGTTGAGAAGGCTGATAGGGCGGTAACTGGTGGGATTGTTACGGGGCTTGCCTGGTTTGTGAATACCAATTACAATAGCCTCTTTCCACTGCGCCGGGAAGGTGCAGTTTTCGAGAAGGCAATTGAATATGGCCACTAGTAAGCATATCAGTGGGGCGGAGGATCGTAAGACCTTGTTTGAGATGGCGTCGAGACCTGGTGATTTACGAGGCAGTGAACCCTTGATTAGAGTTTTGACCTCGGCGATCGACGTAGGAGGAGCGGCTCGGGAGGAGGGGCAGTGCGACTATGCGTTGGACTTCGCGGTTCACGTGCTCAACGTGCGCCGGGTCCTATGGTCGAGATAAGGCGTGCACTGCTCTACTAGGTTTACGGCTAAGCACTCGGCTTTTTCGTCGTCATCGAATGCGTCAGGTTGATTTGGACGTTTTAGCGGGGCATGGAGGCCACCGTGTCGGTTTTAGGGAACGCGCGAGAGACCAATAGGCCGTGTGCGAAGGTGACAATTCGCTGGTAAGACGGTCCCAGCGTTCGTTTCTAATTTCCCGTATGCGCTCTTTAACTCGGCGCTGCGCGGCGCGGAGTGCTCTACGGTTATCATCGGTCGGTGCCCTAGCGAAGGCGCGAGTGCCGCGTTCTTCTCGGTCAGTAAGCGCCTTGCGTCCGGGAAGCTCCCAACGTTGAGCGAACTCATCTGGGACCTTCCGGGACGATTCGGCGACCTTGGTCTGAATTGATATGTGACCGAGGAGAGCGCGTCTAACCGTGAGCGGACGAGACTAAATTGTCGGGGATGTTATTAAGGTCAGAGACTTCGACGGGCTTGAGGGCCTCGTCTAGTTTCTGCCAGTCGACAATGGACTTGTACCTCTTCTCTTGGTGTTAGAGGGCCGAATTCAAAATGAACCGGGAAGTGGTCAGAGTCTAATTCTGTAGCACCTCTATGCTTCGCGGCTGTAGTGCCACGTTGCGTAGAATCGCCACGTCTAGAACGTCCGTTGAGAGAAGACCGTTACAATTTATACCGCGACGAGTCGGATGAATGGGGCAATGACATTAAAATCGAGTACGTCAATAAGCCTGCTGAGGGCTCGCCCATTAGGGTTTTGTTTTGAGCTATTCCAGTCCCCGTGTTTGCTATTCAGGTCCCCGGCCAGTAAGACCGAGGGGCCCAGTCAAACAGGGTCCTAAATCGCTCTCTAATATGTCCTTAGTGGGAGGGAGGTACACCGATGCATATAATCGGCTGATGACCGGTCATAGCCACGCGTAACACAGAGCACTCTATGTTGATTAGGGAGGGCGGGTCTAGCGGCGAGCAGTGAACCACGTCTATAATAAATGAGCGTACCGCCTTTCGCCGTAGGTCGGTCGTTTCGCACCGCGACGTAGTTCGCGAATCTAGGTGCGCGAACGCTGGGCTTTAGGAACGTTTCCTGTACTAGGAAAATATCAATTGGGTGGCGAACGAGGAAATCCCGAATTAAATCTGACTGTGGCTTGAAACCGTTCGCGTTGAAAGTCACTACGGAAGTATCGAGCCTTGACCTAGACGTGGTCGTAGCTATTGCGGTGCGTTAGAGTTTACGAATTGCCGCACGGATTTAAGGAGCAGGGCGTGCTCGGTTATTACCTCCACCTTGGTGGACGCAGTTTAGCGGATTTAAAGGCTTCCGCGATCGACGATGCGTCCAATCTATAGCGTCTATTACGCTAATCGCGAGATTAAAGGCGTCGCGGACGTTGCCTGATTCCTCAGATGCCTTCACGGGAGGGCTGAGGGCTTTGGTAGGAGGGCTCGCATTTGATGTGGGCCTTCTTTAAGATAGGGGTTGACGCAGGGACCTGGGAAGGCGCTCGTTGCGGGTTTAATGGCAGAGGCGGGAAAGCTTCTGTCTAGTTGGGAGGGCCCTCCGTAACGGGGCTTGGCCCAGGGACTGATTTCGGGAGGCGGGGCCGGCACGTATGTGGGCTTTGCTCCCGTGCCCGACGGCCGCATCGCGTCCCACCATCGCCTACCGGCGGCTTTTGCGCCTTTGGGGCTCTAACAACCCGATAATTCGCAGGGTGTCCATTTGCCCGCAAAGCACACATGCCGGCGGCTCGGCACATGGAAGAGTGCCTGCAGTCCGATTGCCATGGTCGCCTAAACACTTGACGCAGCGCCCTAGCAAAACAGTTACGGGCTGCGTGCCCGTAGAGTTGGCAGCGATGACACTGCCGTGTGAAGGAATGTTTGAGGGGAGTTTCAACCCTCAACCCGAGAGCCTTACAACACTCCCTAAGGTTAAAAATCTTTTTCCCGCTCGGAGTAGGGTCTAGGACTACTAGTACCATATCGTACTCTTCTTTGGTGGTGCGGTTTAACATACGGAATACATCCCTTACGGGGTATCCCTGTTCGGTCAAATCTAATTGGACGATCCCGGAGTCTATTTCCTTCGGGATGCCCTTATGACTACCCTAAGGACGCGTTCCTCGGGCAGGGGGAAAGTATGACCACCGATACCTTCGGAGCGAAGGTAAGAGGTAAGGAACCGGTGGTGCTCAGGTGAGGACACCTGTATGCAAATGTTATCCCTCAACGTACGGGCTTTATAACTAATCGACTTAGTGTCGAGAAGCTTTGAGAGGGTGGGCCATACGCCCTTGTCCCTAACATAGACGGGCGGGGGGTTTTGATGCGATCCGCCGCGGGGGCGGAGGGCGCAGGTTTGTCCGATAATAACGAACTTAAGTCCCCTCTTCCGGAGGGTTTGTCGGCTGTGTAGGCCTTTTTCGCGGGTGGACCACCGTTGGCCGAACGCTTTTCTTTACGTCCGACGGTTTGGAATCCGTCGGATTCCGAGGATGAAGATAATACGGCTTCGTCAACCGGTTTCCGCCGGAGCGGATTGGGCCGACATTGCCGACAAAGGACGCGCTAGATCCGTCTCCCCATCGCTTGCGCTTCCCACTTCAGGGAGTGGTGAGCGCGAGCGCGAGCAGCACGGGATTGGTCGGTTAGTAAAATGCTATTATTGCGCGGTGCCTTCCGGAGGCATTTTTCCCGTCTTACGCGGCGACGGAGACGGCGAACGGGGTGAGTCAGTCACTCTACTCGTAAAAGCTTTAATAGCGTCAGGAAAACGCTCTTTTAAAAATGAAAATATTTTATTTTAGATCGGGCGGTTGAACCTCCGGACGCCATCCTTAGGCGGGAAGCCAGACAGTTTGGCGGCGAGTGTGTACCTACGTCTAACGAGTGAGTACCTAAGCTGTGGTTTGCCCCTAATATGTATGTGTCTCCGCTGGTGATAGCGGAGGTGAGGTTTGTCACAGACCTAACCAGCCCGCAGGAGTTTGGGTAAATAGAGCCCCTGCGGATGTGACAGGACCGTCAGGACCCCCCCCCCAACAGTGGACCTGATTGAAGCCGGTTTCAAGAGAGAGTAGTTGGCGTGCCCTACTCCCAATAAAAATAAGGGGTGCCTACTAAGAGGCCCGGCTGCGCAAGGACTTGGAGGAAGCGGAGGGGCTGATTCGCGCCTTGAAAAAGGCACGGTGTATACCCCGGACAAAACACCCGCACAAGGCGTTAACCGTTCGATAACCGTTTGGCACCGTTAGGTGGCTATCGGACGGCCGCAGGTAAACCCGCGCTCATAGATTGCAGCCTTCAAACGCGATGTCCAATCACCGAGACGCGAAGCGACCAATGAGAGGGCAGCGGGCAGCAAGGCAGCAGTCGGACAGCGCGCTGCGCACTGTACAGCGGCAAGCGGCGATGACTCACAGCGAGTGAGCGAGATGGCAGTAGGATGGCGCGTTGGCAGGAGCAGACGTCCGCACAGGTCGGCAGGCGGTGAAGATGTCTAAAGGGTTGTAGCCCCACAGGCTATATATAGCTTTTCCTTGAAGTTACTGAAGGTATGAAGAAACAAAAAATATCTACTTTATAACCTCTCAATACTTATCTACAGCCATAACTTTAACTGTCACAATAAAACCATCATATATATGTTATTGGATATTTTCCATATAAATGCGTGTCATCCGTAATGCGTATCTTATTATTAATAAATCAATGTTGTAAGATCATAGATATCTTAAACGGTTTGCAACGCATCCACAAGAATCGTGAATATTTCAATTTGATTGGTTACACACGAAGTTATGGATAGCGAACTAATTACACTATTGAAATTAAGGTACTTTTTCGGCTCTGCAAAATTTGGTTTAAGCTGTGATGAAAAGAGATTTTTTGTGTAGTATATATTTTTATCTATAAAGTACTGCCTTCGATTTTATTTATCAAGGTACTACGTTATATACAGGAAAAGTGTAACAAAGGAAAATAAACAATATTTTCAGGAAAATTGTTTTGTTTCCTTTATCAAAGATTTTTTGTTAAGAAACATTTTAGGTGGGTAGTAATTTTATTGTTTGCTTATTACTAAAGCCGGTAATTAAATCACCAAATTAATAATTACTAAAATTCTCAGCCAGATGTTGTCATTTTTTAATAATAATAACAATCAAGTGCCAAAGAAATTAGTTGATTTATTTCGTAAGAGTGCAATGGGTATCTTAGCTTCAAAATATCTGCATAGTACACATATGAATCACTATATCTATTGATGGAAATCACATTAAAGTCCGTTACGTAATAGCGAAGCGGTGACGGTGAAAAGCGACTTCGTTTTATATTGCTTCGAGAGTATGTTGCGTGCTGTGATAGCTAAGTAACTTTAACTTTTTTTACATTATAACTCTTATTGATAAAATGAAATATAAATGTACAAGTTAGTAAACAATAATACGTAGTAAGTTAATAATCAAAAATGTAGGATGTAAAACTTAGTCTTAGAGAGTTCTATAACAAAAGACATCATTAATTCAATATCATCGACACATGTTATTTATAATATCCCAAGTGACATAACGAATGTATGTAACAAAGTGTACCAAATTATCGTGTAATTTCCACGACCTCTAAGTAAATACAGCCTTATTAGTTCGCCCGCATTCGGTACAGGGTCGACTGGGGGATTCCGTTGCCCATACTACGAAACTTCAGTTATTTCATAGATACAAGATCTGTTAAAAGCAAAAATGCGTATCACAATTAATTAAAAAAATTTTATGTCCAGGGTCACCGTTCCAGATAATAATGAAATTTAATATTCAAGAAGAATGTACATATCCAAATTCCAATTCTGCTTTGATTTTGACACAATATTGTCTAAAGAAAAAACTTTTGAACCGGTTTAAAGTTATGTATTATTATAAATTTACAATTATTTAACATAATTTTAAATTTATCCGACGTTTCGCGTGCTTTACAGCGTGCGTGGTCACGTGGTCACAAGATTTTTGCCAAAACCCTCCATCTTTTAGTCGATACCAACTCCGGGGAAATAAATACAGATAATGCAACTTTCTCTACAGGTGTGATACTTTTTGACATCATAAACAATTGTAAATTTATAATAATACATAACTTTAATCCGGTTAAAAAGTTTTTTCTTTAAATGTGCAAAGGTTATGTTAATCAAAGACAATACTATGTACAATATTGTCTGTTGGACAAGGAAGGGAAAACAAGTCGTTGTTGCTATTCATACTAGAATAAAGAGCTGATTTTAAACTGGCCACGATATTACAGCAGGACTTATTTAGGATAATATTTTCTTCAGCGGCAGAAGCAAGGTCTGTATAGTTAATGTGATATTAGATTTACATTTGTTACTTCTGGATCATTTGCGTGTTGTTCTCACGAGAATGTAAGTGCTTGCTCCTATTTCACCATGCCTACTGCTGATTAATCTTTGTTTTATTATTAATTACTTAAGATGTCATGTGGAACAGCTCCTTACAAACATAGTGTATAACAAAAAACTTGGCGATTAAAAAGAGTGGCGGAGGGTTTATTGCCAGTACTTCTCGTCCGTTCCCATGATTTGTGAACTGGCTGTAAATATAAAATTAGAAGCATTTAGCATTTAATATGTATTTCTTTATTGACGTTCATAAGTGTACATTGTGTTACCTATATTAATAAATGATTTTGAATTAATTTGATCGTACGTTGTTTTATTAAATTTGTAAACGCATACACAGTATAAGTGGTCCTTAATTTCAATATCACGTTTTATAATTCTACTTTTGTAGGCATTGGGGGTGAATAATCATATACATAAAATTGTTTCATTACCGTAGTAATTTAAGTAATATGGACGAAGGGTTGTTATTATACTAATAATCTCGTAGACAAAATACGCTTCAAATAACGGAGCTTTGTGTGATGTCGTAAAAATATATTGTTACTCAAATGTATGCATTATAACACATACATTATTATTAATTTGATTGAAATCTTTTATAGACCACAAGCCCATGAACAAAAAATACCTGTGAAATGACCCAACATGAATTACGCTTAGAAGGCTGTTACTATATCTGAAAATAGCTCTGAGCACTATGCCGTCATTTCTGAGCGGTACATGTGAGTACGTGAGTGAATGGACTTTCTCAGGTACAATGGGGGAATTTCGACTAATTATTAATGTACGGCTTTGTTATAAGTGTATAGATGATTAAAAATAAATGTCGAAAAACCTAGTGCCGTACAAAAGTGATGGTACCGGAAGTCGGTGCAAATTTTTAATTCGACGACAGTTGCAGAAGCAATAAAGGTCATTTATTACTGTACGGCATTTGTGTGATTCCTTTTGGACACATATACAGATACTTTACCCGTAAACGCCGTACATATTTCCAGGGGAACGGTCGAAAGCCAAGGGTCGGAACCCTACCCCTACACCCATATACCCTAAGGTCATTGTAAAATGTACGGCAACATGTTCAAAATATTATTTAACACGGACAATAATGTTTTATAATTATGCCGTCCAAATATTATAGTTAATATTTGTGTAATTAAATATTTATCGAAATTTCAGGATTTACCAAGTTCTTGCTGCTGTAAGATGAGAGAATAATGTACGGCAACTTGTTTTTTTACATAATGTTACTAAATATTACCGTTGTACCTTATAGCCGTTCATTTTAAATGGTAACAAATAAAAATATTATGATAAAAAATATATGAAATTTCCGAAATTTAGATGACTTTTCAAATGCTCCTAGAGTAATATGGGGAGTAATATTTTCAAAGATTATTGTTATGTTATATGTAACAAATATAAATAAACAAAAAAAACCAGATGCCGTACATTTTACTCCAGATTATTCTTTACAGCTGATAAAAACTTCGACGACGTTTGAGGTGTCCCTTAAGGTCATTAATAACTGTACATATCTGAGTATACTACCATAAGGCTGTAAAGTATATTTACAGCCTTATCGTACCAGCAGAGAGAGGTAAAGGAAAAATATTTTTAACAAAAATAAAAATATAATACAGGGCGTCCCAAAGTTATGAGACATGAAGGGAAAGTACCTTAAATATCGCAGATTAGGTATTTTACTAAAAGAAGACTTTATGTTATTTTTAAAAGTTAGTAATTCTGCATTCAAAGATTTTTTAAAAACTACTTGCCTCGTCTGGAAATCGAACCGGCTTAAATTTAAAAAAAAAAACACCCCTACTTTTATGATGCCAATCGAAAGAATGGCCAAAACCTAATAACTTTTCTAAAGTAACAGACTCGTAGGGGATTTTTTTTGGCCGAATACGATAGATAATGTTTTTAATTTGATTAAAAGATATATTCACGCTGTTCCTTTCTTTTAAAATACTATGTTACTTAAGAAGAGTTATTAGTTTTTGGCCATTCTTTTGATTGGCATCATAAAAGTAGGGGTGTTTTTTTTTTACATTTAAGTCGGTTCGATTCCCAGACGAAGCAAGTAATTTTTAAAAAATCTTTGAATGCAGAATTAATAACTTTTAAAAATAACATAAAGTCTTCTTTTAGTAAAATACCCTATCTACGATATTTAAGGTACTTTCCCTTCATTTCCCATAACTTTGGGACGCCCTGTATTGGTAGGCGGTGGTAGCGGACTATCGAAAGTGTACGGCATTTATCTTTTATTGAAGATTGTCTAAAGTATTAATAACCTGTGTTATTGCCGTACAGATAAAAGTCACCGGAAAATGACTCTTTTCTGAGGAAAGTAATTTACCCCATACACCTATGTGTTCCACAAAAAATGTACGGCATGCTGGAAAATGTTATCTATTTGTGAAGTACTCTCAAGATCATTTAATTTTATGTTGTTTCATATCATCATCACCTATATGCTAATCAGACATATGTTGCGACCCTTGGCTTTCGACCGCTCCGCTGGGACGGCGTTTACGGGTAAAGTATCTGTATATGTGTCCAAAAGGAATCACACAAATGCCGTACAGTAATAAATGACCTTTATTGCTTCTGCAACTGTCGTCGAATTAAAAATTTGCACCGACTTCCGGTACCATCACTTTTGTACGGCACTAGGTTTTTCGACATTTATTTTTAATCATCTATACACTTATAACAAAGCCGTACATTAATAATTAGTCGAAATTCCCCCATTGTACCTGAGAAAGTCCATTCACTCACGTACTCACATGTACCGCTCAGAAATGACGGCATAGTGCTCAGAGCTATTTTCAGATATAGTAACAGCCTTCTAAGCGTAATTCACGTTGGGTCATTTCACAGGTATTTTTTGTTCATGGGCTTGTGGTCTATTAGTACAAACAGCCTTTTTGTTTGTATACATGAAGAAAAATAATCAACATTTTTCGGTAACATATATGGCGATCGTAGGTTTGATTACCAGCAAAAAGCTATTACTTCGGGTTAGTAACAGAACGCCGATCTAGTTATAAAAATATTTATGAAACACGGGAAAATGTGACAGCCCATCCGAGCATTTTATCGCTTTTTAAAGAGATTTCGATTTTAGTGTTAAATATAAAGACACCCCACTCTAGGATGTACCTATGTTGTGGATGACCAGATTACTCCGAGGTACAAGAAAACAAAAGAAAATACTTACCTAATAAATTAAATACTAGAAATATGAAAATAAAGTCTACTTCATACTAACGCCATCTAGTGGATAAACTGTGTACTAGGCTAATAAAGACCACAGCTATTTATAGAGCAATAAAGTTTGTCAATTCTCAACCTGCAACTCATTCGTTTTATTAATATTGAGTAACAAAAACTATTAAATGAAAAATTTTATGAAAATTTGTTTGTACAATTGGGTTTGTATGTTGTGAGCGTGAATTATTAGTCCTCCTTTTCTTATGTTTTATACGATGCATTGACGCACGCATCACTTGAGAGAATTGAGTCCATGGGGGAGGCGCTGGCGGTAAATTTGGACATAGCGAAAGCCTTCGATAGGGTGTGGCACAGAGCACTCGAAGCTTCCAGCCTAAATAAATTATGCAACTGGATTTCCAGCCTCGCGCTAGCGAGCCTTCTGGCAGTACGAGTGTCCATGGGTGGCGAAATCATTTAACATCAGGTGGGCCTCCTGCCCGTTTGCCTATACATAAAATAAGTGCGGGCGTACAAAGTACACATGTCAGAAGTTAAACTTCTTTGGCAAACAAATTTTTAAGTCTTGTTTATATTAATACAAATCTAAAAGTTTAGATTTCTGAGACTTAGAGGGAGGGGAAATATGTTAGGAATTTAATGAATTTGATTGTCATTAAAATATTTAAAGTGTCGAAAATTCATACAAATTATAAATTAAATTTTTTTAATTTATTTCTTCGATAATAAAAACATGTGGCATTTTCATTTACAATTCGTCATTTGAGATTTCAATAAATTATTTTGCATACAATTTGTCCTTCTCACTCTCTCTCTCAATCGTACCCAATCGCTCTTTCCCTTTTTTCGACAAAAACGCTGCACATCTTCGTGACGCTAATATTATTATTATTGCGTTTCATCCGTTAAAAAATTACCCTCATGCGCCTAAAGAAGTTTCACATCAAAAACCTACCGCAGCCATAATATTAAAGCTTATCTTATAAAAAGGAACCTACGATCTTAAAATTATGTATTAAACAGAAACGATGCAACTTTGTACATTAGTTGGAAATGAAGCGCGGTAACAACATTACTTATATATTCACTACACGATACATGCATAATCTAGCCTTGAAGTAATCGCGTATTCCACAAAAGGCGCTCTGGGACGGTTTCTGCTTTAACGAGCTAACTAGATGCAAATATTGATCGAATATTGAGAGCCCATGTATACTATACTAATATTCCAAAGCTGGAGAGTTTGTAAGTTTGAGTAATAAATTGACAAAGCCTATAAAACACACCAGGTGAATTAGGTATTTCTTAGTTAAATGTCTGGAAAAAGAAAAAAGTTTTGGTCCATGAAGAAAATCTTAAAAGGTCAATTTCCTCTTCACCTCAAGAAAATTGTCTTAGACACTTGCATCTTACCTACTCTCACATACGGCTGTATGTAGCAGAGCTATTGTGTTTAGTTCCCTAAAAATAGACCATTATGTATTTTTGAAGTGAAAACTTATTTAGCGGCGTTGTACCCTTTTTTTGGAATGGGTAAAAAATGTTAAACTCGCGTCAGGACAAATTCGTAAGACGGATGTTTTTTTAAAGGATTATGAACCTTCGTGCTATATAGTTACGGTTTTAATTCATTTCCTCAGCTACATTGATGCATGTGGAATTGGACCTTAAGTCAATACAGCAAGGTTTAATTTTTCGAAACGTTTAAAATTATTAACGATTTGGTCAGACTGACGCGAATAAAAAATGGCAACTTAAAAAGTAGTGAATTTTCCTAATTGAATTATTGAATACTAATTTTAATTATTTTGTGTAGGTTTCGTAAGACGGATGGAGAGTAGACAGCTGGCGCGGCGTATTTAATGTAATAAAAATTGTCATGTTTGTGTACGATAGCGCAATCAATAAATATTGTATTCTACCATAATATAAATGATAGTACTTTTATACTGATAATTAAAACAATTCGTGCAAAATTATTCCCTAACCATTCCAGAATATCAAAAATGCACAACGTTAATATTCAAGTTTTCACTTCTGCCGGCAATCCCAATTTTTTTATATAAATGATCTCTGCAGAAAGACACAATTTAACATTACGATCTACCCTTACTTAAGACTAATGAGTACTTAAAAACTAACCCAATTTATTTGATGATATTTAACTAAAGAAAAGGAAAGAGTCCAATAACACTTCTTACAGTATCTATTAAGGAGAATGTTCTCTGTTCTTGTGTATTATTTGCTATCGACATGCACTGTTTAGCACTTAAGACTAAAGTGCACTCACACTAATTCATTAAT
Organism: Pieris macdunnoughi; assembly: GCA_905332375.1. Taxonomy (NCBI): domain Eukaryota; kingdom Metazoa; phylum Arthropoda; class Insecta; order Lepidoptera; family Pieridae; genus Pieris; species Pieris macdunnoughi. Next base: position 1,379,299 of record CAJOBZ010000048.1, read on the forward strand.
TCGAATGGTTTTCTCCTTTTCAATCTTCTCACTAGGCCCGTGGTGTTAAGAAGTTAAATAGCCTCGACATTCACGTGTTGGTGAAGCCTTTGTTCGTGGGCTCCAGGAAACTTTTTGAATATTGTGGTGACGTTTATGCAATTTAAGTTAAGAATATTTTTAAATAAAGAACGTCACAGAATGTGCTAGTAAAAATGGTGAAAAAATTCTTAGGAGGTGGGAAAACTCCACGATAGTAACTACAATTATAGTGATTTTTTATTTTTTGGAAAAGGGAACCTTATATTATTTTACTTACCTTTAAGTATTGTTATTATAATAAAAGTACTTGAAACAGAATAACACACATAAACATAACATAGTCATGATTGATGTTACACAGTATAGCAGTAAATACGTAATAATACGCAATCTAAAATATATATAAGTTGTGTATTAGACAAAGACAAAGAGGGAGCGAAAGAAAGAGTTTCGATAATAGTAACTTTGATAAATTCTACATGAATGTTTTTATACGGATATGGTTTTATGAGTTCATTATAATAGAAGCCTCAAATATTCCTAGTAGTTTATTTCAATATTGAAAATATATATTGTTTTTTTTTAACTTACGCAGTACCTTATTAAAATAAGATTTTGTTCTAATATTATATTAATTACTGATTTGTTTGTATGACAAGGTGACCACATAGTCACATACATATATATATATCGGGATGTAAAACAATAAGGCCAGTTGTAGCCCATATAAATTATACACATATTTAAGTGGGTGCGTTGACGGCATTTAAGAGAGGGACTCTTTCCTTAAACAATTGGAGGTTGTATCTCCCATGGAAGTCTGTCACCGGAAGTCGACCTGAATAATGTGTCTCTTTTTATAATTTTGTAACAACAGTTCCACAGAAATACACGAAAAAGTAATTTAAAGATTGAATGAGATTGTTTATTTCCTTTAATAAAAACATATACAATTATATATAATTCAACTGTGAGTGTGTATGTCACTGAACTTCTCTCAAACGACTGGACCGATTTTGATGGAATTTTTTTGGGGGGGGGAAGGGGGGGGGGGGGGGGTTGAAAAAACAACCCCCCCCCCCCGGGGGCCCCCCCGCCGGCCCCCCCCCCTCCCCCTCAAAAAAAAAAACCCCCCCCCAAAAAACCCCCCCCGCCCCACGGGGGGTCCAATTATAAGAGTCTAAAAGATATGTAATAAAACCGAACATTATTTCCGCCAAGAATTGATTTAAAAGCTGTCGCGGGCACTTAGCCGGTTCTAAAATTCACTCAGTAACTGTATCTCGATAACAATAAATCGACCAACCTCCTAACGCGATTTCTCCGCTTTTCATTATCAGTGAAAATGTATGACAAAAGTGTACACAGAAATAAAAAAAGAAAATCGAGGATATGAATGAATGAATATGGGTAGTAAATAACAATAAATATTATTCAAATACGCAGTTGTGTCTTCAGTAAGTTCAAGTTTTCATTTATTAAACGTGGTAATCCAATAAAACCTGTATTTAAAGTAACTGGAGCTGTCTAAATGCGCACTGCTGTAATTTTCATTAAAACAAATTTGTATTGAAGCACGTTTCAAACATTTCCCGTTGAAATTGTTTGAGTTCTGTTTATCAAGTACAATGTTACATAATAATATAAACTCTGCAGTATCGAGTTATATAAACCTTTATTATACATTAATAAGATTTGGGAGACCTTTGTCAAAAAAGGGCACATAGATTTAGGTATAAAAGAAGATTAGATAGATAGAGCAATTCGAATCGTCCACAACCACTCACTCACCGTGCGGCTTGATTCCTTGGCGTTGCGTAGAGATGTGGGGTCTCTCTGCATCTTCTACCGCATTTACCATGGAGTGTGTTCAGAGGAGTTGTTCGGACTAATACCTGCAGCTGAGTTTCATCATTGGACGTCAAGGCAGAACACAAAAGACTTATCACCTCGACGTCCGTCGTTCCACAACTAAGCGTTTCTTAAGGCAGATTTTGCCGCGCACCACCACTATGTGGAACCAGCTGCCCACTGAAGTATCTCCGAACCAATTCAACTTAGGGTCCTTTAAGTAAAACCGGTAACGTGTTTGCGAGCCTCCTGGCAATGGGCGGCGGTATCACTTAACATCAGTTGAGGCTCCTGCATGTTTGCCTCCTTTTACTTAAAAAAAAGATTGAAATAAAAACCTGCTTAAATGTAAAAGTATCTGAATTAAAAGGCGATTATTATTATTATACATAGACTTGAAGATTTTGTTTTACGTATACTAAATGTTCTTAGGATCTACAAAATTTAAGTAACATCACAAAAATATTTAATACTTGGCATTTATTTTACGCATAATTAAGATGTTTAGCATTTAGAATAAACAAAATAAAATGTGCTTTCATTTTTGAAGTTATACTTCTTTAGGCGCGTTATGAAAAATTTATGAGAGTGAAATTTTACGATGCGCGCGCACCTGTGACACAAAATTAGGAGTGTGATTATAGCGTGCGCGAGCGAGATAGGAATAAGACAATCTACAAGTAAAAAGAAATAGAATATGCGTGAAGTTCGTATGCCAAGAATTTTGAATGACCATAATGACATTTGTCATTTACCTTTTAAACAAATAAAGGAGTTTTAATTATTTTTTCAAAGAAATTTAGCAATGCTTTTTGAATTATATATAATCAGAAGTGATTTAAATTGAATATTTAAACCAATACTAATTAATATTTGTGAAAAAACTGTGCTCATCAACCTTCCTAAGTGCTTCATTACAATTTTAGGTTAACTATCAGTTTGTATTATTATTATCGAGTAATGTTTTGATTAAAAAAATTACCACATTGTTTAATCAAAACATGTAATTTTTCTCTAGCAAATATAAGGACAAGAGACAAAAAACAATTGATGAATCAGTGTAAGTGCACTAAATTGAATACAAAAAAAGAGTTGTCATCTTATCGCTGTGAAACATCAAAAACTGGAGGTGGAACAAAGCCAAACTATTTTTAATAATGCCAAAGAAGTATAACTTCTTACGCGCGTACATAAGTACACGCACCCTTTTTTTTGACAGTTATATTATAAAATTGTAATTATTTGATGTTTTATAGACAATCTAGACATCTCAAAACCTACAGTTCAATGTTAAAAGCTGTACAGCTAAATTTAATAGTCAATATTTGTTATTTTACATATGTGTGTGTAAAAATATCTACGACAACACGAGCAGAAGCAATCTCCTGTGACCACATGGCAATTTAGTATTATTATGAGCTTAATGCGCTCGGTATACGAGCTTTGTCCGGCGTAAATATTTCACACGAAATTTCCGTAACACTGTTAAATGCCATAATTTTGGAAGGTCTAAAAATGATTACTTTTATTACTTTAAGAATTTTACGTTTTACTGGCTCAAATTTGTACAGGCTTCTAAAAGCGTTTGTTTAATAAAATTTATTAAACACTATGTTATTGATTTATATTCACGATTGAAGGCTGTTCTTAACTTATCATTGGTACAAACGATGTCGTGTATTGGAGTTTGATTAACACGAGTCAACGTTCGCGCTAAGTCTCACCTCTGAATATTAGAAACGGAAGATTACCTACTTGCCTCATATTTACTGAAGCAGACATAGAAGGGAGAAAGGCGCGAGGCTGATGAGGAGACCACCCGAAGCATTTCTGGCGCCTTTGAGTGACAACGTAGTCAACTAAATGTTATTTTAAAAGTCATGCTGTTATCTGCTTCTTTGATCAGATTTTTTTACTGAAAAGTATATTAAAATCTTTTTGTGCCCACACGTCTACTATTTTTAGGTCATACATCCTCCTAGTAACCTTCAACGTACAATAATCAAAGTATAATTAAGATTATGAATGATGTTGGAGTTTATTCTGAAAATATTTTTGAAGTTTTACTTCTTTTGGCGCGTTAGGGAAAAATGATGAGAGTAAACTTTTAACGCGCGCGCACATCGTCACAAATAACCGACACCCTAAAGTTAGTCAACATTTTTGTGATATTTAAAAAACTTTATTTGACTAGATAACGCATTATAATAAATTTCATTCTATTAAATACCTTTTGTCGTTTTTTCTACAAACGTAGAATAAGGCCAAATATTTAAAAATTAAAAATATTTTTATCTTGTTACGCCAAAAAAGTATAACTTCTAAGTACACACACATGTTTTTTTCATAAAAAGCTTCATTCCTATGTTTTGAAAAAATTAACAATGTGTACTTGCCATTCGATGCCATCAATCCTTATGATCTAATATAACTTCTAAATGTTAAATGTAAAGTTAAGATCTAAATGTATTGAACTTTGTTTATTTGGAATACAATTGGCTTCAGGTAACATGTTACAATCGTGATGGTGTTAAAAAATCACCTGCTAATGTACAATGAGTTTATTGCCAGTTCTTCTCTCCCGTTCTACGCCCTTGATTTGAGAACTGGCAGTAAATCTAAAATTAGAAGCATGTATTTCTTTAGTGACATGTCATAAGTGTACATTATGTTACCTATGTGATTAAATGATTTTTTACTTTACTTTACAATCCTCCCGTTTCGTAAAAACTACATAAAGAATAATCCTTGATTAAACGGAGTTACACAATACCCTGCTTTTAAGATAAAAATAGATAAGTTATAAAAAATCACGATCTATTTATATACTGAGTTTATGACATAAAACTCCGTTAATTTTATGGCGAGCTGAGCAGATTTCCCAATTTACGAGTCACGCTTGAGTTTATGAGCCTACAATATTGAAGTTCTACTCATTTCGTTGAAAACACGGTAATAAAATCTATGAATCTCTAGTATTATCATCTAAATTATAACGAGGAAACTTTCACGATTTATCAAGAGGAAAATGAACATCTAATAAAAAAAACTGTACCCAAAAAGTCACAAATGGGCTGGCAACTGTTAACTTTCATGTATAGGTTTAAAGCAGTCCTAAGCAGCTTGAAATCGCAGGTCTTGAATGGAGCCCTTATTGGAGATACGTCCAACTCTCTTGGCGTAAAAAGTAGGTTTATAGACCCCCTAAATATTCAGGATATAATCATTAGTAACAGCCGTATTCCGTCAAGTTTAATGTGTGAAATTTTTTCCATTCCAATTCTGTCATGGCGGCTAACTTTTATTGAGGTTATAGGTATGTTTGTCGTAGTTTATCTACTGCAGAAGAGGATGCGTTGAGCTTTTTATTCCATTTTTTAATGTAACAAACGGGCTGGAGGCTCACCTAATGTTAAGTGCTACCGCCGCCCATAGACACTCACATGGCCAGACGGCTCGCAAGTACGTTGCCGACCTTTCAAGAAATAATATTCTCTTTTCTTGAAGGATCCTAAGTCGAATTGGTTCGGAAATTCTTCAGTTAGCTGCTGGTTCCACATAGTGGCGGCAAAAACTGTTTAGGCAGAAACGCTTAGTTGTGGTACGACGGACGTCGAGGTTTATTCAACACTCTCAAACTCCGATGGGATCGATGTCCGACACGACGGGGGTGTCATGGGAGTAGACGCCGAACCAACACTTTAACATGCTCCTCCAAGGCTTGATGGTCTTTATATAAATTTGCCATCGAAATTCTAGTTAAAAATCTTATTGGCGTGTATTAATTACGACCCAACCGGGATTTGAATGTCAAATTTTTTCTAACATCAAACATATTAACGTAAACAATGAGGCAAAATAAGGGCACGATAAACAAATCTTAAATATAAAATAAAAAAATATGTTTATTATGGAACATAAGATACATGTATCACTTATTCCACGTCATTAAATTTGAACTTTTAGGCATCCCTACTCATCGGCAAAGAAGACAGAGGGTGTAGGCCGAGAGAAAAAGCCGGCGTAAAAAACTCTCGGTACTCTTTTAATACAGCAATAGGGATATTCATAAAAGCCTTATCTAGGATTAACAGTAACGTGACATTCTAAAATATTTTTTAATGAATTTAAATTACCTCATGAAAATTAATTGCAAAATATGTATATATTCCTTGAACTTTGCGGAAGGTTTATATACCAGTTTTTCTTTCGGGAAAATCAACAGTCTCTATGGGGTAGCATAGCAAGTTGGTATGTAGCTACTAAAAACGTAGGGGAAGAAAAAAAATCATATTAAGTCGAAAAGACGATCGCGAGAATGCTAGGTAAAAAAAAGTTGCTTGCGTACAAAGTACACATGTCAGAAGTGAAACTTCCTGTAAATTAATTATTTGTAAGGTAAAAGCCCCAATAGATGATTATGTACCAGTATATGATCACTCCATGTATTTGTATATCTATATTCATACTGGTTACATACTGTATACGTGCAAATGATAATATAAATAATTTAAAAAAATGCGTTTATTGCACAAGAGGCTATGCGACAGAATTGCCATCTAAAGTTCTAATATGTAACTACTAAAGGAATACATCAACCAATAGCGTGTATTTTTTCTCGATCTCCTTTACTCTCTCAATCTTTCACTATAGCTCTCTCCCACCTCTCGCATGGAACTGTGCGTGATGCGACATCTTCGACAATTAATAATTAATTAGACACTGTTAGTTTAGGATCGTAACTTTGAAGTATTAAGTTTTAATTAGCTATGTCAAGGTATTCTCGCTTATTAAAAAATTAATATTAAGGTTTCTTTTTGTAACATATTTTAATAATTGCTTTGTGAATAACTTATAAAACTAATCACTTTCGACCTTTCGTTTTTTTATACTCTTGTTTAAGATTTATAATGGAGTTATTTAATTAATTAGAATGTAGTAGTATTAAAAAACTATTTTCTTATATTATCAAACCCATAACGGGAAGTAAAGTATTCCTTGAATAAACTTTTTTATTACGTTTCGCTTTTTTGTGCTTCTTCATTTTTTAATTATATTTATTACTGTCATCTTTTATGAAGGTTGCTTAAAACAGATCACTTAGTAGTGATATGGCGACCATACGCACTACGCTTTTATTTTATTGCACATAATAACAAGTTAAATCTTGTAGTTTAAGTGTCATACATTATTATCAATGAATGTTAGTTACAGAGACAGGAAGAGATGGCTCGAAAGCGATAAGGCCGCCAGTTACTCTCTTTTTTATTTAATTATGTCAATTGTACTATATTAATGTATATGCAACGAAGTGTTAATAAATAAAATAAATAATAAATACAATGATGATCACAACGCCTCTTGGACAACTCCAAAAAAACATGGTAGTATTGTGTAAATTCTATATAACGTCTTGATTTAATGTTAAACAATTTAAACTTATTCGATTTTGGTGGAATTGCTGCTATAATAATAAAACAAAGGTTATTTCCATACAACGACACTTCTATTGCGAAAAATGCACATTTTTTGTATAGGATATTTTTGCTTAAACTTGACTATCATATCGCCTCGACGTCCCTCGTTCCACAGCTGAGTGTTTTCTTTTTATATATTTTTTGCCGCGCACCACCGCTATGTGTAATCAATTTCCCGTCGGATTTCAAACCACAATGACTTAGGGTCCTTCGAGAAAAGAGCGTACTAATTCTTAAGGCTGGGAACGCACTCGCAGAGTCTTCTGGCATTGAGTGTCTATATGGTACCACTTTACATCAGATGAGCCTGTCCGTTGGCAACCTGTTAGTTGTTAAGAAACTCAGCCGGGTCGAAAATTTGTTATTTAATTTTGTCATACATATATTACATACCGGTTAAATATTTAGAATTACAGTTAAACACTTTAAGTGCGTAACGTTTAAGCACAATTAAAAAAATTGTATCAATTTAAATAAAAAGGAATGAGCCAAAAATTTACTATTACGAGTACTTTTTGCCGTCAAATGAAAATAACGCATCGCAAAATTCGTCATCCAACGACAATTACGAGTAAAAGCAAAGTTGCAAGAGATGTGCATTCCTTTTGTTGGGACGTCTTTTTTGTTCTAAACTGGCTAATTAAGCTAACTTCTCCTTCAAGAAGCTAAGACACTTGCAGGGAATAACGCAGGCCTATATAACAATGTAATGTTTTAGGAATACTACAGGTTTACAAATCGAATAACTATTCCATAAGTCAATTAAGGTATGCCACTTCGAAACTGAAACAATTGAATCGTCAAATATTTAAAATTTTATTCATATACCACATATTTGTATAAACCACAACAGCAAAAATCAATATTAAACGATAACAGTCATCGTGGATATTTCGTTTGTTTTTATAGGCAACGGCAATATAACGCGGTAGAGGCCGAAAAACCGAGAAATGCTTTAACAATGTTATTGTGTAGGATAGGGGTTGTTTCTTACGTATGTTTTTAACGCTTTGTTTAGAGGCCGTTTATAAGCGTTGTTTAACCCTTTATATAATAATGTAACTCAAATAAATGTTTGTGAAACAATTTTACGATGATATAACCTATAAAGTATAGGGTAGATACATTTCTGCGTTCTTTTGTTTTATTTTTTACAGAAATAAGGTTATTGGACTTCGTAAACTTCAGGTCTAAGACAGAAGTTTTCCTATTAGTTTTCGTTCACGTAATTGAACGCATAGAAAAATCCATTAGTATACGTATAGATTGACTGGGATCGCCCCTATACAAGAGGAGAATCGCCCACTGAACTGCTACGTTACGTACATCTAAAATAATAATTCTTTAATACTTAATTAGTAGTAAAAAGCATTTATCTCTTAACGAAACCTATTAAAAGGCCGGCAATACACTCGTGTCCCTTTTAGTAGTGTCCTAAAGTGCCGTTTACACATACCAGCCTCCTTACCAGCAAACTTTTTTTCCATTTTTGTTTTTACTATGTTATGGGAATTTGGTGGCATCAGACGTTTAATTTCGACAGTCTACTTTTTAAAGGTTTCTGCTTAGTTCTGAGCTGAAACTGAGCCCCGCACCAGGTGATAAACTTAAAAATATTTATTGACTTTAAGCTTAAAAAGTTTAAAGTTATACTAAGAATAATAATGACTATGGAATCACTATTATTATCGACCATTGAATAGTTGTCCATTTATAGATCTAGCCACATTGACAAATCTAATAAACAACTGTATTAACCGGTTCTGAACAAATTTGACTTTGATGTTATTGAATTTAAATTACAATTGCAGCTGACACTAACGCCATTGTTCCGACATAATAAGTTTTAATAATAATCACTATTACTATGGACTTTAAAATAGTCGTTAATTTATTCATCTATTAATATTGGCTAATCGAATAAACCACAGGCAATAACAGTTTTGAATTAATTTGACTTTGATGTTGTTAATTTATGAACTCTGTGACATAATGACAATGGCAGCTGACAGCGATGCCGTTTCTTCGACATAATAAATTACTTTTGATAATAATGACTATGAAATTATTATTATTATAGACTATCAAATAGTCGTTAATTTGTAGATCTAGTAATACTGGCAATTTGAACAGTGGATAAGTATTAGAGGTTATAAACTGATTAGACTTTGACGTTGTTTATTTCTGAGCTCTGTGACATATAATGACAATGACAGTTGACACCAGCGCCATTGCTCCGTAATATATAATTAGACGACCACATTATCTCCGTATATCTTTAAGTATTAATAAAGTCTTCATGTCTAGATTATATTTTGAAAATGAGAAATGATTTTACGTAACATACAGAAATGTACGTAAACGTCAGATATATAAAATGTGAAAATGGTACCATATTCCCGCTGGCTTCAGATAAGTTATAAATTCTAGAATTCCTAGATCTATTGCTGGTATATTGGATTGCGTGGGCGATAGATATCCCACACAATGGCTAATGTTACCGTCACTTCAGATATCTTTCGAGAAAACGTTCACAATTACGTTTCTAGGTCAGTTTAGTGCCTAGAAATGAGAATAGTAGTATTTTATCGCAACTTTTCAAATATGCTGTTTAAATTACTCAGGTTGGGGTTAAAAGCTTTGTTGAATAGTTATTGAGGTATTTAGTTTCTGCGATTATAATAACAGATTCCGAATCTAGCATCGTGTTAAGCAGATACATTTGTTTTTAGAATTTAGTTAATATAATTAAAAAATAAGTTTATAAAACTACAGAAGATATAATGACGAATTAATTAAACGCTTATTAAAACCTAATCATAACATTCAAATATACACTATGTACAATTTAAAAAAAAATGAACTTAATTCACTAATATTAAAAGAGGAAAGATTTGATTGTTTGTATTGAATAGGCTTTGAATAATTCTTTCACTATTAGATTCTACATTATACCTGATGAACAAAGACATCATACTATATATGATAAACCATACTTTTGTATGAAGCCCGGACAGACTGCTTTTATAAGTCCTTTTGTTGTACTATTATAGTATAATAACGTATTTTATATTTTAGGCTCATAAATGTGTTCTGGTAAGTTTTTTTTATTAATTTTATTATATAATTTGTGTCAAAGGGTTGAAATTTTTTCCACTTCGATTCTGTCATGGCGTCTATCTTTATTGAGGTAATATAAATCTATACCGTAGAGGTTCTAGTATACTAGTATACTAGGGTGCGCAGGGCTTTTTATTCAATTTTTTAATAAAAACGGGCAGGAGGATGATGCTAAGTGATACCGCCGCCCTTGGAGATCTCGCGAGTGCGTTGCCGGTCATTTTAACATAAGTATGCTGTTTAATACAAAAATAACTGTATGCATATATATTTTGTTTACATCCCATATTAAGCGGTCATGTAATGGTTCCCACGTCCATACGTAACGCATAAATTTAGTACATTGCGTAAATTCAAGCAATTTTCCCCCATAGACTCGTTCGAGGAAAGTACCCAAAATACACATATATTTTGAGAACTTATACAAACTTCGTTTTTATCAGTTCAGCGCTGGCGAAATTATCTTGAAACATGTCTGAATGAATGATGTTTTTTTAATGCTTTAAATCTAAACAGTAACTTTCAGTTGCGAATTGCGATGTGATGTTCAGCCAATGTTTTAATAATGATAAATGTTCGGTAAAATTGTATGCTATAAGGGACATAATAATAGGGTTGGTTGGTATATTTTTAAGCTTGATGTATATGGTTTGTGGAATCTGTTGACGCATAGAAATTGCTTTGCCACCAGCGGGTTAACTGCTGGAGAGCCATTTTGGACTGTCTGCAGTCCGTGTTTCGCAACCATCGCTGATGTTAGAGATCTTTGGCTAATTCAGGTTCACACTTGCGAGAAGGGTAAGGGAAGGAGTGGATACGGGCCAGCCGGCATAATTCCGGAGCCTTGAAACTTAATCTAAAAAATATTGGTCATTTGGTTCTTTTAAAATATCTCACTATTCCGTGGTGAAAGTATTATCTCTTAAAAGTGTCGTGTGAAGCCTTAAATTATATTAGAAGTGTAAATTTGTAACACAAAAAGTTTCTATTGTTACAGGGTTTTTAGAAATTCAATAGTTAATATTTAAGCTTCAAAGCTTAAACTGAGCTTTATCCAAGCGTAATGGATCGTCGTTGTTTTCACTAACAAACTGGTTCGTTAGACGCTATCGTGGAAAGCGCTTTTCGCTTTTTTTCAAAAGGACTTATTTGCTGTTGAGCCTGCAACGTGTTTTAGTCGATTTTCTATGGAGAGTAATTTGGCCGTTCATTTAAATTTTTGATGAGAACCGAGCCATAATAAATGGTATGGGATCGACATATTTCTTTATCGTTTTACTATTATAAAAAACAAAGCCATATTATTTAAATATAATAATAATTTAGACACAAAAGTCATTTTTTTATATAAGTTGTATTTGTTACATGGTATCTTCGTATTTCAATTATATATCAATCATAACTTGTAACAAAAACTTTCATAGCATAAAAAATATTTCGCCATTTTAGCTCAATAGAATTAAATTATATATTAAAATTTCAAGATGTGTTGTAGAAGATTGATTTAGTTTTTCGTTCGTTTTTAAAGATATGTTATTAATACATACACATATGATCGCTGACAATATTTTTTTGTATTACCGAGTCACGCTGATACGAGATATCAAACAAAAGTGGAATATCCACTGTTCTCTTGTCCATTGTTCCAATACTATTATCGCTTGGACACTCAGATAATGGTATCCTGTGTAAATAGTATAGAACAGGGAAGTTGTTAGAGCAGTTGTTACTCAAAATTTGGAATTCAAATGGTATGGAATTCAATAAATAAAACTTAAACTTTTTTGTTAGGAATCATATTCGTTTCACTTTTTAATGTTTGTATTGTTTTTACTCGTAGTAATATATTTTTAGTTATATTTATAAATGGACTTTAGCTTTACCTCTAAAGAGTCATAATGAGTATTCAAATTTTATTTTCTTTATTATTTAATTAATTAATTAACTTTTGATTTTATATTAGTTTAAACATATGACAATCACTTAAAGTATGTATGTAAAAAATTCAAATCTAATCTAAAGATTCCATAGTTCCCAGGTAGTTTACCTCATAGTTAAATTTAGTTAACATTTCGAAACATTACAACTTTAGTTTTATCTGTTTTAGTAGAGTGCCCGGAGCATTTAAAACCGTAAAACCTCGGATTAGAGTTACAGTGAATGAATTAATATGATCGATGTGGGATATTGTTTTTTAAACTATAAATTGCAATGTTTACCCAAACGTTCAATATAAAAACGTCGTCATCAATACACCTTCCAGTACAAAAATATACAAGAATTTTTCACAAAAAAAAACAAATTTTCACTGTTATAGAAGCACAATATTCACAGAACACGTGTTACTTGCAACTAAACTGGCCGAGAAATTCCATTGTACATAGCAGCTGTCGCTCCGCTCTCCTGCTGTTCGAGATCCCTACTGCTATTTTTATACACAGGTATCTTTGAAAAATGTTCCTATATGTCTACTCAGGTAAGATTTAACATATAAATAAAATAAAATACTGTTTAAAGTGAAAATATATGGTCAAACATTAATTTTTCATAATAATTTTTTTTTTTAATTATAACAATGGAGTGCACAAAAAATTTTGGGTAAACATTGCAATGTATACTTCACTGTAACTCTAATCCGAGGTGAAAACCCCCAGGCGCTATACTATTTTATAAGTTTTTAAAAAAGCAAAACAGGTTTAAAAACGAGTTTAGTTTTTTTTTTATACATTGGATATATATCACTATAAATAACGAAATAAAGAATTTTTGAAATTGAATTGATCACTTAAAGTGAAATAAAAAATGTAAATCACTCCCTATATTTCTATATTCTCTTTAGTTATTAAGAGAATAGGAATGCAAAATGTATTTATTTATACACAAACCAGCGCAAGTCGGAAGTTTTAAAACTGGGTTTTGCCCATTTTCAAAAATAATTTTATCGATTGAAGTATGAGTAATACATTTAATATATAATTAAATTAATTAGTTTATCAGTGTTTGTCAGAGAGTTAAGACAATAGTTATAATATTGATAAAGTGAAGTTTTATAATGGCGCATAGTTTTGTAACTATGAATTTACTGCTATGTAAGTTATGTTCAATATGTTCTTGAAATCGATAGCTTTATTTTGCGATTAAACAATTTATTTTTTTTTTTATAGATTTTATATATTAGCAGATACTATTCATAATAATATTAACATATTAAATTGATTTTGTTGCACACTTAGTCTTGGTTAGTTACTATTATTTTCACTGTTTCGTGTCTTGCAACATACCTTTTGGTTAAAATTCTCCTCCTTTGTCTTCGTTGCAGTCTAAAACAAAATTAGAACTCGCCCCATCTAGGATCTAAACTATTGCTTCTAATTCTTTTAGAATCTATATGAGTATCTGCCATAATAGTAATGTCATCCGCAAACTTAAGATCGAAACGATCCTAGATCGTTAATATTAATGCATTTTTTGTAAAAATCTAAATTGCTGAAAATGATCATATAGAGAACGACCATGGAAAGTCTATGCAATAAAGGGGCGCCGTTCGTATCCCTCTTTCATTTTTTATTCGATCTTCCCTTTTATTAAGCGTTACCTTACATTCACTTTTAATGCATTTAATGCAGACGAATATCAAGAATTGTTGTTGCGTCATCCGTGTTTATTGAATTAAATTTTTTATCGAAAAAAAATAATTATTCTTGCTAACAGGCTATTAGGCCTGTTTTTTCCTTTATGTATAGGTTCGTAATTTTTGGAGATCACCTCGGTGTCGTACATTCATCATTGTGATGGTGCCTATTCTGTCCCAGTTAGTACCCAGTTGAACAGATACCGTAATAGAACCGGTGCCCTAATTAGGGCTCTTTTCGCTTTTTAACTTTCTTATGTAAACTTCTATCTTATCAATTGGTTGAACTATTTTTATTTCTGTCACATTGATGAAGCTTTTGATTTGCGATATAAAAGAAACGACAAGAATCAAATCCTTGTCATTTCTTTCATATAAATCTTGATAAAATTTTGTGGTTTGATAACATCTTGTCTTGTTTTGGCTTTTTTGTACATTTATATTTTATTTTATATGGAGGTTCTTTTTATAACTTATAGTATATGTATTCCTTTATCGATTTTTTAGTTTCCTTATATATTTTGGTTAGTTAATTTTAAACATTTTGCCTTTGTTTTTAGGATCAAATCCTTGTAATTTCTTTCATAGAAATCTTGATAAAATTTTGTGGTTTGATAACATCTTGTCTTGTCATGGCTTTTTTGTACATTTATATTTTATTATATATGAGGATTGTGTTCTATGTCTTCCGTTAGCGGTTTTTTAGTTTCCTTATATATTTTGGTTAGTTCATTTTAAACATTTTGCCTTTGTCTGTTGTGATGACTTTGTTGTTGTTAAGGTGAGAGTACATCGAAGTTGTCTATGTATGGATGGAAATGCGATGTTGTTGATAACCTCAAAACTTGTTATTTGTTTAGGATGTAGTTGCCATATTCTCGCTGTCGCTGGGCCCCACGGTGACTAGCCGGCTAGGGATGGTGATTGCAATTTTTCTATATTCATTTCAGAAACAATTAAAGTATATTCCTATTTTTATATTTATTATTCTAATCTTGCGATTATAGCACAATATTTAAAGATTTAAATAGATGACATGAAATTTCTGTAAAAACATCGAGAAAGCTTGACATTATGTTAAGTGAATAAATAACAAGACCTAATTCAGTTAAATTGTAACTTCACGATTCTGTTACTAGATTTTTTTTTCAGACATGGCAGCATTTTGGCACTTGTCCTTAGCAACAAACAATTGCTATATAGATGAAGATACGCGTGTAGACTGCCGCTATACAATAATTTGTGAGCAATATGCTGGTTCTGCACCTAACCCATCGTGCTCATTTGATCCCTACGTCACTTTTATAATTAAAAACTCTTACCTCGAGTACTTGACTGCTGGATTTTTTGGCGCAACAAATTTCGACTCGCGTGTCAGAAAAATACAAGCTGTAGACAATACATGGGCGCAAATAGAAGAATCGTCAATAAGATATTTCACTAAAGCAGAAATCGCCGATTTTTCCAATAATCGTATTCAGCACGTTAAAAACTACGCGTTCAAAAATCTACTTTCTTTAAAAAATTTAAATCTTTCGAGAAATTTTATTCAAACATTACCGAGTGGTTCTTTGATGGCAGCTGAGAATCGAATATCTTCATTGATTGTTGTTGATTTGTCGTATAATAGAATTTCTAATATTACAACAAATGCATTTAAGTACTTGTCTAATCTAATGGAATTGTATTTAAATTATAATAATATTATTTTTATTGAAGATAATGAGTTTGGTAGTTTGAATAGCTTGGTTAGTCTCAATTTAAAGCATAATAAGTTAGTTTCGATTAATATGACATTGGTAAATCTCAAATTGTTGCAAGATTTGGATTTGTCTTTCAATTATATTAAATCAATTTCTGATTATGAATTAAATAGGCTCACAGCTCTAGAAAGACTGAATATGTCGAATAATCTTATTGAAACACTGGAATCAAATTGTTTTAATCAGGCTTTTAATCTGTTATCAGTTGATTTTCAAAACAATATTATAAACTCTGAGTTAGAAATTGTGATGTTTA
This sequence comes from Pieris macdunnoughi, assembly GCA_905332375.1. Lineage (NCBI taxonomy): Eukaryota > Metazoa > Arthropoda > Insecta > Lepidoptera > Pieridae > Pieris > Pieris macdunnoughi. The sequence continues at coordinate 1,395,418 of CAJOBZ010000048.1, forward strand.
TAAATAATCACAATTTGAGTTACGTAAATTTTGAAAATAATAATATAACAAAAATACAGGACGGCATTTTCAAGCACAGTTCAATCGCATTCATTAATCTTCAAAATAACAATATAACTGCGAAAATAACTGAAAATACTTTGAAGGGATTAGAAAACATTACATTTTTAGATTTATCCGGACAAAGGTTTAATGATTTAACGGAAAATGCCTTTTCTGGTATGAAAAACTTGCTATATCTGAATTTAAGTAGCAATCAAATAAACTCTGTCCATAATACCACCTTTTCATCTTCAAACATTATATATAATTTGGATCTATCACATAATAACATATCTGATATAAGTTTTCTTAGGAATTCGTTACCAAATGTTACTATTCTATTTTTGAATTATAATAATCTAACAATAGTTGAACAGGGACTATTTTCAAACCACATGTATTTGAAAACTTTAGATTTATCAATGAATAATATTGTCAGCATTGAACCTTTATCATTGCCATTAAAAAGCCTACAATACCTTTATCTCGCTGGTAATAAGCTAAATGGACCTATAAAAAAAGACGTATTTAGTCCAGCAAAACTCTTACGATTTCTGGATTTAAATAATTTTAATATTACAAAAATAGAAAAGCAAGCATTTATTAATTTGCCTGTTCTAGTTAGACTGAACGTGTCACATAATCAAATTGAAGATATAGACCCAGATAATTTTAAAACAACTGCGAATATGATAAACTTGGATATCTCATATAATCAATTATCAAAATTTGAATTAAACATTTCATCATTGGGAGGTACAAAGGCATTGTATTTGAATAATAATAAACTTAAAGTTGTTCCCAGTGCAAACTTGACTGAGATCGTATATTTAGATATATCTAATAATGAAATTGATAACATATCATTCCCTATATTTAGAACGTTTCATAGTCTACGTGTTCTACATTTATCGCACAATTCATTGAACTCTTTTAATAACCCATACATCAATACATTAAAAGAACTTTCAGACCTCAGTTTATCACACAATCAAATTTATTCTTTAAATATTAGTTATTTCAAAAATTTAACCAGTTTGGACATAAGTCACAATTGTATCAGTACTATAAACATTACATTTTTGCAAAACTTAGATTTGTTACAGTCTTTAGATATTAGCAATAATAACATAACATCAATACTTCCAGGCACATTCCAAAAGTTAAAAGTTCTTAAACTCTTAAATGTGTCATCTAATTCATTAAAAAATCTCAGATTCGGGACGTTTAGGGGCTTAAACGCAGTTGAAGTACTAGATTTATCAAGAAATGCAATAACTGAAATAGACGTTCATGTATTTCATGAATGTATTGCATTGAAACGTTTAGTAATTGACTATAATCAACTCAAATCATTCAATATAGAACAGTTAATAAGTATATCACCTGCCCTCGATACAGTGAGCATTGGGGGAAATCCAATTGAATGTAAAGAAATTGTTCGCAGTATTAGAAACTTAATTGATTCCAATATGCAAAAAGCTTTGGATACCATCCGGATTGTACAGGTAACATCTGTTGACAAAATCTATCACGAAGATAACGTCCATGGTATAAAATGTGGAGATGCGGATTACACCAACTCTACAACGAAGGTTCAAGAGGCTGAATCTCAATCAAACATATCTGGATTGTCAGTCTTTGTAGGCATTTCAGTTACAATTTTAGTTGGTGCGTTAATAGTTCTAGGGGCCTACTTAATTTATAAACTTAAAAGTGGGAATATGCATTCAGAATCCAGATTGCAAATGAGGCATTCTATGGATACTAGTATTTCTGACTTTCAAGGTAATCTTTTAAATTAAGTAACTCGGGTATATGACATTACTGAGATGTTTTGTAAATTTTAATCAAATAAATCAATCAAATTATTATCTTATAGTTTTTTGCCTTTTTTAAATGTTTAAAATGAATAAAAACATCAAAATATTGTAACTGTGGTTTTGATTTCATGAAACAATAACCGTAGATTTGAATCAGTTTAAAAAATCGTAATTAGTCTCACGTTATACCTGTTTAGCTGTGTTAACTGTAACTTCTAAGCAAATATAAATGTTATTGTATTGTTCTTTACTTTAACTAGAATTTGTTTGTGTAATCTGTTACAATGTATTTTTTTTATTGGTACTTTAAATAAATATAATTATGTTTTATAAATTGTTTTTGTTATCCTCTATATTTGAACCAATATATTACAATATCACATACTAATATATAATTTAATGAATGATATAGCTCATATTGAAACCCTAAGGTTAAAACTAAATATCCTCTATATTTTCAACGAAAATAGTTCTTATATCATCGGGATTTCAAGGAGATACGTCAATTATAGTTAGTACCCGTTAGTTACCAACAGGGTAAGAAAAGGAAAGAAAGAAGAAAAAAAGGTAAAAATAAAAAAAAATAACTAAGTATAAATAAGTGCCCTTACTATGATTCATAATCAAACTATTGTTTCACAATAAGAGGGGGAAGAGAGGGGTCTATTTTCGTTTCAGCAAAGAACAGGTTGATAAGCTGTTGTTCGACGAACTGCAGAAGCAATTATTAATAAGCATATAGGTATCTATTAACAAGAAGAACCCTTTTAAAAGCCTTAAAGGACGCGGGTGTACTTTATGCCTCGATGTGGGGTTTAAAATATTACATTAGGGTCTTTGAAGCTGGGTCATATGTGGTCATATCTTACCCAATATGAGATATTTGCATAAAATATTCATAATTACGGATTCTATGTGGGCAGAGAAAACGAGGTTATCAAATATAGAAAGCTCTTTATTTTCATATTTAGTTTATACATATTTAAGTAGGAATGTAGATTATATTTTTATATTAGCGAGTTTTTGTTACACCTACATATAATACATCAATGATTGTATATAATTTAATATTTTTCCGTACTTTCCGCCTTATTCTGATGATTACAAACTTAGAAGCTGAAAAGTTAGAACATTTATCATCCCCAGATAGTTTATATACAGAGAGCGGAAACACGAGGTCTCCTAATCTGCAATTTATTAATTTCACGCATAAATAGGTAAAATAAACTCATGCACAAAATACTTGTAACTTATAAAAACAGTTGCAGTACATAGTTTGACGTACTTAATTGATTAATTTAAGGCAAGTTGTTGAGTCCATGCTCGATTTCCATTAAAACATTGTTTTATGATGGAAAACAACGACTATTCATAAAACTATTAAATAGGAATCAAAATTATTTAAGTCACTTAAATTCTGTAGTTAAGGGATATTTAAATTGACTCGCGTGACGGTTGCTCGCGGCGCAACTACCTACATAGGCTCCGTGCTGTCTTTCTTTTAAAAAAATACTACTTGTGATCAATGCGACTTTAATAAGTGTTAAAACGTCTAATATACTACAAAGTAATAGATAAATGTTAGTCATGCTCAAGAGAACGAAACACATCAGGATTTTAAAGTGTTTTAACGAGGCTTCAACTGACGTCCCTTTCAACAATCAAACGGATTCATGACACTTTGCTTATTGTGAGGTTGTGACGTCTAGTGCTAAAAGTGACTAAAGTGTCTTCTGAAAAATCTTAGTGCAAAAGAAACAAATATTAAACAACATTAGTCATCCATATGAACTGGTTACAAAATTATCTACTATACCAAACATTGGTTCAGTTCATATAATCTCAGATACCATTATATAAGGGTATCGACTAAGTGAAAAGCGGTCCAAGTTCGAATAATCTGACTTACACTATTTATGGATTTTATTTGCTCCTGCAAAAATTTGTAAGACAAATACGTCAAAACGCCCCCATCTAGTAAAATTTCTAGAATTAGGAAAATATAAATTTATCAATAATAATTTTAACTTCGTTGAAAAATTCTATTTCTCGGATAGAGGGCACGAAACTATGGAAGAAATATCAAATGTTGCTGAACTTACAGCAAATAAAAAAAAATGTTGGAATGAAAGAGGATTTAAAAAACATTAATTAAAATTCACGAGAAATTTGCAAACTTTGAATTGAAAGATTAGAACGTTGAAGAAAAAGTCAAATTAAATAACTTATAAAGGCATTAACGACGAAAGAACCTAGTCATGTTCGGAGTAGAAGAGAGTGAGAATACTTATTTTGAATTAGAGAATATTATAGTAAATATAATAAAGTTCTTTGAATTTCAATGTGACAAAAATAACATTGAACTTGTCAGAAGGTTGGGAAAGAAAGGTGATAACATAAGACCGGTTGTTATAACGTTAACACATAGTTACAAGTTACATATTCTGAAAAAATCCTGCTAGAAAATATCAGTACTACATTAAGGAGGATTATCCGATTGAAGTCCTTAACAGGCGGAAGGAACTCCAATCAGTTACAGAAAGAAAAGGAGAAAGGCTATACTGCTTTATAAGATACGAAAACTTTGTATTAAAAGGCACATTTGAAAAAGAGAACCCCACCAAGAAGGTACTAGAAACTAGAAAACAACTACAGCCAAAAAGAGGAAGAATGGAAAATGGGAAAAAATCTTTTTGAGAGGAGACCAATTGGTGAATAAAAACTGCAGGATAACAGCCGAAAAAAGGAAGAGAGATAAAACCGTATCTCCCAACTTGTCTACACAGAAAAACAGAAACATCTAACAAGTTTGAAAAAATCGACTAAAACTAACATGCAGGACAAAAAAAATATTACCAAATACTACATTAGGAAGAGATAGATCGTTTTCGACCTCCGACATTTCAAAAAAACTAACAACCGCGAGCAACCTATAAAACAAAAACAACACAATAAAACCGGAAAACAAAACAAATATGGAAGAAACACATTCTAAAACAACCTAATCAAGAAGCCTTCCCACCACGGTTGGTCGCCGCGGGAAGATCAGACCACCACCCTCTAACAAAAAAATAATTTTTATATATATATATATATATATAATATTATATAGATCCCTCAATATTAGGACTTTAAGAACTCTGAATCACTAAAAAGAGTCGCAAAAGATAGAAAACAGTGGACAGGGTTAGAGGAGGCCTTTTGCCCAAGAGGCCACACCGAACTCCCGAGATATACTGGAGTGAAAATATATTAAAGTTCAGATATATAAAATGACAGAGTTTCGGAATTTAAAGGCTATATTATTATTATTATAAATTCTGTAGTTGATGGGCGTCATTAAATATAAAAATTAATGGATTTAGGTCTGAAAAACGTGATAATAAATCACTAGAGTTACATAAAAAACGGGTGTTGATATGTATCTGGTGTCATTCTGATGTAATCTAGCTATCTAAGACAATGTTTTAAGAGAGTTGTTTGGCCTACAACCTAGGATTTTTTACAATGCCATTATAGACTACAAGCCCATGCAAAAAAATTACCAGTGAAATGAACCAACGTGAATAACGCTATATTGCTTCTGCAATTATCGTCGAATTAAAAATTTGCACTGACTTCCGGCACCACCACTTTAGTACGGCACTAGGTTTTTCGACATTTATTTTTAATCATTTATACACTATAACAAAGCCGTACATTAATAATTAGTCGTAATTCCTCATTTGTACCTGAGAAATTCCATTCACTCACGTACTCACCTGTACCGCTCAGAAAAGCCGGCATTATTTTTGGATATAGTAACAGCCTCCTAAGCGTTAATCACGTTGGTTCATTTTACAGGTAAATTTTTTTCCATGGGCTTGTAGTCTATTAGCTACCTTTGTTCTAAACAAGTAATACTTTTTTTTCTACGTTTGCAATAAATAGCTCGCACTGTGAAGGATAACATAATAAGGAAACCGCCCAAAAATCGATGGCGTTTGTCAGACACATGAGGCTCAAGTTACAAAAATCTAAAGGCAAACAAACGGTTGAAGTGACATTTGATTTTATGGTAATATTTTAAACAATAGAACTTCTCCAGATATATGGAAAACACATTGGTTAGAATACCCTAACCCATACTTTTAATATCACAAGTTGTAGATATGATTTACAGCTGAAGAAACTAAAGCAAGATTGCTACAATAATTACTAGTTAAAGGTAAATAAAGAAGAATACCACACATTCTTACAATTCACGATATTCAGTATTTGGTTACAAGTTCTTGCGCGAACTTTCCCCATAAAATTCCTACCAAGATACGTGCCGATATATTTAGGCAAAGAAATTCGACGCGGAATCTAAAATTCAATATGCCTCAAGGACGTCACGAATCGATTATGCAAAGTTCCTCGGTATTTAAGGCCTATTACGAAATACTGTCTTATCAGCCTCGTAAACAAAGTTTGAAAAGTATTGTTAGGAATTTATAAATGACAATATTTAGGAAACCGGACCAAATGTAAAGTCACATACGAAACTTTAGGTTGTGTGTTGTAATTGGATAAACTGACGCATCACCATGACCGCTACCGTGTTCAACGCGTGTTATATTTTATGTAACTTACGGGCCGGAGCCTCATCTGATGTAGTGATACAGCCGCCCATGGACACTCACATTCTCAGAGGGCTCGCAAGTGCGTTTCCAGCCATTTAAGAATTGGTACGCTCTTTTATTGAAGGACCCTAAGTCGAATTGGTTCGGAAATACTTCAGTGGGCAGCTGGTTCCACATAGTGGTGGTGCGCGGAAATTGCCTTAAGAAACGCTCAGTTATGGAACGACGGACGTCAAGGTGATACGGATGGTATTTTGTATTCTGCCTTGACGTCCGATTTTTTAAGCAATGTAAACACTCAACTATGACATGAGGCGCATGGTACAAGCAAAGAAAACTGCCTAGAGGTAAGTGTTCATTCAGTGAGGAAGTAATGCTACATAAAGAGGCAGCAGAATGAGAGAGAGGTAAGATATGCCCATCTCATACCTACTATGCAGTATATACTGCACCAGTGGTTATGCCGTTGAGGCTCTGGTAGAATGCAAGAACGACTCCGGAGCCTTGTAAGAACTACTCCAGGTGGTTTAAGTGGGTATTAGGTACACATAATCTCTGAAAAGCAGAGATTCCAGTGTGGCTCGAAGGCGATGCGCAATTGCATTTCCACCTCGGATATAAAAAATGCGTAATATCGGCATTTTCGAGTCTTGGGTTCGATCCCCGGCAAAACAATAGTTGTTGGTAGGCATAGGCTTGACGAACATTCACATGCTACTGTACTGTTCTTAAGGAAATTTTCTAATTATATTCTTATACAACATTTGAAAATAAATAAAGCAGCTTTGGACAGCCCTGGTAATAAACCTACATTGAATAAGCTCTTCGCAAGGTTATCATGAAAAGGAAAACTCGAACAAACTTTAGTCAAAGGGAAATTCAGTAAAGAGGCTAAGTTAGTTACGCAGTTGCCTAATTTAAAGGTATCTTGCATGGAGCCGATGCTTTTAGCGGATACATTATGAGCGCTCACGTTGCATACTTTATGTCCGTTGTACGATGAGCTTAGGCTAGGGCTACCAACGCCTTCATAAGTAAATATTTTACTTAAACGTAATGAATGCTGTTTCACACAAATTGTTGCCGACTTTCTCATTGGTTTATAAAATACAAAAAATAAATCAGTGGTGCTACAACTTCTTTAGGTCTTGGTCTCAGATTTCTGAATCTGTATCATGATCATTTTTAAATCTAATAGGCAAGTAGGTGATCAGCCTCCAGTGCTTGACACACGCCGTCGACTTTTTGGGCTAAGGCATGCCCGGTTTCCTCACGATGTTTTCTTTTACCGTAGGAGCGAGTGTTATATGCCCACATAGACAGAAAGTTCTACCTACCCAACCTACCCCGGCGATGAGAGTCGCACGTAAAAACCACTAAACCAATACTGCTTAAATAGATAAGCCCCCACCAAATCTGTCTCCAGGCAGTAATGCAACAACATCGCATAATTTCGGAGAATGATAGTTATGATAATAAATAAAAATTACGTAAAATTTTAACTATATAGATTCAATTTTAACTTAACTTTAATGTAAAGATATAATAAGGAAACTAGTTATTAATTGGCAGCCCTATAAATACTTCGTAACTCTTAAGTAACATTCAGAAATCTGTGAGCCGTCACTAATAGAAACAGATCTTAACTTTAACGAAATGTATTGCCATGTTCAATTTCAATAATTTCTAAGTATTCACTGACTTTAATGGGAAACTTTAAAGTAAATTTGTGAACTAAATAACTTTAGTTTTATAATATAATTAGGGTCATTATTGGAATATTTGCGATTGTGCGGAGAATTATGGATATCGGATTGAAATACATAAAGATTTTAATCGGTGTTGCGTAGGGATGTGGGGTCTTTCTGCATCTTCTACCGCATTTACCATGCAGAGTGTTCAGAGGAGTTGTTCGGATTAATACCTGGAGCTGAGTTTCATCATCGGACTTTGAATCAGAATATCGACGTCCGTCGTTCCACAACTGAGCGTTGTTTAAGGCACTTTTTGCCACGAACGACCTACGTGAAATCAGATACCCACTAAAGAATTTCTGAACCAATTCCACTTAGGGTCCTTTAAGAAAAGAGGGTACCAGTTTCTAAAAGGCCGGCACCGCAATCGCGTGTTCCCTGGCATGAGCGTGTCTATGGGCGCTGGTATCAAATAACACCAGGTGAGGCTCTGTCTACCTCCTGTTCCATATAAACAAAAGATGACGTGTGTCAGGCATAGCTTGTGACTCCAATTGGGACTATAACTTTAGATACTTATAACTGTTAATTTAATTGGAGTTTTCGAACAGTGGCTCGTACAGTGAGAACATCGTGAGGAAACTGCCATGCCATAGACGGTCACGCACAGAAAGCTGATCACCTTTTTCCTCAGTTAGTTGTATTTTAGCACAAATAAGCTTGGAGATTAATTGACTTTGTAGTGTATGGCAGTGACAAATCTTTTTCTTTCGCCTTTACTCTCGACAGCCTTCTTCCCGGCAATCGCTAGACTATCAAAGATCCTCCTCCTAGGAAGGAAAAATAGTTCACATATAATATTTCCTTTACAGTTCTATACTGAAATGCTGTAAGTCTTAATTAATAAATCAAAACGGCTGTTAGTTATTTCATTAATTTTCAATTATCGATTCAAGTCCAGGCTCGTTTCGGTCAATTCAATTGGTTAAAGGTATTCTAGTCTCTTGTAAATTGAATTTTGGTTTCCCGTCAAATGCAGAGAAATCGGTTGTGAATTTAGCTTTCATCTGTTAAATGTAACCTTGTGATGGACAGTTGTAATTAAGGTAAAATATGCGGCTTCATTCCGGAATTGTTGACTTTTGGATTTCACTATGTTGGTTTAATAAAAACTAATATGTTTAAATTGAAGGCACGTAGAATAATTAAATAGGTAAGGTTAGTTTAGGTTACTATGTAATGTATATATATATAGATTACATAGTAGGTAAATAACGCACTTCACTATTCTACCCCGATGGCTTATTTATTTTCAAAGTAGATCACGGGGAAACCACGTTATCCAAGGCACGGCGTTGTATACCATTTAAAATCTACAAATAATTTTTAGATAATGTGGCAAACAGGCTGAAGTTAAGTGATCGACACATACACTGTCAGAGGGCTTGCAAATTCATTGGGCAATTTTAAGAATTTCTACTTTTCTTGAAAGAGTCATAATCATAAGTTGAATTGGTTTGGAAATACTTGCGCGGGCAGCTGGTTCCACATAATAGTGCTGCGCGGATAAAACTACCTAATATACCCAATCATTTATGAAAATATTATGTATGTATACAAAAATAGTGATAAGTTTACTAAAATAGAACATACGTACAATGTTAATACTCGAAAAAAACGCACGCTGCAATTTCCCCGTACTAAACTATCTAAAATTCTTTTTTGGGAAAAGGGATACTTTTCTTTTTTTGGCTCTTTTAAAAAATTTAAGAAATGTATTAAATAAAAGCTGTGTAAAAAGGCTTACGATAAAGTTAACGATTATCTAGTTGATAAAAGGGCCTGGGACTAGTGCTAGACAGGCTACTTCTAATTAATTTGCGATATTTGTTTTAAAATGAGTGTTGTTTGATGATTTGCTATTTTAAAAGAGTACCGAGAGTTTTTTACGCCGGCTTTTTCTCTCGGCCTACACTCTCTGTCTTCTTTACCGATGAGTAGAGATGTCTACGATTCAAATTAAATGACGTGATAAGTGATACCTGTACGTTGTCTATTAATAACATCGGAGTAGGTTTTCTAGAGAACGTCGAGTGTCACCGTAACGTCAAATAGCGGTGCTGTCATTTGCATGACGGCCGTCATAGCGGTGATAAACAGTAATTCAACGTTTTTCGCGTGTAGCGGTGCCCATATTTAATTAATACAATGAGTGGAAACGTGACTTGGACGTGCGAAAATGATGTTTTTTTGCATTATGTTAAAAAGTAAAGACGGCTGTTATTAACAATCGTAAAATGACGGCCGTTAGTTAACGGCACCGCTATTTCTAGGAAACCTAAGCTTAAGTCTAAAAAATATCAAAATCTTGAATGTATGATATAATATCGTACACGTCTTTCAGTAGAAATTGCTTTAATCATACAATGAAAACTAAAATCCGCACGCGATAAGAATTAATCCTACATGCGAAGTTTTGAGGTCAGAAGTTCAAAGTTTACTCATAGCATATGCAGAGTTCTTAAGATTAGATAACTGGTTTTGCCACTATATATTGTTACTTATGGCCAGTTTGTAAGAGATTTAATGGCAGAGCTATCCGCAGCTATACCAGTAATAATAAAAAGGAATGGATAAAGAAATATCTCTCTCTAATGTCACACGGTCAAGATAACTTTGAAACGACAAGACGATTTCTCATATAAATCATTGTTTGGAGACCCAAAAAGATTGTCTCTTATTTTGTTTTGATTATTTATAAAACATTTCGATTTAAAGTATGTGTTTAGTAACTTTATTTAAATGCTGATATGTTATTTGTTTTAATTTTTCTTTTATTTGTATTATTACTATGTAGGTCAAGAAAATTGTAAATACCATATATTTCTTGTTATCTTTAGTTACACGAATAAAATACCTAGATGATTATAATAATAGACAAATATGCCATTCTTATAGGATACTCGCTGGTTCACAAACGCAAAATATTCCTATAATTTCTTCATTCCAGGCATACATAATGTTATAAAGGCAAACAACTTTGAGTCAAGTATTAATTCCTGCGGTACGAGGCTTTTTAAAAGAAGTTTTAAAATTAAAATAAATGCTTCGAAGTAATAAATTAATTCCTTTCTTATATTTGAGTTTGGCTCCTCTACGATTTACAAAAGACCATAATAATACACAGACTTATTAAAGTGTGGTTAAGGGAATGTACACAAAATTCAGTCGTACAACTTATGGGCCCATATATAACAAGTGGAACACTGGAAATTCAAAGTTTGCTTTCGCAGCAGCGGCCTCTGGCGTTATGCCCACTATGTTCAGTTTACATATTGAACGGTCATTGAACCAATCTTGACTAAGAACTTATGCGTAGAATTAGAACTAGAAACAGCTTAAGCTAACTTCAATTTGTTATAGTTTTATGTTACAGGAGGCAAACGCGCAGGAGGCTCATCTGATGTTAAGTTTTACCGCTTCCCATGTACACTCGCACTGCCAGAAGGCTCGCAAGCGCGCCGCCGGCTTTTTAAGAATAGGTACGCTCTTTTCTTGAAGGACCCTAAGTCGAATTGGTTCGGTAATACTTCAGAGGGCAGCTCAGGTTCCACGCAGGTTCTACATAGGTGCGCGGAAATTGCCTTAAGAAACGCTTACTTGTGGAACGACGGACATAAAGGTGATACGAATGGTACCAATGACGTCCGTTTTTTTAAGCAATGTAATTATGACATGTGGGGCTTGGTACAAAAAAATAAATACTGCCCATTGGTAAGTGGTTGACGTGGCGTTTAGACATACCACGACGGATTCAATTTTTATTTAGGGTGGTAGACGTGAAACGTATCTGCCAAAAACCTTACTTGTCAATTAGGTAAATTATTAAAAGAGCAGTGTTGGCCTAGTGGCTTAAGCGTCCAACCTTCATAACTAAGGTGGTGTGTTAGTAACGGCTGTGTACCAATGAATTTTTCTATTTGTGTCAGATACTACGGTGAAGTCAAACATCGTAAGGCAACCGGAATGACTTAAAAACGCAAAAATCTAGGACATGTGTCAGACATAGGATCTTATCTTTGAAAATAAAATGACCAAAGAAAGAGTTAAAGCGCCACTGGATTATTTAATTAGGTATATTTTTAGTATTTTTAACGCTTAACATGATTACAGAAATGCGAAACCCACGCACAAAATGCTAGTGACTTTTCTTGAACAACGTATAGTTATTATGATAAATGTCAATCTTTAATAAAATATATTGATGTTTTAAATAATAATAATTACTAAATTGAGCCATTATATAAACCTAGTTAATGTAGAATTCATGCTTTGCACTTCTATAATATAGTATATATCTCGTTAGCACTTAAGAAAACCGATAAATCACTTGAAGTGACACAAATTGTCCATGTATTTGTCACAGTAGTGTAGAGGTATGATTTAAGTCGCGTTGTTAAAAGCTTGTTAGGTCCCTTCTTACGAAATTATAGGTAAAAAATGGTTACGTGTAATCGATATCTAGTACAATTATTTAAAAAAAACCGTTTACAGATATCTATTATGATTTCTTTAATTACTTTTCATAAGCAAGTATATACCTTCAGCATTGTAAATAAAAATTCATTGCGGACATGGAAACTGGAGTCCGCTACGAGGCAAAGACTAATAAGTGACGTTACGGTTACTTTTAATACTTTGTTCATGGTCCTTGAGTGTTCTCAACTTATCAAGGGTCTGACAGTTTATAGAAGGTTATACGCATATGCTACTAAGTAAATTAGTATTTTTCCTATAAATGATACTATTAAGCCAGAATTTATTTTTTAGTACTGAGCGCCAATGAGGTATTTAAATTATATTAAATTTTTAGGAATGGGACAGAAGGCAAACGCTTGCCAACCACCAGCAACGCCGCTCTTTTCTTGCCCCTAAGTAGTATCGGTTCGGGAATACCTCTACTGGAAGCTGGTTCCACATACAGGTGGTGTGTGGTAGAAAGGGCCATAAATAGCGATGTGCTTAGGGTATATGTAGCTCACACAGTAGTATTATGCTTAATAGAGTCATAACAATTCTAATTACCTCCACTTGATGATTTTCATGGTTCATAGCATAAGATACCGTATCCAATATACTATGGAGTTTTGCGATATTTGTTTTAAAATAAGTGTTGTTTGCCATAGTCATTTTGTATGACGATTTGCTATTTCAAAGGAGTTACAAGAGTTTTTTACGCTGGCTTTATCTCTCGGCCTGCAGCCTCTGTCTTCTTTGCCGATGAGTAGGGATGTATACCGATTCAAATTTAATGACGTGGATTGTGATACCTGTATCTTATATTCCATAATCAACATATTTTATTTTATTTAACACTATTGAAGAAATCCACACTCTAAACATAGCTTTAATTTTTATTAATCCAAATGACAACGATTCAGTTTCACTTAAATTAAACGTACACAATTGTATTGGCAGCTTAAGGCATATTTTATTATCGAGAAAGGTTTATGACGGCCTTATTCGACTAGGGTTAAAATGACCTAAGCTTTTGAAATATTTCCAGCCATTGTATAGGAGCTTTCTGCTAGTATTGAGCTCGTTAAGCGATAAATGCAAACACTATCAATGCGTTACGGGCTAACGAGTTTGTCCTGAGGCGATTTGCTTTATGCCATACAAACTGAATAAGCGCGGATTTGAATATTAACTGATATTCAAGAACCTACAGGTATATGTATGGTTAGGAATTAGTATGACATAATTAATACGTGGTTAAAAATCAGTGGCGCTACAACCTTTTTAGGTCAGATTTTTGTATCTGTTTCATGATCATTTGTCTATCAAATAGGCAAGTAGGTGTTAAGCCTCCTGTGCCTCACACATCGTCTCCTTTTTGAGTCTAAGACATGCCGGTTTCCTCACGATGTTTTCCTTCACTGTTTAGGCTAATATTAATATATATAAAGAAAGTCCATTGGTGCACAGCCATACAATAATTACATGGTTATATTGTGCAAATGACATGAGCAATGGCTCTAAAATACACTCAACTTACTTTATTTGATTTATAAAAAATTAAACAGTAGTAAAGTCTAAGTTTAATAAAATAAATGACGATGTTTAATATTTAGATTTTCATGCAGTTTAATTTAATTATCTATAGACTAAAATTAAGATTATTCCCTAAGAATTACAATAAGAATGACTATGACTATTACAATAAGAAAATGATAGTTGGTTAGCCAAGATGCGTCACACCATTGAATTTTATTTTGTTTAAAATTCTTGTTAACAAATGAAGTAGGAATAAAATATATTAAAAACACGTTTTTATACACACGATTAATTCATTTGCCTCGCTCATTTACATAACGTCACCACATTTTTTCCAAGCGGAAACTATAATATTTTAATATTTTCCGCCTTTTAATCATTGGGCAGCAAGTTTTTCGTAAACAAAGGCTTGGTTATGGGCGATTTAACGTGCACAGGAAACAAAACGCGTGACTACACAAATAAAGACCATTTTGACACGGAAGGAGACGCTATTAACCCTAATAAACTGGCAACTACTACAATATTTAAGATAGACAAAGAAAATTCCCACCATAGTTGTTTTACTCTACGACTCAATTTGCTTTTATGTGGAAAATAATAAATTGCAACCATTAACGTACCGAATAGTTTAAACGTTTTTAAGTTTTTGAAGTAATACTTCTTTTGGCGCGTTAGGGAAAAATTATGAGAGTAAATTATTACGATGCGCGCGCACACCGTCACAAAAAACCGACACCCTGAAGTTAGTTAGTTAGTCAACATTTTAGTTTTTTTGAAGTTACACTTATTTTGGCACGTTAGGGAAAAATAATGACGGTACATTTTTTCTATTGTTAGTGTAGTTTTTTCTACAAACGTAGAATAAGGCGAAAGATAAAATTTTTGAAAAGATTTTTATCTTGTTACGCCAAAGAAGTATAACTTCTAACGCGTGTACATAAGTACACACACGTTTTTTTAGTAACTGTTACTTGTCTTCCTTAAGTATCCAAAAAAATGCATATTTTATATTATGTGAGACTTGTGTAACTGGTTAACTAATAAAAATAAATTATATGATTAAAGCCACATAGGCTTCGTTGGTCTTAATGAAACTGGGTATAACGGGCGCGAGTTTATATAAGCAAGCTTATGTAGGTTCGACGATTGGACGAACTAAAGTTTTTGGTTTTGATTTCCGGCGTGGCGCTGTAAGAAATTTCCTTTTTTAAATCAGAAGAGCCTGCTTCAAGCAAATATGACTATTAGATTTTTATTTAGTTAATGATCAAAAACCTCAACAGAGATAAGCTGTGTTGGTATAGTCTAGTAACGAAATTATTAAAAAAATTATAATTCTTAAACTAAGAAACTATTGTATTGTCTTTGATTAACATAACTTTTATTCATTTAATAAAACACTATTTTGACCGGATTGAAGTTATGTATTATTATAAATTTACAACTACGGTGACCGTGACCACGCACGCTGTAAAGCACGCGAAACGTCGGATAAATTTAAAATTATGTTAAATAGTTGTAAATTTATAATAATACATAACTTCAATCCGGTCAAAATAGTGTTTTATTAAAAGAAACTATTGACTAGCTACTACGGTCAATGAAGGCTCCACTAAGTTAAAAAAATAATATCAATAACTATATTGGAAAGTAGGCAGTATATCTTAAGAAACTGGCACAGTTACAAGCGTGTCGCATTCGGTAACAAAATTACTGTCGCGATTTCGTGCCAATAACAAGTATTCTAATAAAACTGAAACGTCCAATGGATTGGAAGTATTTTTAAAGCGTTTACAATTTACTTACAGAACTCTTATAATAAAATACTTACATATTTTTAATGACAGCCATATCATTTAAGATTTCATTTGTTTGAGATTTGGATTTGTAATGATGAAGATTTGGAAAATAGCTAAATAGATTAAGACTTTAATTACTTTCTTTGTAACAAACAATATTTAAAAAAAAAACAATCTCTAAAGTCTAGGGTAAGGGCCTCTGATTGCTTAATCGGTTTCGTGATGATTGTTTAATTTTTCTTATTAGGCAGTGACCCTTTTGTGCCCGACACGCCATCAATTTATTGCCTTAGTGAAAGCCAATTTCACAACATACGAGCAAGTATTAAATGCGCACTTAGAATGGAAAATTCTCCTCGTTATTATTAACATACTACAGTTATCATAAGATCATAAGATTTTCGTTATACTCAAATGAATAGATTTTTATAACTTAGTTGAGTGATTGGTTCATTAGCTACTATTTCTGTGTAGACAAATTGGAATCATATTTGTTTTTGTGAAATAGATTATTAAAACAAGAAAACTTAGTTTTTTTTAATTTTAAGCTTACATTCCAGGTGAAAGCTTCTAGATGATGAATATCAGGAATACTTAAAAGAAGAAGGCTGAGAGTTAGTGAAGTTTTGCAACTATTTTTTTTTTTTTTTTTTTTTATAGAACGGGGGCAAACGGGCAGGAGGCTCACCTGATGTTAAGTGATACCGCCGCCCATGGACACTCTCAATGCCAGAGGGCTCGCGAGTGCGTTGCCGGCCTTTTAAAAATTGGTACGCTCTTTTCTTGAAGGACCCTAAGTCGAATTGGTTCGGGAATACTTCAGTGGGCAGCTGGTTCCACATAGTGGTGGTGCGCGGCAAAAACTGCCTTGAGAAACGCTCAGTTGTGGAACGTCGGACGTCGAGGTGAATACGGGTGGAATTTCGTATTCTGCCTCGACGTCCGATGATGAAACTCAGCTGCAGGTATTAATCCGAACAACTCCTCTGAACACTTCTCCATGGTAAATGCGGTAGAAGATGCAGAGTGACCCCACATCTCTACGCAACGCCAAAGGATCAAGCCGCTCGGAGAGGGATTGGTCGTCAACGATTCGAACCGCTTCGTTGTATACGGTCAATGAAGAGCTGTACTGGGAGCCCCGCCCAGAGGTGAGACATACTCCATGTGGGCCAATTTCGCTTTATATAGTTGCATGCTCCCAGTGAAGTACCGTCTCGCCTTGCTGAGCCCCAAGCTTTTTGGAGGCTAATTTAGCCTTTCCTCCAAGTGACCCAAACTAACGTCGCTCGATATGTCAACCCAAGTATTCCAATCTGCTTGGCTTTAAGAAGAGTGTTTTCGAAAAGAGGAGACACAGGTGTTTTTTAGCGGAAAACCCAAACTTGTGTCTTCTTGGGGTTAAATTGGACTAGGTTTTGTCTGCCCCAATCTAGACTCCACAATAAGTTTCAACTTCAGACACAAGTTTGTTCCGGTACTCATCAACAACTCCCAGAAATACCTGCCCGGCCAGTGTAAAAAGTATCCCCAGTACTGTCATCCGCATAGCAATGAATGTTGCTAGTTTCAACATATCATTGATATGCAGAAGAAATAGTCGGGATAAACACAGCCTTGTGGGACCCCAGCTTTACGGGTTTTAGGTCGGAACATGCTCCTCATGACACCTTATGCTCCATCGGCCAGAAAGCTAGATCCAATTGCGTAATTTCTCGGGAAGCCCATAGGCTGGAAGCTTCGAGAGCAGTGCTCTTGCCACACCCGATCGAAGGCCTTTCGCTATGTCCAAACTAACCGCTACGCCTCCCCCTTACTCAATTGCCTCTCCCATCTATGTGTAAGGTATACAAGGAGGTCACCAGCCGAGCGACCACGACGGAAGCCGTACTGAGAATCGCTAATCAGCTGGTGGCCCTCTAGATACCTCAAAGCTGGCTGTTAATAATGGTTTCCATTATTTTTGGAGAACAAGGAGGTTATAGCTATTGGGCGATAGTTGGACGGATCAAGCGATCGCCTTTTTAGGGATCGGATGTATCAAAGCGGTCTTCCACACTTCGGGAAGTCCGAGCGATACAGGTACCGGAAAAGGCGCTTAAGACCGACCAACTCAGGAGCACAAGTACCACACAATTGGGGGATACCATCCGCCCGCTCGACTTATGAATGTCCAAGGAAGATAGTCTTTCGGACAGCACGTTGCCGGAATGTGATTTCCGGCATCGAAGAATCACACCGCGAAATGGTCGGTGGTGATCTCCCTCGGTCATCCAAATCGAGTTAGACGCGAAGAGACAGCCCAAAGGTCAGCCTTCTCCTTCCATGTGGGCCAGAGAGTCATCCTCCCTGTGCAGTGGCGGAATGGCGGGCTACAAAAATTCCCTTGGACAGCTTTGGCGAGAGACCAGAAGGCTCGAGTCCCTGATGGGAGTAGGGCCAATCTCTCGCCAAATCTGGCAATGTGCTCTGACTTTGCCTTAGTGATTTCCCGTTTGAAGGACCTGGAGGCTAGTTATATGCTTTTTTAAGTTCGCTGGTATTGGCATCACGAGATTTCGCCGCTTCCGCCCATGCCTTAAAGCATTCTCGCTTTCGACGCGAGGCCGCCTTGCAAGAACGTTTAAACCAGGGCTGAGACTTGCCACCGATCGGCACCCAGAAAATGAATAAAAGTTCCATGCCCTCAGAACCACTTCGGCGACAGAGGCGGCGACGGAATCTGGAGCTTCCGGCGAAAACACATAGGCCCCCAAGGGTAGGACGCAAAGAAAGACCGCATCCCGTCCCAATCTGCTGACTTATAGTGCCAAATACGCGACAACCCATAAAGCGGGGCCTGAGGGCGCTAGATGGCACAGTACTCCGGACCACACAATGATCTGATGAACCCAATGGCGGGTCAACAGAGACTTATAGTTCTCCGGATGAGAAGTCAGCAGAAGGTCCACAAAGAGGGTTTATGACCATCCACATCTGGTATTCGCGTAATCGCAGGGACCATTTGTGTCAGGTCGTAGGCTAAAGCAAAGTCTGAAAGGATCTTCCCGCGTGATCGGTGGTTTCAGAGCCGAGCCAATCGGCATGGTGGGCTTAAAATCGCCAAGTATCACGATTTCAGCGGTAGGAACCCTTTCGAGCAGGGAATCTGTAGCCATTTGGATGTGCTCAATGAGTCGGTCAGTTTCGGTATTTCCGCTATGGGACCCCCTATACAGGCATGCTAGAATCGCGGATGGTCATCGCAGTCTACGCGCAGCCAGAGGTTAGATAGGTCCCTTCCTTCAAGCGTCCCGAGGCGACGAGAACAGATATCCTCTCTGACGTACACGCAAACTCCAGCCCGCGGCACAAATGAATGTTCCAATTTGTACCCCGGGTAGGATAGGTGGGAAGTATCAGCCGGGGAGGATATCTGAGTCTCGGTAAGAAAGAGCAAGGCCGGCTTCGCAGTCTCTAGATGATAGTGGACAGCTTGATGTTAGAATTAAGCCCCCTAACATTTGTGAAGTCCACGGCGAGTGTGGACGGGGGTGCCTTTGTATAATTGCTCCGTTTGCCCCGAGGACGATTACTATTTTTGTAGAGCGCAGAATTGCCCCCCAGAATACGAAGGGCAGCCTGTGCGTCCACCACCGGGTGCTGAGTGTCCCGGTGGTGGACGCCCAGAGGGGGATTCTCCACCGCGAGCGCGTGTGGTACCCCCTGGGGTAGATTCTGTTTTTTTCTGCACCTTCATATTTCTTGTGTGGGGGGATGGGCTCCGGGAATCTTCTCTCACCGCACGAAACGCGAGTACAAGAAGGCGAACCTTTTGCATCACTTCACGCCGGTTTTCTGAGAGACAGTGGTACCTCGCCCCCGGTCGTGCCTGCCCATTTGGCTGAAGCCCGAAGGCAACAGCATGGCACTCCCACTAGGAAGGGGGTTGACTGATTGCGCTGATGAAATAACCTCTGTCACAGGTTATTTCACCAGTGGGCGATGGGGTCGTCACGTCCCGACGCCTTAACTATAAATGTAATGTAGTGACATCAAACTTTAATAATTAACCTGTTTCAAAGTCATAAATTTATTAAAATTACAACTATTTATAAGGCTTTCGGCTCGATTAGTTTTAATTGCTTATATAAATGTACAAAGGAATTGATGAATCTGGGAAATAAGATCCTTACAATTTTTAAGTTGTTTCTCATACATTTTTTCCTAGGTTTTTTTAACAAATTCAGTTAGCAATGTGTAGATAACTTACTTAGCGTCACATTTAGTGAAAACGCTCACCTTAGGAAAATACACACATCAAATAAATGTGACACTCTTGTCTACGGCGTAGTCCCTTTACAGCTTCTTAGGTCTACGGCGTAGAAGAGCATGCGATGTAATTTTACGATTCGAAATATATTTTTTTCTCAAATTAGATTTAAAGTTAAAACGTCATAGACCTTTTATTCTACATTCAGTAAAACTTAACGGAAGTACGTGGATCGAATAATCAAAACAAGAACTAACGATCTTCCAACAAAGTTTCTAATTAAGGAAATTGTATATTCGTACCGAATTTCAATATGATTTCTCTTAACTTGGTCAAAAGCTTGATCCTTAATTAAACTTCGAAACGGTTTTTAAATTCCCAACAGGCTTGACAGTCATAAGATTGTGGGTAGTAAAAAGCGAATTCGATATCTCTTCGATTAAGGATCTTACTTCAAATATGTCTAACATAACTACAGTTATTAAATATATACAGATGGTTTTATAAATGTTAAACAACAATTGGATATTCATTTTTAAAAGTTTTTTGTCATTTTGTACATAAATAAATTATGGCATATTATTTAATGGCTTTGTTTCACGTTCCTCACATCAACACTAAAAAAAAATCAGTGGCTACAACCTGTTTAGGTCTGGGCCTCAGATTTTTGAATCTGTTTTTGATCATTTTTCAATCTAATAGGCAAGTAGGTGATCCGCCTTCAGTGCCTGACACACGCCGTCGACTTTTTGGGTCTAAGACATGTCGGTTTCCTCACGATGATTTCGTTCACCGTTCGAGCGAATATTAAATGCGCACATAGAAAGAAAGTCCATTGGTGCACAGCCGGGGATCGAACCAGGCCAGCACTGCTCACATCAACACTAACTATCCAAAAATCTCAATTTTGTATCGCGCAGCCCGGACAGACCAATATATTTTATGCCTTGACTTGTTTAGCCTATCGCTAAATATGGTTAAAATGAGTATGAAGAATATCCATAGCGCAAAATCACTTGCATCATTAGCATACACATCTTTACGTACATACCCTCACTTTTACACCATCACCCATCACAGCCAAATTAGTTATTACCTAGTAAAATGTATTGAATATTTTTTATTGTTTTTTTTCCTTTTGTAAATGTTTGAACCTTTTTGTAAATATTATGTATTCCATCTTTTGGTAACGTGTATTTTTTTGTTTTTAATATATATTTTTTGTTAGCTGTGGGATTACGAAATAAATAAATTACCCTTATCAATAAGATTTTATATCTTATTTAAATGTCTATCTATGTTATAGTATAAGGAACTATTCAGGTACTTTAAGTTAATTTTGCAACTTTAATATGCACGTGGATTCAATTTCTAGTCAAAAATATACTATTATTATTTGAATACTTGATCAACTTCCAGCTTTTTACTAGAGTTAAGTTCAGCTTGGTTCCAGTATCTATTTCAGGAATGCAAGACTTGTTACTTTGAGATGCTAGTTTCCTGACTATCCGTTGCCGAGCAAGCATTAAATACTTACGATGTGATGAATAGATGTTTTCGTAATCCTTTTGTATTTTGTCATGTTTAACTTTGAAAATTATTATATTATGTAAAGCAGACCTGGCAAACGTTGTTTTGCTAATATTTCTAGGAAAAAAATATTTAGTTCAATAAAAATAACTATACTTATTTTTATTGAACTATTTTTTTGTTGATTGTAGAGGGGTGAAAACTTAGGGTTGTATGTATTTTTTAATGCCACATAATAAAAATTAAAAATTAAAATTAAAATATTTTTTTTTGGGTTGGACACCCTAATCACTTAGGGGTTTGATAGATACAGAAGCCAATTCTCAGATTTACTGAATATACATAAAAAAATATAAGAATCTTTCGAGTCGTTTCGGAGGAGTATGTAAACGAACATTGTGATACGAGAATTTTATATGTTAGATAAGCATTATGTTTGTGCAAGTCGTCCGCACCTATTATCGAGGCCATAATATATTGATTTTAATTTGTACAATAACTTTTTTTGGTTTGATGACTCTATAAATAAATAAATTGGTGCATACGTATAAATATATAATTCCACGTTTACTTGTTACGCTAAATAAATTTAAGCAAAAACAGACACCGACAGAAACTTTTAATGAACACATGACATTTGAGTATAAAAACTGGTTAACATTAAAAATGCTTTTCACATTACATCCCAGAGTTATTCAGGTACTTTCAAAATAACTTGAGTTTGAAAGCTATTTGAAAAGTTTGAAAGGGCTTCAAACTATTTGCTATAACGACAGCGTTGGAAAACAAGAGCTTTATATAACGTTTTCATAATGAATTTTTTGTTAATTTCACCGAGACTTCGTCGTTTGATGTTTCCTCTTGTTATGTGTTGAATATTTTTATTCATATCTGCGTGTTGTCTTACATCATACAACTTATTATACAACTTTTCTGTGGGAAAAGCAATTGTCAACTTTTCATTCTCAGAAAGTACTTAACGATTTGATTTTCATAAATACCGTATAAACCAAGGCTGTACGTTTTGCTTACGTGGGTTCTCTTACTTTTATAAGTGTAGTGTGGCAATAAATAGTCGAAATTACACCCCAGAGTATAGCCAGATACAGGCAATCTCTTCAGCATTTATTAGCAATATCTTTTATTGTACTTGAGTAGACAATAATATTTAAAGCATAGAACTGTACAACACACTTTAATGTTTGACCACCTATATTTTATTAGAGTCCGAAATTATTACCCTCTGAGCCTCTTATAATAATATCAGGGTAATATTTCTAAATTGTATCATCTTTTATTTTATAATCTATTTCGCTATAAGATTTCACAATTAAACAATATTTATTTATTTATTTATTTATTAAGGAACACCAACAGATTACATGTATATATTTTCTAATTAACAATATTGGGTTTTATTCTAGCATGCAATCTAATAATAGGTGTACACAACATTGACTCTAATAAATGATAGCGGACAGAGTTTACTTAAGTATTAATTGTATCTTTAAACATAGATAAATTGAAACGTGGTAAATATTACATGACTTATGGCTGAGATGACTGAATTTTCTTCTTAAAACTAGGAAGTGAGTCATAATACACGTCAAGACTATGTCTACAACTACATTGGTTAAAATTCCTAAGCATTCTACTGAGGGGCGCATGTTTACCTAGATTAGTTAAGGACTGTGGAACGACAAAAGTATCAGTCTGTCTTCTTCTTGCGTTGATTCTAGGCACTACGAAGTAAATCTTTTTTAAAATATCTGGACAAATAATTGTGCCGTGCATCAACTTGTACAAAAACACCAGGTCCACAATCATACGACGATCCTCGAGAGTTTGCAAATTGAACTTCTGTAATCGATCAACATAATCCCTTCTGTAGCAAAATTTAGGGGTTTTGTACGCCAGGAACCGTGTGAATGTTCTTTGAGGACGTTCTAGTGCATACTTGTGTGTTTGGTATGTGGGATTCCACACAACACTAGCGTACTCAAGGTGGCTGCGCACCAATGCATTGTACAGAGTAATAAGAGTTTTAACATTCTTAAAGTCAGTGGTATTACGCCTAATGAAACCGAGCATCTGAAATGATTTCGCTAACTTTATTTCGTGGTTATATAATGAATATAAGTAGAGACTCTAGGACCGTGGGGTTCAAGTGCACAGGCGCTAATTAAAGATTTAAGTTGGCGCCTGGTAGATAGTTTCAGTGACACCAAAACTGGAGCTTTCCTCGCTCAACGAATAAGTATCGCTATACAGCAAGGAAATGCTGCCAGCGTTAAAGGTACCTACACTTGCCATAGGGACCAAACTTTTTAAATTTGTTTTAATTTTCTTTTTATTAATTTTTAATTATTTTTATTATTACTATGTAGGTTAAGAAAATTGCAAACACTGTATATTTGATTGTTAAGATTACTAATAAAGATATATTAAATCTATATAGTATATGATTGTTTATATTATTATACCTTTTAAAGCCTAGAGAAAAATCTGAACATATGAGAAGTTGTATTTTATATATACTACTAGCTGACCTGGCAAACGTCGTTTTGCCATGTATATCATTTATAATAAAAAATAGGGGTTGATTGTAGAGGGATGAAAATTAGGGTTTGTATGTATTTTTTAATGCTGTATCATAATTTTTTTTTTTTATCTAAAACTAAAAAATAAAAAATTTAGGAGTGGACTACCCTTAACATTAAGGGGGATGAAAAATAGTTGTTGTTGTACCCATATTGCACACAAAATTTCATGAGAATCGGTCAAGCCGTTTCGGAGGAGTTTAACTAAAACTCCGCGACACGAGAATTTTATATATTAGATTTATATGGGTTACTTATTCACAACTTATAACACAAATATATTTCTTTGACCGATTTGAGCACTATTTGTTATCAAAACCTTTTTCCGTCCTCAAACTTAATACAATTTGTCTTCTAACGTCGAATTCTTCAAGTTTGGGATCACTTGTTTGTCCTAAGTTGGACACTGTCCTTTTTGATCTCGCTTCTTTCATGATTCTTTTATACTACTTTAGATGTATGAAAGACACTTTATATGTTATAATCAAACACGTGGTTACATTACTAAAACTATTGTGTTGAGGCTTCACAAAATAATTGAGTTTGAGACGGTGATATTAGTCGGCTCATTGGTCTAGTGGTTAGTACCCCTGACTGCGATTCCATGGGTCCCGGGTTCGATCCCCGGCTGAGACAAACATCGATGTGATGAGCATTTGGTGTTGTGCTTAGGTCTTGGGTGTTTAAATATGTATTTATATGTCCATCTATCTATAATATGTATGTATATCCGTTGCCTAGTACCCATAACACAAGCTTCACCAGCTTAGCATGGGACTAGGTCAATTGATGTGAATTGTCCAATAAAAAAAATAAAAAATAAATAAATATACTCTTTGTTTTTAAGATATTTTTTTGAAAATATCAATTGTATAATAGGTTTCTCACACAGTTGCTGATTGTGCTGATTTTTTTTTATTGAACAGGCCGCAAACAAACAGGTTTCTCTTGGTCAGTTTGAATAAAGTGATAGCCGCCAATGGACACCTGCAATGTCGGCTAGCGGGTGTGTTGCCGACCTTTCAGGGAATGGTATGATCTTTTCTTGAAGGCCTGCAAATCGTAATCGTAAAAAATCCTAGCAGATAGTGCCTTAAAAGCGCTGTCTTGAAGAACGTCAGGCGTCGAGATGGAAAGGATGGAGCCGCAGTTTTTATAATAGGTCCTTACATATGAAATTGGCGTATTTCGTACTGGTCACTTTAATCACGATGTTCTCCTCTTTGGTAAGGAATTCCAAATTCAAATTTGTACAGCTATTTACTCATGTATTTGTGCTTCAATGGCCGTCATTCATTTGTTTTTTTCTTCTGTTTTTTTCTGTTTGCGTCACTCATTTTACAAAATGGAAAACTTAAAGTATCGCATTATTTACGAGTACGAGTTCCGCCGTGGCACTAGTGCTGCGGAAACGACTCGAAGGGTGAATGATGTGTATGGTGGTCATGTTGCAAAAGAAAACACAGTTCGATTTTGGTTGCAACGTTTTCGCTCTGGAAATTTCGACCTGCAGAACAAGCCCCGTGGACGGCCTGAGACCCAAGTTGATAATGAAGTATTGAAGGCTATTGTGGAAGCGGATCCATCGCAAACCACGTCCGAGTTAGCTGCAGACTGCGGTGTTAGTGATAAAACTGATTTAATTCACTTGAAGCAAATTGGGATGATTAAAAAGCTTGAAAGATGGGTACCTCACGAATTGACTGAAGCAAACCGGCAAACGCGCGACAACTACTGCGTTACATTACTGAACCGGCACAATAATGAAGGTATTTTAAACCGAATCATTACCTGTGATGAAAAATGGATTCTTTACGATAATCGGGAGCGCTCAGCGCAATGGTTGGATCCTGGCCAGCCAGCCAAATCCTGCCCCAAGCGAAAATTTAACCCCTAAAAAGTTACTTGTAAGCGTTTGGTGGACTAGTGCCGGTATTGTTCATTGCAGTTTTCTCAAATCTGGCCAGACTATTACGGCTGATGTCTATTGTCAGCAATTGCAAACCATGATGGAAAAGCTAGCGGCTAAACAACCTAGGCTGGTCAATCGCTCCACGCCACTGCTACTTCACGACAACGCTAGATCACACACTGCACAACAGACGGCTACCAAAATTAGAAGAGCTTCAATTGGAATGTCTAAGACATTCTCCATACTCCCCGGTCCTTGCTCCAACAGATTACCATTTTTTTCGAAATTTGGACAACTTCTTGCAAGGGAAAAAATTTAACTCTGATGGGGCAGTCCAAATCGCCTTCACAGATTTTATTGATTCCCGTCCGACTGGTTTTGAGATATGAGATGGCAAAAGTGCATAGAAAACAATGGTTCATACTTTGATTAATTAAATATTCGACTTTTTGTTCCTCCCATACAAAACGCCAATTTCATATGTAAGGACCTAATATTTGGAATTAGTCCGAACAATGCCACGATAAATGCTGTTTAAAACTAATGTTAATAGAGCACGTGTTCATTACTTCTTTTATACTTTTAGTTACACCATATTACACGTAAATATATGTATAAAAATTGACTTGACAACAAGTATCTCGAATGAGTAATTATCGCGAAAACAGTAGAGCCTATAAATAAAATAAACTATGCCCTCAATACTTAACGCAATAAATTAATGTTAATGCAAAGTATTGTTACTTCTTCCTTCATATAATGAAACTTTCAACGGAATATAAAATTTGTAATCACTATTCTTGCCATTTTTTATAGGTAAACAAGGAGGAAACTCGCCCAACAGGTGGCGAATGAGAATCTCCTTAAGATACTAGCTAATTGGAGTATAGAATTTGGTCTTAAAATCCTTCCAAGAGCCAGGTCATTATCATTGGAAGCACTAATTTCATTATAGGGCTCAGCCTGCAGGCATCAACCTTGATGGCGTAGCCTTGATTTTCAAAAATCTACGTATTTTCTTCAAACAAACGATGTCCTGGACTCATCTCGTCAAAGAAATCAGCCGCTAATTATTTACCACTTCTAATGCTCTGAGACGTCTTTCCAACTACCTTCCGCACTAAATTACATAGGTCCTTGTAACTATATATTACGCTCCTCTGATTTCATTTTAGAAATCACATTTCATAACTCATCCTTTTTAGGAAGGTATTTTAGGATATCCGCCATAAAGTTAAGGAATACGATCCCATACGATTAGATACACCTCTACACCATATCCTTCAATCGAGACTTTTGTAATCTTACGGTCTTACTAATAAAAAATCACTATGCATGAGATATAACAAGGTGATAGTTATTCAGTGAATAGAGCTTGTACAGGGCATAAACACCTCTTTGACCAATAATCGATGTGTATTGGTTGAATAACTAAACGACCCTTATTTATTGTTACCCTGGCAACCCGCCGTGTTTGATTGACGTTTGACTTAATAATTCTGATAGAAGTCATAATTCTAATGTAAGTTGTATTTATTTTAGCAACCAAAACAATTATATTCAGACAAAGAGGACTAGAATTTTACATAAAAAGCCACGTTCTGCAGTACAAAAGTTGGGAGAGGTTAGTATCAATGTGATAGAGTAAAGGACTATTTCATTCAAAAGCCCTCAACGATCATACTTAAATTTTTTAGGCATCTCAAATAGTGAAAAGTGCCAAACTCCGCAACACGGCAGTGTTCCAGTGTTTGCAGGAAGAGCATGAAACCAAACTAAGGCAAATGGCTGAAACACATGAGCTCAAACAGAAGCAACTTGCCGAAGCTCACAAATGGTCTAGACAGGAGCATCTTCTAAGGCTCAAACTATTACAGCAGCAATTAAATGAATAATTATATACTTATAAAAAAAATAAAACCCCTGTTTTAAATGAAATATAACTTTTTATTTATTTCACGTCTAACTATCCACACCTATGTAAATAAAACAGCTTTAAAAATATGTTTCAATAAAAGCAGCTCTAGCAGCTTGTCCAGCCTGATTGCTTGGGGGCGTCTAGGTTGGCCTTGGTTCTTCTGGAGCATTCATCCAGGTCTTCTTTCATATCAATAGCAATATTGTGGAGGATTGCCAGTGCTACTATATATAATTTGGCATTTTCTAAAGACACTGAGAAGCCATGAAGAAGACACCTAAATCGAAAACCATCCACCTCTATTACTCTTTTCGACATCAGCTCGCACTGTCACAGATCTTCATAACATACTTCTTTGAAAAGCGGTATTTTGTTTTGAAATCGCCATCCGAAAGTAATAACGGATTGCACCGAGTTTGGTATGTTTTGACTTTCCTTGGAGGCGGCAAATCTTCAATCGTATGTATTAGCTGCATATCAATATTATCTAAATCTTCCATTTGATCTATAAAATCTATTTTCAACAAACACAAATACCTACTAACTTAAATCTTTCCTTGAACTAAACAGTCAAAAAATGCTGTCAAACGCGAAATCAGATCAAATAACGCAATTTATGTCCTATACACCCGTTAAACTAGGCCTCGGCGTTGTATAAGCATTGTACAAGTCTTCATACAAACCAGACACTTGTTATAACAGCCGTATACATCAAACGTGTCAATTCAGGAATTATTAGTAACATTTTTCTTATAACAGGCTTATACGATGTGCATAATTCTTTATTAGTAAGACCGTTAATATATAAATTACGTGTCACGTTGTTTGTCCGCGATAGACTCCTAAACTACCGAACCGATATCAATCAAATTTGCACACCGTGTGAAGTTTGATCCAACTTAAAAGATAGGATAGCTTACATCTCAATTTATACCCGTAATATTATTTTATTGCAAAATATTTGTTTATTATTTGATAGTCACAATTCTAACAGGTGGCGCTGTGTTGAAATTACCAACGTTTCACATAAGCTACAATTTAATGGCATAACCACCAAAAAAGCATGGTGGTCCCCATGACTGGTGTTCTCCTACCGTTTCCCTTGAATAGTTTGCTACGCTTGGCCGGTCTGCTAGGTATATATACGTATATTTTTTGTAATTGTTGATATATTATTTATTTTCCCTTATTAGGGTTGCCTGGAAGAGATCGCTTGTTAGTGTTAAGGCCATTGCCACCTTGATAATTTATGCTATATGTACTCTAAGCACAACAAAGTAAATAAATCAATAAAAATAACACCGCTGCCCATGAACACTTAAACTGATATAAGGCCGCCGTCCTCCTTCTAAACAACCTTTATCATTTACCTTTAAAAAAGCGCTAGTGACATACCTGAAACAAAAGTTTGTTTATGTGAACAAATATGAAACTTTAATTTAAATAACTTAATAAATATATGTATAAGATAATTTCTAAATTGTCTTAGTAAAAAAAAAATTATATAGAACACATTGTCTAGACAAGTTCATCGTTCTATAACGCAGACAGACTGACGGTGTTAGTGTAAGCAAACTTGGATTATCCAGGATTAGACCTCGTTTGCTTACTATGTAACTGCAATTGTGCTACGGCATCGATTTAATTAACAAACCACGGCTAGATATGGGAATTTATAGCGATTAAGTTTCCAATTATTTAGTTATTAAGCTTACGACATCACACACAGTACTAAATCTACTAATTAATTTACAAAATCTTACATTTAAAATGTGTGACAATTAAAGTAAACATAAGTTTAAAAAAAATAGAAATTAAAAATTAAAAAATACAATTAAAATATATACAAGATAATACAAGCACATAATAAAATTATAGTAATTTGTGCCAACACAAGCAGAAAAAGAGAACAATCATCAGCAAAACAGCGAAATTAGGTTCGAGAAAGGCACCCCACAATGCTTTCTCTAAAACCGATCCATGAACAATTATTTAAGGATATTATATTGAGTTGATTTGAGTGTGAGACACACACATTGCAGAAGACACTGTAGTTTTATTTATTATAGAAGATTTCTCAGATTTCTGTGTCTGTGATCATTTTTTTTGTAAGGCAGGAGAGGTACCACAACGTTTTCATTCACCGTACGAGTGAGTGTTTGATGACGACTCATAGGTCTAGTGGTTAGTACCCCTGAATGCGAATCCATGGGTCCCGGGTTCGATCCCCGGCTGAGACAAACATCGATGTGATGAGCATTTGGTGTTGTGCTTAGGTCTTGTGTGTTTAAATATGTATTTATATGTCTATCTATCTATAATATGTATGTATATCCGTTGCCTAGTACCCATAACACAAGTTTCACCAGCTTAGCATGGGACTAGGTCAATTGGTGTGAATTGTCAAAAAAAAATATGTGCATATGACAGTCTATTAGTGCGCAGCCGGGTTTCGAACCTACTCCTCAGATGAAAGTTGCACGCTGGAACCCTTAGGCCGACACAACTATATATTGTAGAAAGATTTTTATTTGAGAGAATGATGACCGCAACAAGGTTTTATTATTAGGAACAATCGAACTTAGCGACGCCTTGTTTACTAAATCTCTGAACGTTAAACGAGAAATACTCGTAGCAAAAATTTAGTTTCATTTTGTAATATAAACAATCTATGTAATAAAGTCCTCCCGAAGCAGTAAAGTCTCATTTTATTTACAATCAAGTTTAAATTTCGAATCACAATTCAAATATTGGTTATTGCATGGCATCAAAAGATTTATGAAGCCAGTTTCATTAAAACACTTCAATATCGAAGATCAATTTGAATATAAAATAACTTCGTCCCTGGGAAGTAAAGATAAATGTTTTGATTTTAATTAAATGTCTATTTTTGTGAATTATTGCCTGTTGTTATCTAATTATTACCTTTTGAGACTTTTTGAAGAAAATTGCGCATACTGAAACTGACTTTTAATATTATATCACACGTTTTTTGAGTAAGT
This sequence comes from Pieris macdunnoughi, assembly GCA_905332375.1. Classification (NCBI taxonomy): domain Eukaryota; kingdom Metazoa; phylum Arthropoda; class Insecta; order Lepidoptera; family Pieridae; genus Pieris; species Pieris macdunnoughi. The sequence goes on from CAJOBZ010000048.1 coordinate 1,426,654, forward strand.
ATCAGTAAGAACACGTAGCGGGCCACAATGCAAAGCAAAGCAAGCCAATTTTAAAAAGTTTTAAATCGTATATGACAGCGGACAAAGACTTTTTTAGGCGCATTAGGGTAAAATTTTTACGGAACGTCACAAAGATGTGCAGTGTTTTTGTCGAAAAGCGAGACAGCGATTTACCGATTGAGGGAGAGTGAGAAGGGTGAATTACCTTATAGAAATTCTATTTTTAAAATTAAAATTTCGTAATAAAGAGAATTTATGAAATATTAGTATTTTATATTTTATGTAAAATAATTTATTGAAATCTCAAATGACGAATTGTAAATTAAAATGCCACGTGTTTTTATTATTAATTAAAAAATTAAATAAATTATTTGTATTAATTTTATCTTCCTTTTTCCCTCCCTCTAAGTCTCGGAAATCTAAAGTTTTAGATTTGTATTAATATGAACAAGAGTTAAAAATTTGTTTGCCAAAGAAGTATCACTTCTGACATGTATACTTTGTACGCACGCAATTTTTTATATGAGAAGAGAGCGACGGTCTAAACGACGCGACAGCATAATAATGTTAATTAATACTCTCTCCAGACACAAAAAATCTTTTTTTATTTCATCTGAAAGTTTTATGGTAAAGTCTAGTCGCTGATTATTTTCTATGGAGTAAGTCTTAGACATACAAAAAATTTATAATGAATACAAGCCTAATGGAGAACAGTGAATATGAGCAAAGGGCCGGAAACGGAAGTGCCTCTCTCGCCATTCCAAATTTAATTCATGCTAGAGGTTCAACGTGTAACATTTTCCAAAAATATAGTAAGAGTTATGTGATATTTTTTAGGGCGTGGTATGCTTTTAGCATGAAGGGTTGAGAAAAAATATTCAGCGACTTTTTAACTAATATATTTTTATTATTATATAATATTTTATGATTTTTATAAAATATATAATGAAAGGTAAATAAAAATAATTTTTACTATAATTAGAAAAAACAAAAGTATTTTTAATATGGATTGATTATTTGGTTAGCATTTTTATTTAGTAACCTACCAAAACTTTCTTTTGAAGAAACAATTTTTAATTATCCAGGAATCAAACATAAGACTAACGCTATGAGGATCATGAAGTACTTACTATTTTATTATTGTACACAACATGGTCACGGTAATTCACCTAAAAATCCAATCCTAAAAAGATTCTGCTAGTTCGTATTAGTAGATATATTCATGTATTGTAATCAATGTGGATTTTTTAATACCATACTTTTATTATCGCCAGGGAACAACAAATATTGTAGGAACGCTATATTGCTATATATATTGCATTATAGTACACGATACAAACTAAATAATTGCATCGTTTTAACAAAAGTATCGTCTATCTTTAAGCACAGCGTAAACACAATTTGACAACGAAATACTTATGAGTCAGTCTAGATTTAGAGTGCAATTAGACTTCTTTTTTTTTTTTGAAAAAGGGGGGAGACCTCCCCATATTCATGTTATTTTGATTGAGTTTTTAATTATTTATGCACTTCTTGTACTCTGTGTGTTCTTTTTTTCTGTTCCAAAATTCAACACTTTTCCGCCCGTTGCATAAGGTTTTGTATAAGGTAACGAAGTGTAAATAAATAAATAAATATATTTTTTTATAGAACAGGGGCTGTCCAAACGGGCAACACCTGATGTTAAAATATACCGCCAATGTACAATCTCAATGCTAGAGGGCTCACGTACGCGTTGCCGGCTCTTGAAGAAACCATTTTTTGAAACCTAACCTAACCAATTCGTTGTTCCAAGATGAAATTGGGGTTGGACGCAAACGCAATGTAAAAGATAAAGTTTTTTTTATATTAAAATTTCCACTCTATCTGAGAATAATGACTAATGGTGTATTCAAAATCTGGTAATATTTGAAAGCACATTAGGGAGAAAGACGTCACGATGATGGAAAGTGATCAATCACATCTTTGTCGAGTCCGGGGCTATTTACATGAAAAATGTTGTCTTCTCGGATTAACTTTTTGATCATTTTCAATGCTCAAAATAGCTTGGGGTGGGTAAAAGAGATTATTAAGCGAAAAGTAATTAGAAGAATAATGAATTAGTTTTTAAGGAGATATTAAGAGTGTAATAATTATCTTAATTACAAGGGCTGTCAGTGACTTACTTTGCACTAAGTGCTAGTGACTGGAAATTAGTGTAATGTATTAGACATAACTGTCTGACGCTAGTGAGTTGCAGTTAAATTAAAACCAAATGAATAAAGAATAAACTGAATATGACTTTATTACAGCTAAGGTAGCGTAAGACAATATTCTTATGAAATATGATGGAAGAGGTTTACCTTGGTGTATGTGGTAAGTATATTTAAATAATGATATACATCGTTGGGTAGAGCAATCTTTCTCAAATCTAATTAAGGTATCAAATAATTTGCTTTGCAACTATTTGTTTGTATAGTTTCCGTATTGAAATGGAGAGCTTTTATAAGATTTGCAAAATATTTGATTATAATTAAATAATTGAGAAGCATTTGCGATTTTTATCTCGTAGGGTCTATATGTGCATTTAATACGCGCTTTTACGGTGAAGGAAAGCATAGGGAGGAAACCGGCATGCTTTAGACACAATTCGACGGTGTGTGTCAGACACAGAAGTATGATCACATACTTGCCTCTTAGAAATGATCACGGAAGATGTAAAGAAATTTGAGGCCTAGACCTAATGGGTTGTACCGTCATTGGTATCTATGTTAAATCTTCTTACATGCATCGTATAAAATAAAATAGTTGGTGAATAAAATGAGTGGCGTACAATTTGTTGTTAGTTCTATTTTTCTATTGATTTGATAACTGGGCGTTATTGTAATGTTAAAGTCATTCATTTAACTATTTTTATTTTTTTGTTCGAAAGAGTACAATTAATTACCCACCTACATCTTTGACTTTAGACATGATTGTTATATTTACTTGACGGACTGAATTTTTTTTCATACAAGTAACACAAAGGTAATGAATGGAAAGCTTATAGAAATAACATTGCCTTATTATTAAGATTATTCCAGGAGAATATTATTTAATGACATTCTTACAGATGTCATTTTATACAGGTTCTTGAAAATTTTCATACAATAACCAAGAACAACCAGTGGCTAATGACCTATAATTTTGGACAAAGTAGAAATTAACATGAAACCGAATATAACGAGTCGTTCCCAAAAGGCTTTACTTTGTCTGAATGTTAAAAGTTTTAGATATTTCACCGCTAAATGGCGTATACGATTTTATACCCTAATTAAGAAAACTCCGAGTAAAATACGAAGAGATGTTTTATGATGAGTTTTAATGAAGATATTATATTTCATGTATCATTGAAAATAAACGTGACAAACATTTCGGCCGCTTTCTATACTCAATCCCAATCTATTTTTTTCTACTAGAGATTGATATTTAAATCCATTTCTCATAAAATACTTTTCATTAACCGATCGATGGATGGTTTTTGTAAAATATCTTCGAATTCGACCGTTCGAATTTTGACATTTATCAATCTAAATTTGAGATTTATAGATCGAGTATAAAAAGCAGCCGTTATCTTAGTGAGTTAGTTAATTTTTAAATTTGGTATAAAATGTAAAATCTAACCTAAGACTATCCTAACTGTATATAATAAATACATAGGTTTGACTGTTATTGTCACATCTATACTTCTTGATAATGAATTTATCATCATGATTATCATTACTACATAGTACATATATATTCAAATTATTTATTTTTTTGTATTTAAATTAACACGGCGAGTGACGGCATGGGTAAAAGCTAGTTAATATTAACTAAGCAAAAGCTTATTTAAGTTTAAACAGCCTTAGCTGTATTGAAATACTACTATTGAATTAACTTGCAATAACAATATTGCTTGCCGATACAAAAAATCTAAACATTTAATTTAAAAATAAGTATTTTCATATAAATATTAATTGCAAAATGTATCTATATTAAAATTCTGTCCAAAATTTTGCTTCGTATCTCATATTGTCAGATATAAACGAGTAACATCGTCATAGAGATTAAAAATCTTTATGAAGTACCAGGTTGTGTACAAAGGGCCCAATTTACTGCACACCCTTTGAAGCCTTAAAAAACCTCAAAGCCACTTAGAGAAAATCTCTTGAAGTGCATAGTTCGTTGTACGCGGCTCAAAGGCTAATGAATACAGTGTTCTAAAACGTTTGTAAATTCAAATTTAGAATTTCAAAATGGCTGATTTGTTTCATTAGGGAAAAACATTCACGTGCATTTGTTATAAATTAATATAAGCCCTTTTCACTAACGAAAATATAATTCGATCGAAAAACTTAATTTCTTGTGCTTTAACAAAGTTAAAAGTCTAAGCTTCGGTAACAGCGAACTCTTGTCTTGACAGGCTGTCACCTGATATGCCTTATGGCCACCACATTGATTGTATCACATACACATCACCCTGCCCTAGACGGGGCCGCGTAACAGCGCAGTCCTGTCCAGCATCCTTTCATGATGCTATACCAGTGGTCCATTTTTGATTAGTTTACGTAAAATTATCATAAAACTTTAGCGAGCCACTCTCGCCATCCTTCCAGCATCCTTTCATATCTTTAAAATCGTATAAAAAAGGATGTATGTGGAAAGCTAGTGTCTTCCATTTCACATATTATTAATTTTAGTTACTTGGCCTAAAAATTTCAACATAACACTTACAATTTTATAATTAAAATAGTAGTATATGTTATGTGTATTTTACATATCGAACGACGTTCAGTTTCGCAGTCATTTTGAGGGAAAGGCTAAATTTGCCTCCAAAAAGCTTGGTGTGCTCAGCAAGGCAAGACGGTACTTCACTCCGACCCACCTCTTACAACTGTAACAACCGCAAATTCGGCCCCACATGGAGTACTGCTGTCACCTCTGGCCGGGAGCTCCCCAGTACCAGCTCCTTCCACTAGACCGTATTCAACGAAGAGCGGCGTCGACGACCAATCTTTCTTTGAGCGGAGGATCAACCCTTGACGTTGCATAGAGATGTGGGGTCACTCTGCATCTTCTACCGCATTTATCTTGGGTGGTATTCAAAGGATTTGTTCGGATTAATACCTGCAGCTGAGTTTCATCATCGGTCGTCGAGGTAGAATACGAAATTCCACCCGTATCACTTGGATCTAGCTGCCCACTGTAAGTATTTCTGAACAAATTCGACTTAGGGTCCTTCCAGAAAAGAGTGTACCAATTTTTAAAAGGCCGGCAATTCTCTCGCAAGCCCTCTGGAATTGAGATTGTCCATGGGCGGCGGTATCACTTAACACCAGATGAGCCTCCCGTTTGCCCCGTGTTCTATTAAAAAAAGTGTAATTAATTAATGCTTTAATGGACTTATTAAACGAATTAATAATTTTTGTAGTATTTTATTATAGAAACTAAGCATTTTTAATGGCCTACAATTTATATAATTCTCATACTTAATAATATTACATTATAATAACCTAGTATATCAAACTGTATCATGTATTAAGAATATTGTTTATTGTTAAATACAAGTACGAGTAAGCGAAAAGCAAACGAGTGATATTTTAAACCTAATAAAATCCCCATAACAAGAGAAAAACCACAACAATTTTCATTTTCATAGCCCCTTTCTGTTGTTATATAATGTGTAAGAGGTTTGTATGGAATGCTAATTTATTAAACGTTGTAGCCGACAAAAAGTAGACGGGAGTAGCCGCAGGCTGTGTCTGTTTAATAGAAAATGCTTTATGAGGGTAACTGTCTCCAACCCTTCACAAATATGCAGCACATTAACGTGTAGTGGTGAAAATATTTACGTTGATGGATCTCGTAAAATAAATAGCGGAATAAATTTAATTTTAAATCTGATTTATGTATTTAAGCAGTGTTTAAAACTTGTTAAAAAATATCGATTTTATGTGGGATATACTTGTGAATTTTTGATTTTTAAATATTAATTATATAGTTATAATATAATTTAAATTGTGGTTGAAGAAAACACTTTGTCAAATTTGACACATTTGGCACGGTTATTAACGTACTACGTACGAACAAAACGAAAGACATACTTTTTAGTCTAAACGGGTTGGATTAATATTTCCTATAAAATATAATAAATCTAAAAATTTAATTATAATTTAATCATGCTACATACGTATAATTTGTATGGACAATTTTCAAAAATTAAGAATTTTGGTCCCTGTGGCAGAAATATTAACGATTTAAGTTGGCGCCTGGTAGATAGTACCGGTGACCACAGTGCTGGTGCTATCCTGGCTCAACGAATAAGTATCGCAATACAGCGAGGAAATACTACCAGCGTTAAAGGTACACTGCCACAGGGACCAAACTTTTTAAATTTGTTTTAATTTTCTTTTGAATAAGTTTTATTATCTAAAAATTATAAACCTATAAAGGAAAATTATCACTACGAATTCCATCTACTGTGGTATAACCCGAGTTTTATATCTCAATTTCCTTTTCTTCCGCGGAGATGACTCCGCTCCAGATATCAATCCGAGTTAATGATACGTGGGTAGTATACGAGTTTATTTGGATACCCTACGCGTTCTTTTTTATGTTAAGTAGCCTATTTTTTAGCGTCGCCCCGGTCGAAGATAATTTTCCACTATATTTTTATCCTCTCATATACTATAACCTTTAGTTGGGCATCATTTTGTTCTTATCTCATAGCTAAGAGAAGTGTTATCCTAGCGTGCGAATCATTCCCATTAACAAACGAATTTTTGTATGCCTACAATTAAAACTGTACTTAGAACGGTACAAAGAAAACAGTGTTCATGTGTCAGAGCTGATATGTGACAGATTAAAAAAAAAAATGACGTATTTGTTACAGATGGTTGATTTTTATTGTCTCATCTCACGTGATACGGTTATATTAAATATACTTTATACATTTTTAAATTAGTAAATGATGAAAAGATATTGAGCGTTAATGTTTCATTATTGAGGTAATGTAATAATTCCTTGAAATATTTTTTAATTATTAAGGGGTCTACTATATCCTTCGCTTGTGTAAAGTCAACTTGAAAAACACTTAACAAATTTACTTTTTCCTGACTTGAATCTAAGAGATGATTTCCTTACGATATTTTCTCGCTCACATTTGATACACATAAATGCACATTTACAAATGAAATGAAATGAAATGAAATGAAATAGTTTATTCTTGCAAGTAGGACTATATAAATCACTTTTACAATGTCATCCTAAAATAGATGAAGTCGACATTTCCTAACTGACTGCCCTGAGAAGAAATGTCGAAACAAACTCGGGGGTCTTAGTCTCTTTTACATTTATTTAATTAATTACTAATTTACTTAATATGGTAATAAAGTCAAAAGTCAAAAATCATTTAATCATATAGGTAAGACAATGTACACTTATGATCGTCAAAAAACGAAATGTATATAAAATGCTTCTAACTTTGCATTTAGTGCCAGTTCTCAAATCAAGGGCGGAGAACGGAAGAGAAGAACTGGCAATAAACTCTCCGCCACTCTCTTTAATCGCCATGTTTTTTACACAACGTTTGTAAGGAGCTGCAACCATTACACCATGTTCCACATGACATCTTAAGTAATTAATAATAATAACATACATTAATATTTTTACATTTACATTAATAACAAATAACATTATAATTTTTTTACATTAATTTAATCCGACTAATCCCAATCGTTTCTTAAACCTTTCTGCACAGCCGCGATCAAAGCTCGTAAATAACTTTACATCTGTTACAACAATTGAAATTATTTAAAAATGGAACGACATATTTCAAAATATTGCGAAAAATACTCGTAATTCTTGAAATTGTATGGTGTGGCAAGTGTAAAATTGACAGGTCTACCGTATATTGTACAAGTTTAATTTTTATACGCTACCTAGAAACCTAGTTATTTACAGTGACCGGTGTGAAGCCAGACTGAATTCCTAGAATGAATATTTATAACACACTAATTCGTCGACATTTGAACCAAACTTACTGTGATCAGATATGGGGTCAACAGTGCTGTCATGGTTGGCGTATTATTTATGCAAGAGTAGAAGAACAGAGTTACTATTTGATGTTATTATTATTAAAAGTGAATTCTGTGAACACTAAACTGTGTACACTTAATAAGTTTCAAATTAGTACACGATAAAGTGAGTTATTTTTTAATTCCTTATCATGTAATGTAAGTAAGATGTAAGCGTAATTTAAGAAAAATAAAACAATATTGCGTATAACAAAACAATATACAGACGATATCAACTTTCGGTCTGAGTATTTAATCGCACTGATTCTAATTTAGTTTTACACATTTTTATTATCATGTATAAGCAGTTATCCTTCCTATACATGGTCCCATTGCCAAATTCAGCCGTTAGCAATGGCGGATTTACCAGCAGGCTGAGTAGGCTGGAGCCCATGGTGGCAGATTTTTGGGGCGGCATATTTGGTAACCGAATAACTTTTTTGCTACCTCATAAATAAAAATCTGCATGACGGTTTTCTGATGTTTTACATATACAACAAATTTTGCCGATGTCTTTCCCCTCTAACTTGTCATTGTACATTCGGTGTAGCAAACTTTAATATTTTAGAGTAAAATAGCTAGTTCGCCGCCCCCCAAACAGTAATCGACCGCTGCGTTCTTAGCTTACACTTTGTACGAGTGAAAAGAGCGAAATTGCAAAAAATGTATTTCCCTCTTCCCTATCAACCAATACATATCATTCCTACTACTGGTTGGAGGCTGCGAACTGGATGGTTAGTGTATAATTTTGAAGTGAAAAACGCATAGGAAAATCTAGGACATGACAATCGTAGACGCATACGCATAGGCGGCAAAAACCTTTAAAATATGTGAATGGGCCTCTAGCCATTACTACACCGAGAAGAAAACTTATCAAACTATATATTTTATATTATTTACATGAAATTTATTGTAAGATTCTGTTAATTTGACGATTATCTTATGTTTGAAAGCCTTTGAACATAATTAAACGCAAGAATTGCAGAAAATACTATTCAGTGCAGTTTCACTGCTATTTACCCTACAATACAGGAAACTGTACGTCTAATAACTTCAATAGCAGTAAAATATTATCGTTTATATGTATCTAAAATCTGCAATGTCGATATAAAGTAGCGGAGTTATGTTTTCCCGGAATTCCAAGTATACAGCGCGTTACAGAAGTTAGATGAAGTCTTTGAAAATACCAATTATGAACAAATTATTGTTCAACAATTGAAATTATAATTGTTTGTATAGAGCACAGACGAGACCTACATTACTGTTGAACTTTATGGCCACAAAGTAATCGTGTTGCAAACAAAGGGTTGAATTCGGCTCATTTAACACTGAAAATGTAACCCTATAATACGTATTGCTTGTTCACGTCCGAACACAACATTTTATGGACTACATGTTTCGTTCTTAACAACGAGCTGCAATTTAGTGTTAACTGTGGTGACCATGTTTTTGATATTTCAGTGCGATTTTTGTTTAAGTCTATAAAATTCATCATCGGACGTCGAGGCAGAATACGAAGTTCCACCCGTATCACCTCGACGTACCACAACTGAGCGTTTTTTAAGGCAGTTTTTGCCGCGCACCACCACTATGTGGAACCAGCTGCCCACTGAAGTATTTCCGAACCAATTCGACTTAGAGTCCTTCAAGAAAAGAGCATACCAATTCTTAAAAGATCGGCAACGCACTCGTTAGTCCTCTGACATTGATATTGTCCATAAGTGGCGGTATCACTTAACATCTGGTGAGCCTGCACGTTTGTACCACTATAAAAAAAATATATCTGTCAGTATTGGTCATCTCTGCGGTTAAGTTCTAACCCCTGCTGCGCTACCAACTAGTACTCGTACGGTAAAGTAAAACATGCTGAAGAAGCCGCCATGCTTACTCGGAAAGGTTGATGCCGTGTTAGGATCACCTTCTTGCTTCTTTGAAAAAACAAATGAACACGAAAAAGATACAAAAATCTGAGGCCAAGACTAATGGTTGTACCGCTATTTTGTATTTGTTTTATGCGAAAACTTTTCTCTCAGTATAAATTATACATAAAAATGTTTTTTTGCCGCTTTTAGCACCCGTCAGGGATCTCTTTAGAGATTGACGAGAGAATTTCTGCGTTTAAATCCTAGTCTCCGCGGGTGGGAGAAAAATCAAAAGTGGAATAGTGGCACCGACCGACAATCGAATCATTACTTCAGGCATCACATTCCATTTATAAAACTTGAGATTCTTTCGTATAAGTTAATTTCGTAGAAAAATTCCAGAAAGAACTCTTTGTTGTCAGCAGCGGGTATAATTCCGACACTTTAATGGTTTTCATTAAGAAAAAACTATATTACTAAACATATTTTTATAACATATTCATTCTACCAAAGTATAACAATGTTACGAACGCCGGCAGTCCCAGGTGGTTGCCAAAATGTCCATTAACAAATGACTAAATATTAACCTTTATTTTGTCTGTACTATGAACACCTTGTAAAGATTTTAGTTATTATGTGCCAGGGACAAAATGCAACATTTTTTTTAATGGAATCTCGCTGCAGGCCATAAGGACGTTTACAGCTCAGGTCGGGTGGAATGGGCGTTTTCCCGCTTCTAGTGCAAGGGCGTCTCCTCCGAGACTCGGACCTCATTGAGGAAATATTATATAGAACTCTCTCTTAAGAAATATTAATAATAAAAGTAGTTTACGTATATGGCATATAACACGGAGGTTTTCAAGCTGATTCCTGGCGAAACTGTATGTTTCGAATTGATAAATTATTTAAATTAAGAATAATAACTTTTTCGTGTTAATATCATCATAATGATCTTTAGATAATTAAGTATTTACAATATTTTTAACCTACAGTAATAATAATATTCATTAAAAATGGATAAAAACTTAAATAAATTTCACCGGTCACCGGTACTACCAACCAGGCGTCAACTTATATCTTTAATTAGCGCCTATGCCCTTGAACCCCACGGCCCAAGAGTCTCTACTCCAAATTGAACACAATACAAAGTTGGGGGAATGGCTCTTATATTTGAGCCGTTTATTATTTTGCGACACAACTAGCATCCTATACCAAAGCACGCCCCATCCTCCAAAGGATCAAAGATGACCCATCCTACAACTTGCCATTGATGTCTATCGGCTTCAAAATGGCTGAAATATTGACGGAGGCAAGGGCAGTGTGGCGAAAAACGACCCTCACTCTTTAGGCTCCATTGCCATAATAAAGAATAACTATGTTTACCTACAATTATTGAAATTGTTAAAACAAAGTTAGTTATTGGACTGTGAATCTTAAAATTAAATTTTATGTTTCAATTATACTGCCCTTCAAAATATCAAATTAAAACATTCTATAATTGAAGTAAAGAACTATAAAGCAACTCAGTTCATCTTATCAAAATATATATTTGAAGCGTTAAGTACTCAAATAATAGCATACCGAAGAAACTTAATTAGCAAATAGCTTTAAATTAGCTAAGCGTTGCCAAATAACAAGAATTCCTCAGCTTTACTGCAAATTGCGCTTGAATTTCCATACTACAAGCATATCGCTATACGATGTAGGCGAAGACGAAAATTTGTTTAAGGCATTTGATTGTAATGATGATGAAGATCCAATCTTACTAAATTAGCTGGCGAAAAATGGAGGAGTCTACTCCCGGATGAAAACAGTCGGAAGTATAGGAAGCCAAAAAAAACGTGTGTACTTATTGTACACGCGTTAGAAGTTATACTTCTTTGGCGTAACAAGATAAAAATCTTTTCAAAAATTGTATAGAAAAAACTAAAATGTTGACTATAGCTAACTTCAGGGTGGTAACTTTTCGTGACGGTGTGCGCGCGCATCGTTAATATTAATTCTCATCATTTTTCCCTAACGCACCAAAAGAAATATAATTACAAAAAGACACACTGACAGTAAAACTAATTGCTTAGTAAAAACTTCTTTTTCATTCATTTGTATCTTTATTATTTTAAATATGACCATATTAATAAGTATCAGCATAAGTAAATTTTCAAAATGGCATCATTATAACGAACAATTTTAATTATTGTTTTATAAATGGGTCTAATAGTATTTTGTGGTTAGGTATAATTATATATATATATATATATACATATATTAACATACTAATTAGTATATAACAAGGGCCGCCAACTTTCATACTTACATTTCTTCATAAGTTAACCAAGTACCCTTAGGAACATAAATCTTTATCTTATTTTAAAAATAAGTATCTATCTAAAATTTAAATATTACTATCACTTTTCAAATCGTTGTGTGAAAGGACCTGGCAAGAAATGCTTTCCCTCTGTTGGAAATTGTAATTGCTTTGACCGCACAGTGAAATTTTACCTAATCTGCCATATGCCATAGGTCACACAGTCACACACAGGTCAACATATTTATAATCATTAGTGCTCCCTAACTGGTTTCCACTTAACCTCGTGGACTAATTATTCTCTAGTCTAGAGTTAAGCAAAGATCAAATACACAAAAGGCAATATTTGTTAAGACCTCATTATAATGACAATTTATAAACATAATTTATGTATTTACACTTCGTTGCAATAATATAGTAGAAAAGTTAGTAAAAAAAAATGAGTGCAACTGGCGGCATAATCGCTTTGCAGCGGATATCATCCTGGCAACCACTGTGAAAAAAAATAAGTGCAAAACTACATAAGACATAAATAATGGAACAAAACAAAGCAAATAAATATGTAAACAGTGAAAGGTATGAATAAAAACACATGTATAAAAAGGGTATGAATCAAAATAATTATTAAAACCATTCTAAGAAAAGTCACTCAATATTTAATATAAGTTTAATAAGTAAGGCATTAATTATGCTCCATATAATTTTCTAGAAAACTAAATGAGTCATTTTAAAATCCTTCTAGACTAAGCTTTACCTTTCAGGTATCTTAAAAACTCCAAGTAAATCTTAGCGAGTCCAACAAATTATGCAAATTAATACTAAGTGGACGTGCTCCGAGATATTTTATTTTATTATAATTTTAGGTTATTTTACTTCGAATTTTATTTTATGAAATTCATTAAGTAAATTTCTTAACTTCATTAAGTGCTGAAATTAGAGTGGTCTAGGTTAGATGTGTTTATGTACGTTGAGCGAATTGGCAAAAATTATACTATTTGCTAGTGTCTATAGAAGTTAGTTATGTATTTTTTTTAATGTAATAGGAGGCAAACGGGCAGGAGGCTCGCCAGATGGTAAGTGATACCGCCGCCCATGGACACTCACATTGCCAGAAGTTGCCGGCCTTATAAGAATTGTTCGCTCTTTTCTTGAAGGACCCTCAATCGAATTGGTTTGAAAATACTTTAGTAGTCAGCTCACAGCTGGTTCCACATAGTGGTGCCGTCGCCGACGACATCGACAAACGTCGAGGTGATACGGATGGTATTATATAATGCTTTAGCTTGTTTTTCCTAATTAGTTTCTTGCTTTTTATTTGTTTCGTGTGTGTATTTTTTATTGTGTGATGCATTCTAGTAGATTTAGTCACCTGTTAGGACAGGATTGTGTTGTGTGTAAATAAATATTCTGTGTATATTTAATGGAATTTTTAGTGCCGTTAGAAATCCTATTGTAAAATAAAAGAAAAGACGACATAACGGCGCATTTCCCGATTATTATTGGTCAGATGGAAAGACATGTCATATCGCGGGTTTATGATTGGTCTAGAGATACTGACCATTGACAATCAAACAAAAGCGATATTGTTTTGAACGGTTCACTTGTCTCCGGTTAAGAAATAGACCAATAGTAAGAATAGACGTGAATATATGTATTGTTTTCGTTGAACTAATCACACAGTAAAAATAAGTTAAACTAAGTTTCACAACACTAAATAAAAAACAAAAATACATTTTTTCCTGTCTCTGGAGTAATAGTATTTATTACTATGCCCCATACCATGAAAATATACAGAAGCATACAGCTGTATACTAGTTTAAACATGGAACATTCAATTAACAATGCTAACGTTTACTATCATGACCGGGAAAAATGGATGGAAAGAGACCGAGGGGTAACCCAACACGGACCAAGTATCAAAACTTAGGTAGGTACTTATTCTCTGACGTCATTCAGCAGAAGTGCAGTGAAGATTCTATGTAATCTACTTATTTTTGAGTTCTTTTTATATATAAAAGTATTTCCCCAAATACGGGTCAATTCAATCCATTTGTATTCTATAAAAACTCAAATATTCTCTCTTAATTAAGTAATACGCTATCCAGAATCAATTTCACTAGAAAAAGGACTTGACCTATTTATTTTTACCCGAGATCAAATACATTACTAACAGTTCATTAATCAGCTATGATAAGTAGGCATTGAAATGGCATCCAAGATATCTGTGCCACTTACAAATTTTTATCATTAATAAAACATATTTTTTTAGAGAATTATGTAAGATATGATACGATATGTAGTTTGATTAAACTATTTAGATAAGTTTACTACAAATAACCTTAAAACTAGTTATAGGCCCAATTCCAAGCAGAGAAGTCTTAAATACTTTATAAAACTTCAGGGAAAATAAAGTTGTCTAATCTAAAAGTATGATTTTTTTGAATTATTAGTCTACAGTATTTACTTATTTTATTTCTAATTAATATTAATTAGCATGAAATTATTTTTTTATAAATATTATATTTATTTTGTATAAATTAATACAAAGTATAATTTTGCTTCTACGGATAAACTAATTCCCTGCAGTCCATTTTACAGTTTGATGTTTTAAGTGGCAATATGAAAAACTGTATAAGATAAAACTCATATATGCAGAGATTTCTTAGGAAGAATTGACCTAAAACGGAATCAACCCAAAACACGTTCAAACGTGTCGAAGCCACAAGCTATATCCCATTCGTGATCATTTAAAAATTTAGTCTAAAGAAAATATGAGCACTTTTCCATTATGTAGACATTACGCTTTCAAGAGATCTATCTAGGGTACCTAAATACTTGTGAGTGTGCTACAGCTGCAGGCAATTCAGGCTTTACGACCGACGATTCTAGAGCATTCGAACGATTTTTAACTCAGATATTTGCTTAATGCGAATTTAACTTTCCGGCTGCGAATGAATATTAAATGGGATTTTAATGAAATCTTTCTTGATATTGAAACAATGTAGTATTTATACGTATCGCACCCCCAATCAATCCTGACCAAACTCCGCATACGGACTTACAACCTTATATTATATTTCGGCAATACAATGCAGATGCGATGAGAACTTGGAGATACTGATCGTGGTTGGTAACACACACACAACACAGAAGGCAAACGATCACGCGGTCGTTCACCAACCAGATACACCGATCAAGTGAAAGACTATAAACTGATAGATCCTTACATCCTCAAATAGTGTCCATGGGCGGGCGGTATCACTTAACATCGGGTGAGCCTCCTGCCTCCTGTAACATAAAAAAAACTATACACCGGTATAAGAGAGGTGCTAAACAGGAACCGGTGGAAACAGATCGTCCGCTCCAGATGTTTCTTCTTTTACCACGACGCTCTGATATTAGCTACCGATTGAAGAGAGAGAGAGATTTATACAATGGCTAAATGTACGATCCTTAGGACTCGAAGCCAGTGCGTTCGAACTGTGTACCACTGTTTCTTATATATGAATAAAACACTTGCTTATACGTATATGACACCAGTCAAGCCTTTCTCTAGATTCGGAGCTATGTATAACTTCTGTTAGTCAAATCTAATACGTTTTTGACGTTTACTCGCAAACTGTCAACTCTGAGACTCTCTCATGCTGGTAGGCTCACGAAAATGTTGTTATTTACGTTACATTAAGGAACAGCAGTACACAGGTTGAACTGGTACTCTTAACCATAACACTAGGGTTAGACTCGAGGGCAAGATATAGATCTCAGTCGACTTTGAATCTGACCCTAAGATTAGACAGTGTCGCACGCAGAAGACTGATGACTTACTTGCATTTAAAGGAATAATAATAATAATAAGTTATTTGCAAGAATATGGTACAAAATGACATGGTGTTACAATCGAAAGTTCGCATATTCTGCCACAGATAATGGCGTGAAATGAATTTGTCTTAAAAGGAAATTTACATATTAGTTATAACAATTAGTCCATTCTTATATTATTTGTAGTGATAAAAAATCACATTATTAAAATATATTATTATGTCACAAATTAATATTAATTATAATGTTTCACGTTAATAATCATTAATAAAATAATTTTTTTTTTTCAAAAGTTGTACATTAAGTCGATTTTGAAACCTCTTTGAATGTTTTTGGTAAATTATTATAAACTTTAATTACCATACAAAAGGTGTAATACATACAAATATCTGGAGCCAATGGATGTATGAATATAAACACATACTTACACGATTAATTTGACTTTTTTTAAATGGGTTTATGTCGGCTGTTAGTTAGAACTTAAAACAAGGTTGAAGTTTATTATGCTTTCATTGTATAAGTAAATAAGCTTTAAAATGTTTTTTAAATAATAATTATTATTTTAAATCTGTGGTGCTACAAATCTAAGTCTCAGATTTCTGTATTTATTTCGTGATAATTTGTTTTTTCTAATTGGCAATTAGGTGATCAGTTTTCTCTGCGTGACACACGCTGTCAACTTTTTGCGTCTAACGAGTCCAACATTGTTTTAATGTTGTATATATATTGGTGTCCAAAAAGATAAGTTTAATATTAAAGCGGCGAAGCGGAGTTATCGCAATAAATGAGTTAAACTTTTTCACTCACATTTTTATTTTGACCCGAAAAAATGTCATTTAAACCTTGCCTTGGCAAACGTCCAGATTTGTAGAGAACTTTAATATCCTACAATTATTAAATATACTTACCATAAATACTGTATATATTTATTAAAGTGAATTCTTTAAAGTTAACTTATCTATGAAGATTTGGTGTTTATAAGGTTTATAAAAAAAATTGCATCTCTTGATATTTTGGTTAAATATTAATTGTTTCATTTATCAAATAGTTAGTTATTTAATATCAGTCATGAGAACAACGTCTATTTGGTGTTGAATTTATTAAATACGAAATATTTCTGTTTGTTACACCTGAGCCAGCTTTGTTATAAGTTTTGTTTCCTATTGAAACAAGGATGGTCCTATTTTGTACATAAAGAAACAGACACGAGAAAATTTAAATTTACCTAAAGAGATAGTCACGCTACGATAAATAATACGTTTAGACACGATTACAATTATTAGGAACTAACTTGTAGTACACACGTTACAGTCTTTGACAAACCATATTACTTGCGCACTTCCCTTCGGATTTGAATTGTAATTTAACTTGATATCTCGAGTCTGCAGAACTGCACTTACAAAGCTACATTCCCTCGTGGTTACATTCGAAGTTAATAGAAACATGCTGCATGACGTTTACAATATTAAATAGAGAGAGAGAGTTTGTGTATACAAATAAGGGTTTTGGGTCCAAAAATTCTATTGACGAGGGACGAGCTTACTACCTTTCATCTATTCTACTTACTTCACATAATTACTTTCTATAGTTTGTAGTCTGTGAGCCTATACTACAAGTTAGGTTTATACCGAAGCTTACCAGAGTAACAAATGTTTACGAAGCCTCAAAAGGATCAATTAAATGGAAGCAGAAATGATACATCCATGGTAATAGAATGAAAAAGGATGAGATCCAAGGAAAATTGTGTGTTGAAAGAAGAAAGAAACCATATCTCGCTTAGCGCTAAGACCGAGAAGAAATTGTTGTCGTCGTTCAATCTAGAATTTATTTTCTCTTATATATCTATATTGTTAAACAATGAGGTGATACTAAAATCAAGAAAAACTAAGTATTTGCCTATTTATATTTTAAATAAATTTTACCAAATACACACCAAGTATGCGTTTTCGAGTTTACAAAAACAGTTTCATCGAAATGTTATGTTACAATGTTATACTTTGAACGGCTTGAATAGACTTCTTTTCGACAAATTTTGGATTTGTCTATGTTACTTAGGAATAATGTCCAGTCAGACTATCCAGATGCAAACTCATAAATCACATAAAAATTAGCTAGCTGAATTGGATTTCGAAGCTACAGACGCCTTACTACGATGACATGACTTCGAGGTGCCGAAATCTAACACAGACACAACGCAAGCTTATAACACCTCTTAGCTACACTATAAAGTACATGCGCACACACACTCACACATTCATACATACTTAATATATTTAAACTGTTTTCAATATGTACCATGTTCCACAGACTAATTGTTATCTAGTTACCCAAAACACAGGGACTCCCTAGTGTGGGGACTGAACTGACTTATCACAACCTATTTGTCATTAATAAAGTTTTTATTAATATTATTATTAATGAGAATTCTAAAATCGCGGTAGTTTTGAGTTTACTAGTTAAAAACTTCTCCTCAAGGTCTTTTAGATGCCATAGACGTTGCGGGCGGAAGATAGGACCACATTTATTCGTAACGTAAAACTTATGCTTAGATAAAATACGATTTCATCACTTTTGTTTGGTTAACAAATATAAAGCAAATAATGACGGTGCCACGAAATATCTTATGAAATTTAGCGGTATGTATATGGTGTTTTAATTTAACTTGATAAATTCAAATATTTTTATAATGTGATATGACTGTACAGTAGGTAAAACATGTCATCAACTGTTTTTTGTCTAAAATTATTAATGCTTGCGTCATGCAACTTTCACTGTACAACATATTGTTGCCGCCGGGATTAGAACGCACGACTGCAAGTTTGACAGTCACACGGTTAAACTGCTCTATGTAATTGAAAAATAATGCACAGATGTAAATAGATTTAAAAAATGAGACGACATTATATGTGTTTAAACTGTTTATATTTTGCTTTCCAGACCACATATTGTGTATGTACTATAAACGAATAATAACAAACGTGGAACCTGTAACAACGCACACTTGCTGGCGCTGCGAAATCAGTGTTAGATTAAAAGATATTGTCTACTAGACGGTTAGTTAATATTTAATGAGCGCTTGTGCTTATGTTTTTATAATTCATCAAATTTGTCTACGTATATTAAGTGTAAAATTGTATGTTATTCCACCCCATATTGAATCATGCCAAACACACATTATTTACTTGCAGTACATATATCTAGCAAAATAAACTACTATTTATACAAGACCATTTTAAAATGAACTATATTGTACACGAACTTATTCCAACATTATGTTGATATAGCGAAAGCGATAGCTCATATTTGATTGGACATTTAAATCAAGGTAATGCAGATAATATTTTGTTTATATCATTATTCATAATCAAATTTAAATCAGTCACTTTGTGTATGAAGTGAAAAGACGTGTAAAATATTTTTATTATACATTAAGACGTTAAAATGAGTGAAGTTGATTTACCAACTTTAGCTAAAACCGGTAAGTAAAACACGTTTTTATCGTTATTTTGCTCATATATATGTAATATGATAAAAGTATTCATGTAATATCAGTGTGTTCATCGTTATTTTCAAATTTCAATAACATTAGGGTTTTTAAACAAATGGGCAGGCACGACCGGGGCAGTAAGTCTCACAGAAAACCTGCGCGAATTGATGCAATAGGTTTACCTAATCATACTCGCGATACTGGAGCCCTTCTTAAAACAGAGACTACCCCAGATTAAAACGGGGTAAAAACAAGCCCCTCTGCGCGCCCTCCACCGGGTCACGGGACGGTGCTGACACTGTCACTGAGATGGTCCTGCGGGATATGGAACTTTTTATTCCATTCCCTGTGATGGAAATTCCCAGGCTTGGTTAAAACGCTCTTGCCAGGCAGCCTTGCGTCGAAATCGAATGCTTTAAAGCCTGAGTAGAAGCGGCGACATTCGGTGATGAGACTATCAGACTATGCAAACTTAAAAAAGGATAAAACTCAGTCTCTAGGTCTTTCAATCTGGAAATTGCTAGGGCAGAGTACATTGCCGGATTCGGCTAGAAATTGGCCCGCCTCCCTTCGGGGACTTGATCCTTTTGGTCTCTTGTCAATGCTGTCCAAGGCAATTCCTGTCAGACCTCCATTCTACTACTGCACAGGGAGGATGACTTTCAGGCCCATACCGCGACGCATACGGCCGATCTTTAGGGAAGGCACCAATCAAGGTATTATTTTCGAACCAATTCAACTTAGGGTCCTTCAAAGAAAGAGCTTACTAATTCTTAAAAGATAGGCAACGCTAGTGCGAGCCCTCTGGCGAGTAACGTGGTAAATTTTATTTTAATAAACGGTGTACGATATTTTTCAGTACAAACGCCGTGTGAATGGGTCTATGTACAATACATATATTAATTATTATTATTAAGACTATTAATGATATTATTCGTGTATACTGAAAAAAAACGTGCAGGACAATGCCGTGTGAACCCAGTCTTAGCGTGTAACCGTTAACATAGAACTAATTTTGTCAACTGAATAATTTTCTGAACAATAATTGCTCGTAAACTCTAAAGTACTGTGAATTAGTTTAGAATAGCATTATTACACACAACAATTAATTAAGCCAAAATGGTTCATAAGTGTTCCAATAAGATCATTGAATATATTTGAATTTGAATAAGACTAACATAAATACTCTATTCTCTTTGATCTTAATGTTTGTGTATGTAAATTTTCTTGGCGTTTTAGTTGAATATTTTTTCTAGCAATAGAGGTTCATGATTCTAATACTTCATATCGTTTATCTTTATATAAATTACACGTCACGTTATTGTCCGCTATGGACTAACTACTTAACCGATTTCAATCAAATTTGCACACCGTGTGCAGTTTAATCTAACTTAAAATATAGGATAGCTTACATATATATATAATTCTACTGTACGTGTGTATGTCACTGAACTCCTTTTCAACGGCTGGACCGATTTGAATTATTTTTTTGTATGCGTTTGGGTGGAGCCCTGGATGGCTTAGATTCACAAATAAGCCCGGCAGATGGCGCTGCAGACGGTACTTTCATACTTTGTTTAATATCCTAATCGCTTGAAATATCATGCAGGACAACGTCAGTGCGGTCCGCTAGTTTGTGTGTATATCTAAACGGTTGTGAAATTTTTGATTTTGACTTTTTAGCCACTCACTTTGACTTTTTACACACTTTTAAATACGTCGTCTTTTAATAACGTCACATACTTAAAAAAACAACTGGGCTGGGTCTTTATTGTTTTAAACCCTTTTTAGTATTCACATTTAAATCACCACTTCTCATGTGAAAAAATATTGCGCTTTGTAAATATCGTCTAATGGAATATGATAATGCCAATTTAACTACCTATTTTAACATCAAATTTGTAACAAGATTTTCCATCACATAGTCGTAATTAAGCTCATATACGGGAAACTGCAGTGATCCAAACTCCGTTTTTCACTCGAGCTAATTGCGTCACAGCATCAAAGTGCGGTCACTTTTCCCGGATAAATCTCCCTGAAGCGTGCAACAGACTGGAATACTTTTTGCGAACGAAAAATATGGGAAGCATTGTGCGGCTCTAAAAAATCCCGGTTCGCTCCCAAAAATAATCGTCTATCGAAAATTGCTAAGAGCTGTACGTTCTTTATTCGGCAATTGTGCGGAAAATCCGTAGTGTAAACTAAGCTTTATAGATTTAGTCGATGGGAATGGGATTTTAGTTTGAATTCTATTTGCGACGAGTATCGCGTAAATGGTATAGTATGGCCGAGTTTTGCTTTGATATGTTTTTCATAAATGGCCAATAAACACAGAATACAATTTCACTATGGAACTGTTGATCGTCTATATTTAAGATAAATAGTGCGCAATGGGCGATGTTTTTATGTGAAAATTATTGACGTACGAATTAAGTGAGGGCCAGCGGTGAATCCCAAAAAAAACAAAATGTATTTAAATTACTTTAATTCAAACTCAAACTCAAACTCAAAATATCTTTTATTCAAGTAGGTAACCAAGTACACTTTTGAATCGTCAGTATTAGTTAATCACATACAAAAATGACCTAACTAAATATAACATTAAACTCTACCGATATTCCGACAAATAATCTATATTATAAACTTAACTAGTGAGAATTGACCACTCCGATATGAGGTATCGATCAAAAGCTAGCTTCTGGTCCTCTGTTGTCCGTTTCCTTATTAAAAATGTTCGTGAGCGTACTGTCTTGGGTATGCGGGGCAATGGGAGTGCAATGGATATGTAACATACTCTTAAGAAAAAAATACGAAAAAATAATTGTTAATATCATCTGGTCTAGGCTTAAAAAACAAATGACAAAGTAACTCCTTAAGCTGGCAGCATTTTCAACGGAAACGGATGCGTTTTCTGACAATGTAGTAACTGCCTTACACATTACCATTTATGTTTAATTGGTGTTCAATTTATAAAGACATTATTAGAAGTATATTTAAAATGTAATAAAACACTATTTTGACCGGATTGAAGTTATGTATTATTATAAATTTACAACTATTCACTATTTGAGTCACCGTGACCACGCACGCTGTAAAGCACGCGAAACGTCGGATAAATTTAAAATTATGTTAAATAGTTGTAAATTTATAATAATACATAACTTCAATCCGGTCAAAATAGTGTTTTATTAAATGAATAAAAGTTATGTTAATCAAAGACAATACTATATTTAAAATGTGTTAGTTCGTACACTTATCCTGTATAAAGGTAGGCTTTAAGTAGTGTAATGACTTTTTTAGGCGTTTCATAAACTGGAAAATCTTCGATAATTATTTGTTCAAGACCCGGCCCTACTTTAGTGATTTAGTATTCTTTGTTTTTTAATTGGTCACTGTAACACTATAGTAACTGTTTTGTTGCTCGTATACAAATATATTTAATCCCTGTCTCGAGAGTCCCTACAAGTCGTTTTGGTATATATTTTCACTTTATAACTTAAACTTAAGTTGTGTTAAGTATGTACTATGTTTTCTTTACTTAAATTTATTACGTTTATAACAAAAATATGTTAAGGAAATGCCGACAGTGTAAGCCACCATTAAAAAAATTAGAAGCATAAAATAAATAATATTACTATTAAATTAAAATTAGAGTAAATCTAACTTGTCGATAACAAATCGAATCTTTAACTTTAACTCGATTTTTTTTAAATATTTTATTTGCAATAAGGTACAAAAATGTTCGCGACTTTATTCATAATTATATAGTCTTGATGTTAATAACTGAACTGCATACATTGAAACTTGTTCATCTTGAAGCAATTCTATCCCAGTGTTTACTGAGTCAAATACAAGTTGCTATTAAATTGTATCTATGTGAGCTTGGAGGGGTCTTATAGAACGAACCGCATTGTTTGTGAGAACGTATATTGAATATGGCTGAATGAGTGGTTATGGAACCTTTGATGAACTGGAGATCTTATTTACATGACGTAGTGATATTGTGTTTATCGTGATCTCACATATAATACAACTATCCATGGTATATGTTCGTTAAGACTTCTGCACGAATTTTCTGTACGATTGAAAAGTGGCATCAATCTGAATTAATTTAATTCAGTCTCACTTTATTCATTTCAAAAACAATTTTATCGTAACTCTTAGTAGCAATTCATCTAAGGTTTAAAGTTTTTATATTGTCAAATGATGCCATCAAAGGCTCGCAAATACATAAAGAAATGAAAATTGGTAAACTTTTTTAAATAATAAATATATATTAATTACTTTTTAGTTTTACCATCGCTTTGATCTTTTAAAACGCTCACCACTTCCTGTTTTGCGTTCTCTTATATTAATTTGTATTCGTTTTTAGAATGGTTTAACCAAATAAATTTAATTTTTTTTGTGATTTCTGTCTTGGGATGTCTGGATGACTCGAAACCTATTTTTGTCTAAAATAACGTCAGTTTTCTATGAAACAACAACCTATATTTGAGATACAACATTAATAATACACAACAGTTTTTCCATAAATATTCACCGTACATATTTTTTTCCAAATTTTCAATTTCCAATTCTGGGAATTAACATTTGTTTAGGTTGAAATAGTGTTGGTGTAATGGCGTTTAACGTTCGTAAGTTCGGACGTTCTGTCTATATGCGTCTTTAAGACACGCTCGGTGAAGAAAAACATTGTAAGGCATCGGCATTCCTTAGACACAAAAAGTCGACGGCGTATGTCAGACACAAGGCTGATTCCTCCTTACTATATATTTTTTTTTAATATTATTGAGCCTTTATTGCTGACACCCAGTACAATGTAATAACAATTATTTAAGTTACAAAAAAAAAACACTTAATTCTAATACATAAATAAAACTTAATCTAATACGTCACTTGACCCGATTTAGGTAGTCAGCGTGTCCTGTGACACGTAGGCCTCTTCCAGCTGTATCCATTCTTTTCTGATATTAGCTCTTCTTGTCCAAAGTGTGCCTCCTATTATCTTATTATATATTACTAAAGATAAAATAAATAAATGATCATGAAAGAGATATAGAAAATTGAGGCGCAGACCTAAAAGGTTGTAGCCCTGGTTTTTTCTTTTAGTCAGTGCGTTAATAGTAATAATAATTTATGTATTAAAGCAGACAGTCGATAAGTCCATGTGGTTATTACAATCATATACCATTAGTTATATTGAATAAGATAATTAACCCCTGTAACACGCATAACTAAATGCGAAAATTGTAAATAACCAGTATTTGAACAAAATCAAAATCAAAATCAAAATACGTTTATTCAATTTAGAAAACATTAACATATCCAAGCACAGAATACTAAAGAAATATTAATGACGCAACAAAAAGAATACATGGAAGGAAAATCCAAGCTAGAATTACTTTCCTTATTAGCCTGTCCCGGTTCCAGAAATTCATTATTTTTTGTTTTACATTGACAAAAACACGTCCTAAATTCAAGCCTATTTGGCATGGGACCAAAAAAGTGCCAATCGTAAGATTGACCGGCCTCCACGATACAGCCCTTCAGCCATTTCCTAACCTCCGTCAATACAAGTACTTACGGCTGAGCTTGAAGTTGTACATTAAGATTTAAGGGTCACTTTAGCTTAAGCGAAAATAAAAATAGTTTCTTTTCATCCAATCGAATGATAAGACAGTTTTTCACTGAACTTCTTTATAATCACACTTCGTAATTGTACAATTTATAGATAGACAGTATTATATAGATTATATTTGTTGTGTTTCTCCGAGGGAGTCAGTACGGAATAAGTTTAAGGAATTAAATATTATGAAACTATCCGGTCAATATATTCTTGAAGCCTTGTTGTATGTACAAAAAAATATAAACGATTTTAAAACAAATACTGACGACTAGTGTAATACGCGAATATAGAACTAATTTGCGTGTACGACCAACCAGGCTCCAAAAGATAAACCACTCCTTATATGGAAATTGTATTCGTTTCTACAACAAACTCCCAAGCGAAATTAGTGAATTAACACTGAATAAATTCAAAGCCCTCGTTAAACGTAAATTAATCAAT
The DNA here is from genome assembly GCA_905332375.1 of Pieris macdunnoughi. Lineage (NCBI taxonomy): Eukaryota > Metazoa > Arthropoda > Insecta > Lepidoptera > Pieridae > Pieris > Pieris macdunnoughi. Next base: position 1,452,269 of record CAJOBZ010000048.1, read on the forward strand.
AAAGCTTTTTATAAATTTGACGAATACTTAAGTGATTCTAATCCTTGGGATTGATTTGCTCCAGTTCAAACAATTTGTATGACTCAATACTGGCGATTAAAAAGAGTGGCGGAAAGTTTCTTGTCAGTTATTCTTACCCGCTCTACGCCCTTGACTTGCGAACTGGTAGTAAATGTAAATTTACAATTAATTTAATTTCTTTTTGACGATTCATAAGTGTACTTGTTTACCTATATGAATAAAGATATTTTGAGTTTGAGTTATAGTATTTATTGCGTCAAGTACTTAAACTCATTAATATGTCAAATGGAAGAAAATAGCTTCCTACGACACAGGGAATCCTAGCGAGGCTAGTGCACTTTATCTTTATACATCCTTTTTTATTATGTGTATGATTAATTAAACTTAAAAATGTGTTGAAAATCACTTTTATCCTATTTATACAAAATGTTCTAAGAAAACAATCTTCGAATTAAAATTTAAATGACGAGCCAAAACTAGCGTCGTTTCCACAGACTAACAAAAAATTACATGAAAAATCAATTGACACATAATAGGTAGTGAATAACCTAAAGAATCTAATCTATATAATTATTTCTTTACATGTGTAAAAAAGTTTTTTTTTCTATATCTTTGGCATCGCAAAAAAGGGCGAAAATTAGACGAGACTATAAATAACTAAATAAACTATCGGCCACTCAATGTAATCGCAAAGTTTTTGTTTTATCAACGTGTCTATATATATAATACTTACTATAAGCTAGTTAGACACATTTTAACTAAAATAATCTACAATTTTCCTAATAAATTATCGTTAATATTTTGGGTTTAGCAATACCTATAGTTGTACCTGTTCGTATAGTGAGAGAACCAGTTACAAGTGCGACCGAGTTGATCGTGTGTTTCAAAATATGTTTTTGACTTAGCCGAGCGAAGTTGGCATAGGCTGAACACTTCTAAAAGTTATGTACCTTCTGGGCTATAAAAAATTATCAAAAGAAGATATAGAAATCGGAGTCCCAGCCAAAATGTTAGTTTAAATATAGTTTAGGAGTTAAATCTACGCATCGTATAGTAAAGAACTTTCTAAGTCTTAAGTAATGCATTCGATTCTAGAACAACTCTTTTACTATTATAGGCTTAAAGATATAGTATATTCAAAATTTTACTGTTTATAGGTCATCAATTAATTCATGAAAATTAAGCGAACAGCCGCTCGATCAATTAAGTGGTGTCATATATTCTTGACTGTATAAATTCACTTGAAACTGACTGAAAAGCGACATTACCGCTACGATGCAACAATTTCGTTTCAGAATATTTTATTAACTTGTTTTAAAGTCACCTGATAGAATATTTAATTTTTGAGTTCTAAAACGAACTTTGAAGTAGAATTCAATCTTAATAAAATACCAATTGCGATTATATATTTTTCTTTGTTTTTGAACAGGGGGCAAATGGGTAGGAGGCTCATCTAATGTTAAGCATTACCGCCCATGGATACCCTCAATGCCGGCGGGCTCGCGAGTGCGTTTCCAGCCTTTTAAGAATCCATACGCTCTTTTTTTGAAGGTCCAAGTTGAATTATTCCTGCTATACTATTTCTGAAAGACGTCAACTTCTAGATCTTTGAAAATTGTTCTTAATTTTTACACGTAATATGGCCGCTATCTAGCTAGCACAACATACACAAATATAATTTGACTAGACTGTAATACTAAACATGTATGAACAGACTTGATGTATACATCTTCAAAGGGTCGTGACCGGATGGTACATTAAATTTGCATATCATGGACATGTTTGCAGACATCTCGGCGTGAGTATACTCGAAATGCACCAGCCATTTTAAATAGACCCCTACTTTTTTACATTGTGTTCTGTACAAACTAAACTTTACATGACATGTGCAACATTTTGACCATTTTAATTGGGAAAAAAAGTTTTGAATTTATTTGTTTTTTACGTCGTTATTTTACGAGATAACTCCGTATTGATAGAATTAATGTAATGTTTCAACTAAAACACAGATCACAATATAAACACTATTTGACAGAAAGAGGCAAATGTGTGCGTTTAATAAACTTTCTTCGTTCGATGGAAGTTTATAGCATAAGCTATACGATCTCGGACAAATCAATTTTGTATCTGTTTGATAATAATTATACAAAGAAAAGTCTTTATATGTTTTTACAATTAAAGTCGTGTTATACGGCATACGCCACTGATTTAAAACTGTGACTGTACATGTGCCTGTCAGCGAGTTCACAGAGTTGATTACGGTGGCATATGTCAATTGTCAACCTGAAAGCATGCTAAATTGTCATAGACGCAACTCTGATTGCTAAAATGGCGGCAAAGACAATTCCGCCGTTGCCTTACATCTTGAGAAGGCATTTATATCGTAGCATGGTCCTATTTGTTTGGTGGAGTATCAGAAATATCGGTAATACCTGTACGGCAATACGATCAAGAGATAATTACATGACACACCAGCTGACATTATGTTCACCGCCCGACTACCCTCACCTACTAACGAAAAATTATAAAAACGTCAATACGAGTGCTATCATTTGCTTAAATTCCTCTATTTAGTAAGCATATAAGAATATGGTTTTATGATATCTATGTAGATGCCTACTCGGCCTCGTCCTTGTCATGTAAGTGTCATTGGATTTTTGGCGAAACATATAATTAGTTCGTGAAGGTAGGCACAGTATGACATTTGACCTTGCAAAATGATGACATTGACGCAGAAATGTGTCTGCTCTATGCTCTATTGTTAACGGACATTAAACAGTTTTGAGGCCCTAATTAAATTGAATTTCATTGGTTTCAGGTCGCTCTGCCGCTGAGTCTAAATCACAGTTTGCTTTGGAGGAAGTGAACCTTGCTCTAAAAGAATGTGGTTATGGCTTCTTCCACGTGCGACTGATGCTCGCGGTATTTGTGGGACTGGTGATGGGTGTTATGATGGCATCCAGTTCATCGTATATCTTGTCGGAGGCTGAGTGTGATTTCGATTTGGATCTAGTGGATAAGGGGGTGTTGAATGCTATGCCTTATTTAGGTATAGGTGTTTTATTGAGCAATACACATTATATTTCTGTATAACTTTCTTTCTTAGATTCTCGACAGATACTATTGTTAGAGCTAGTTGATCTAGTTCTTAGGGTAGGAAATCAAACACTCCAATGATGACTTGATTCACTTTAATTCACACATTGATTTTATAATTTCAAACTTAAACAAAGGAATTGCCTGTGCGCATGTGTTACAACCTCTTTTATCATCTAGTCCCCACTCCGACTCCACCTTCCCACTTCGGGCAGTTATTCGAGTCAATTCGTAACAGTTCGTAAATAACCGAATGAGTCAAATGATTAATTATTGCACATGCGCACTTGTAGCAAAAGAATATGTTTCATAAAAATGTTTAGAACTTAATTAAATATTAAAAGCTAACACTATGTAACTCCTAATAGCGATCGCGATGGGGATCCCTACCTTAATGTTGAGTTTGTACCTCGCAATTACTATCTTGAAATTGAAAATAAAGACGTCGGAATGACTTTCGCTTTGGTGGTCACGATGTTTTCCTTTAATGTATATAAAGCCAGCGTTTATGAGCTACTTCAATTAATAATAATATTTGTAAATTTAAGGTATGTTAACATCTTCAATCATTGCTGGCTTCCTTACGGATGCGTTTGGAAGGAAGACATTTGTTGTACTCGGCTGTGGTGGAACGTTCGTCTTCATGTTTTTATCTGGACTTAGTCAAACCTACGTAATGTTGACCATGGCCAATTTTAGCGTAGGAGTTTTGTAAGTATACACTTTACGTATTATTCTTATATTTATAATTAAGTCTTAGGATATTTTATAAGTTATGTGACCTTTATCATCAGTTTCAAACAGTAATTTAAAAAAAAGGAAAACTAACAAAAAAAATGTGTAGAACACGCGGCTATATTGCTAATAAGTAGTAGTTTCTTGTTTCACAATTCTTGATTTAATGTGATAAAAAGGTATTAAAGTATTGTCTTCAGAAATGACAATTTTTATTAAAAGCAAATATTTCATTGAATTTAAAAACGCTTTCTTCACTTTTTACTTTTTGTATTATTCTTATGTTTTCTTAAGTTTTTATTTTTTGTTTTTGTGATATAACAAAAAAAAATCATACAAAGAGAAGTTTAGTTAATTTAACTAACAATACGGTCATTTGATTCCTCAATTCCTCCTTTTGCATTTAGATTATTAACGATATGAAATAAAATAACAATAAAAAAATCTAAGTCTCTTCACGTATATACGTTATACATGAGCGCAGTTGCAACGAAGATTTATAGAAAAGTATTTCTTAACATTCTAAGAACGTTTGCTCCAAGTTTCTGCAATTTCCCCTTCCATACAAAATGTTTAAACATAAGTGAATAATCAATAAGCATGTTAACTTTATTGCAACGTATTACTAGAGTTTTCAAAAATCGACTTAATATGCTACTGTAGGAAGAAAATGATTATTGTATTATTGATATTTGTGTGAAACATTATAATTAACATTAATATTAATAAAAAATGATTATGATGATATAACTCATACTGTAACTGTGACTTCTATTCTAGCATTTAACAAAAATTTGCACGCCATTATTTGCCACAGTGCAGTGGCAAAATATGTGAAGTTTAGATTGAACCAACATAATATTTTTGTATCAAATTCTTGCAAATAAATTATTATTATTACAATAGGGTCTCTCAACAGATCACCAACACGAGTTGAAAGAACAACACTGAAAAGGCAATAGCAAAGCTACAGAGCACGTAAATCATAATTTTTAAATGAAGTCCGAAATAGGAAGTTAAACTTATATCGATTATTTTAATTACTATTCAATTATACTACAAATTAATTAGATTTTATTGCATGTTGCACTACCGTTAAAATCGGCGAATTGAGCTAAAATCAACTGAACAAGAAAAAAAATGGTGCGTGTACTAATTAATGTACGCGCGTAAGAAGTTATACTTCTTTGGCTTTCTTTATTTTTTTTAAATATTAAATAATTAATAATAAATATTTAACGTTAATACTTTAATATTATTTATAGCTGCTAACGTCACGCATATTATATTTCTTTTTACTTGTAGATTGTCTTATTTCCATCTCGCTCGCGCACGCTCGGCGCCCATACTGATAATTTTGTGTCACGGTGCGCGCGTATCGTAAAATTTCACTCTCATCAATTTTTCATAACGCGCCTAAAGAAGTATAACTTCAAAAATATTGAAAGAATATATTTTAATATTCATTCTCTAAAAAACAATGGATTGAACAAACTTAGCGGATTGATAAACTTATTTTCTTTTATTGCAGTAAAACCTATTTTGAGTAGGGACCTTTTTATAAAATCTAAATAGGTTTTGTTACACTATTATGTCCCTTTCCACAACAGTGCTAATACAAATTGATAGAAAGATCAGAACGATTTCTTATTCTTATTAAAATGTTTAAATTTAACGGGGCTTTGTAAATCAATGTCATCTATATTCTCTATTTGCTTGAGAAACGCCGTTCGGTAGGAAAAGTATCTGTCCCCATCCACACGCGCCTTTAGTACCGTCAGCAATATAAAGCGAAAATAAATTTCATTTTGGAAGAAAGAAAGTGACAAATCAAATTATCCGGCTTGAAAGAAATAGAAAAGATAAAATACTCTAATTTTGGATGAAATTATTGAGTTTAAGTACACGGTCTTTGGGGATGTTTTTGCATGGTGTTTGGACTTCGTTCTTGTTGGTTCTAGACTTTTTAGTTAGTTTAGAGGATACGAATAAATAACTCTAAAATTGGAGTACATTCGTGATGTGTATATTAAATCATAAATAATTATAATAATTGTTATATACGTATATTTAAGACCAGTCCAACTACGACGATTGATGCCCACTTTGTTAACTAATAAAAAATTGCTTTTACTGCCTTTGTCAACCTTTCGGTGGTCTTAACATTTCCTAAATGATTCAAATGATTGCAAAATATAATAATTATCTTAATTAAATATTCATGTAAAATAATTTCATTGTAGCATTATTTACACGTTCATTTATATTTTACTTTGGATGAAAATGAAAATGTATTTCAGTTTCGCCGCAGCATATAGTTCCATGTTGACATTGACATCTGAGTTCTATCACGATGGAGTAAGAGATCGGATTATGCTTATTACATCTGCTGCGATTCCTTTGGGTCAGGTGATTGTCGCTCTCATGTCGTGGGGCATACTCATTCAAGATTGGGCAGTTTCATTCTTTGACGGGGCGTTTGGTGAGTGAAATTATTTCAAAACCGTTTTTGTTATTATTTCCCCGTAACCCAATTGGGCTATCAAACAGGGAGACCTAGCACCAACCATGATACCGTATCACAAAATCTATGTTAAATATTTAATGTTTTTTATAATAGTATTTGTGTATACAGGACGTCCCAAGACTATGGGACATCAAGGGAAAGTACCTTAAATATCGTAAATTATTATTTAAAAAAGTAAGTATAGCATAAAGTAGCATTCAATGATTTTCTAAAAATTACTTGTCTCGGTTGGGTATTGAATCGACTCCTATTTAAATTACCCTTATTTTTTAATGCCAATTAAGAGAATGGACAAAAAATATTATATTTTTATTAAGGAACAACGTAAATTGTTTATTTATCGCATTCAGACAAGATAAGTATTTTTTTTAGAATATATAGTATGCAGTCAACTTACTTTATATATATAATTATATAATAATATCGGTTCGATTTCCAGACGAGATAAGTATTTTTTTTAGAATATATAGTATGCAGTCAACTTACTTTTCAAAATAAAAAAGTCATCTTTCAGAAATATATACTATCTACGGTATTTAAGATACTCTTCCTTGATGTCTTGGGACGCCCTGTACAAACATAAATAATCTTATCAGATTGTAAGGCGCAGACTTCTAATCCTACGACGCCTAATTGTCTTCAAAAATTCCATAATATTTATATAATATTTACCTACTTAAAATTTGTAATGTTGCATAATTAGATTTAAATTTTCTTAAAACAATGTGATATTTCAAAATCAAAAAGCTTTCAAATGTTTCATATTCTATTAAAGAGAACTGACTGGTAAGTATTTTCAAAATTCTAAGGGGTGAAGTGAATGTATACAGTTTCCAAGAATGAATATAACCCTTGTCTGTCGCCTCTGGAAATTTACTTTGTATGAGTTCTTGGAAACATCAAGAGCCTTTATAGTGCGGATCTATTATTCAAAGCACTAATGAACGTTTCCAAAACTGCGAGCTTATTAATAAATTACAGCTAGTACGTTAACTCATGGCTTGGTCAACTTAAAAATCTTGTTATCTTTAACAGACACATGTTGTGCAAGGCAATGTGTCACAAAATGAAACAGACAATAATTTGTATCATCCAAAAGGCAATAGGTGTGTCCATAAAATAGAAGTATGTCTTTACCATGCTTTGAAAAGGGACGGCTTTAAAGTTCCTATTGCAAATTCACTATTAAATTAGCTTTTCATGATATATGATATAAACTCGACTTTTTGGGTCTAAAGCAAGCCAGTTTATTCTTCTTTTCCGTACGAGCGAGTATGAAATGCGCATTTAGAAAGAAAAGTCTATTGGTGCACTAACACGGATCGAACCTACGACCTCAGGTAGGAGAGTCGCACGTACAAGCCACTAAGCCAAAACTGCTATGTTATCACTTGGTAGTATATAAAACAGCTTACGTCCTGTTCTCAGACCTACCGAATATACAAAAAAAAGAGTTTAGTTACAAATACGAATTTCATATAAAAACATACAAAAGTTTATTATTTTATTTGCTATCGGTACTAACGTGACTTCTAGACATCAGACGATGCCTAGGCTATCAAATATGCCTGTCATAAACATGTGAAGAGTAATCGCGGTAATATTTCTTTCGCAATAAGCATTTCCAACAGTTACCTTCTATGTTATATTTAAGGTATTGTATCCAATATCACAGAAGCCATAGAATACATTGTTACAATATTGTACTACTAATGATTAAAGGCTTTGGTTAAGGGTACTATGTACTTGTGAAGGGGGATTTGGCAGTACGGTTCGGTTCAAACATACTATATTTCTCAATTAAATACATTCACTAAGTGAGAAAATTTAGAGAAGGTTAGTTATGTAAATCGTGTTATGAAATTATTTGATAATAAGCTATCTAAAATGAAAATATTAGTTGCTAACAGTATGTACAATATTTTTTTACAAAAGTGCAGATAACTGCTAATGAATTAGCAGTAATTTCATACACGCTCGTTCACAAATATAAATAAATGCTAGAAGTGACTTTTTTGATGTTTAGTAAATACATATTTAATCTATTATTTTATATTGAACTTGTATGAATAGTTGAATTGTATGAGCTTGTAAATACGAGAAAAATCGCACTGTCTCAACTCTAAATATTATACTTAGGTATCATCATCATCATCAATGGTTATACAGCCCCTTGTGGGACTTAGCCTCCTCAATTACACTTCGCCATCGCAATCTATCTGCTTCCCGCGTCCAATTTCGAACCCCTATTGTTTCGAGGTCCTTGACAACTCCATCCCACCAACGCAGCCTCGGTCTACCGGGTTTTCTTTTGCCTCCGGGTTGTGAGTTTAGTAAGGACCTTGGGGTTCTGTCGTTCGCCATTCGATGCACATGTCCCAGCCACTTGAGCCTGTTGCACTTTATGAATTGGATGATGTTGGCGTCGTATAGGATGTTATAAAGTTCTTCATTGTAGCGGATACGACAAACACCGTCGTTGCAAACAGGACCAAAGATTCTTCGAAGAATCTTCCGCTCGATAATAAGGAGAGAGATCTCGTCTTTCTTGCTAAGGGGTCTGGTTTCAGAACCATAAGTGAGCACTGGTCGCAGTAGAGTTTTGTACAGAACAAGCTTGGTATTCTTCCTGAGAAGTCGCGATTGGAAATATCTGCGAAGGCCAAAGTAGCAGCGGTTTGCCATCATGATGCGTCTACTGATCTCTCGGCTGGGATTGTTATCACTAGTCACCATTGAGCCCAAATAAACATAAAATATACTTTGTACTGTACATAGGAATCATATTGTGGTTTAATTCCTGTCAAGTAAAAATTGTCGTATGTAAAAATTATCAACATGTAAACTTAAACCTTTAATAATTTTTTTTCTTGACTACTTAGTTCGCATTTGTTTTTCAGTACTTCATACTTGGAACTACTATTACCTGATTCTATCTCTTTGGGCATTGGTTGCTATGATCCAATACATACTACTGCCAGAGAGTCCAATGTTCTATATTTCCCAGCAAAAGTACGATGAGGCGAGAGAGGTATTAATTAAAGTTTATAAGGAAAATACGAGAAAACCAGCTGAAACATTCAAGGTGAGTTTACTTATACAAATTAATTGAAATATATTTTACATCAATTTATTTACACTTTAATTCGAGCCTTTAGAATTGTATTTTTTTTTAAATGTAATAGGAGACTAACGGGCAGGAGGCTCACCTGATGTTAAGTGATACCGCCACCCATGGACACTCACACTGCCAGAAGGTTCGCAAGTGCGTTGCCGGCTTTTCAGAAATTAGTACGCTCATTTCTTGAAGGACCCTAAGTCGAATTGGTTCAGAAATACTTCAGTGGGCAGCTGGTTCCACATAGTGGTGGTGCGCGGCAAAAACTGCCTTAGAAAACGCTCAGTTGTGGAACATTGTATGTTAAAGTTTTTGAGTGAGACATAGAATATTATATATAACGTCCATAAATAATAAAAACGTTAAATTATCGATTTAAATAAAATATTATAACAGTTGGATATTGAAGATATAATTGAACTTCCTTAGTTTAGTTCGTATTAAGTGACTCTTATATTCAAAAATTCAAAATCATTTATTCGTTTAGGTTACACAATGTACACTTATGAACGTCAATAAAGAAATACATATTAAATGTTTCTAATTTTACATTCACTGCCAGTTCTCAAATCAAGGGTGTAGAACGGACGAGAAGAACTGGCAATAAATTCTCGGCCACTCTTTTTAATCGCCAAGTTTTTTGTTTTACAAAATGTTTGTACGGAGCTGCAACCATCACACCACGTTCCACATGACATCTATGAGTAATTAGTAGTTAATTAATAATAAAAACAAACAAATATTTGTTCTCTATCAGCAGGAGGCATGGTAAAATAGAAGCACGCACTTACATTCTCGTGGGAACAACACGCAAATACATAGTCGAAATAACTAACATATATTTCTAATAACGAATACGATTACAAAATATAATCTACATTATTATTTAAGATATAATTCTATCAATTAAAAGAACACACCTACATTATAAACAAGAATGAACAAAAAACAAATGAAAATGCTGTAATAAGCCTTATTTTAGTTCTTACGAATAAAGTGTAAACTTCATTCCATAATACTCTCGACGTTCTTGTACAAATAGTAAAGTACATCGCCTTAATCACGTAAGCATTATAACAAAACGCAGCGATCTCGCGGCTTCCTCAAACCAAAAAATAGTTGGCCATTCTCCAGAATCACCTTGGCAATGATTATGTAATTGCACGACCAACTAAAATGTGTTTTTATGTCCCATTTAGCTGAGTTACAGCCGTGGATTTTAGTACGGATATAATTTATCAGTTACGTCAGCGAGGTTTCTTGTTTTCGTGGTCGCAACTTCGGTTTGAATTTTAAGTTGGAATTAGAATAATTTTGTTCAATGTTTTTTTAAATAGTTAGTAGTCAGGAGGAAAGGAAGTTGTTTCCTACTGAAATTTCCAAGTACTTTATTTGGTTAAAGTTATGTGTTAACTGTTATGTTCGATACGTCTCTTTCACAGTTTTTATTAAGAATTAACACTTATAAATATCATGAACGATGCTTTTGTACCGATGAAAATAAATCGATAAATTTACAAAATCAAAAGTAATAACAATAGACGTTTTGATGGATAGTTTTATCACGTAGACAATCTTACGAAAGCAAAATCATATACGATTATTTATGTGAAACTTCTTTGGCGCATCAGGGTAAAAATTTTACGGAAATTCGGAATGTGCAGCGTTTTAGTCGAAAAAAAAAGGGAGAGAGCGATTGAGACCGATTGGGAAAGGCAAATTACCTTCTAGAAATTCTATTTTTAAAATTAAAATTTCGTAAAGAGAATTTATGAAATATTAGTAGTTTATATTTTATGCAAAATAATTTATTGAAATTTCAAATGACGAATTATAAATTAAAATTCCACGTGAATTTATTATCGAAGTAATTTTAAATTTAAAAAAATAAATTTATTATTTGTATTAATTTTCGATACTCTTAATATTTTAATGACAATTAAATTAATTAAATTCCTTACATATCCTCCTTTTTCCCTCCCTCTAAGTCTCGGAAATCTAAAGTTTCAGATTTGTATAAATATGAACAAGAGTTAAAAATTAGTTTGCCAAAGAAGTTTCATTTCTGACATGTGTACTTTGTACGCACGCACTTTTTTTATTTAATAAACTGCCGTTGCTTTTTCCTTTCAATCGGGCTTAGAAAGAGACCAAACATTAGTTGTAAGAGAATTCTATATTCAAACGAACAATAAACGCAGGATAATTTTCCTGTAAATCAAGGAAGTCCATGTAAAATCTTTTTAGATAAAATAAAATGTTTTAATAACGCTTCAATAAAGGCCCCGATCGCATTGATTATTATTAAAATGTATTCACTCGCGACCTGCTGTGATCTTTCATGCGTATATTTAACTTTGAAACTTCAGCGAAACAGTCTTGGGGCTTTAATATTGATAAATTATATTGGACCTTGAACGTTCTAACCTTAAACGTAGAAGCTTCAATAGTCCAGTGGTTACTACTACGGTCTTGCGGTAAAATCCCGGCCAATGACCTTTTTTATGTCAGAAATTTAAAACACGCCCGTAGAATAACTGGAACATTGTTCATAAACATTCGGCATATGAGGACATAAACCAAAAACTTGTCGAATAAAAAGTATGGCGGAGAGTTGTTGCCAGTTCTTTCTTCGTAAATGTAAATTTTAGACCTTTTTTTAATATTGACATTCATTAGAGTACTATAGCTACCAATATGAATAAATGAATTTGATTATGAATAAATGAAAAATTATACAGATATCTGATATGATAATGAGTTTATTATATATATTGTTTTTATTGCTAGGCGCCTTTATATAATATGTTTTAAATAACCTTTTTATTTATTTATTTATTAAGGAAGGAAACTAAACAGATACATCTCTATACAGTAAAAATAAAATAAAAGTAAAACATAAAATAAACACATTGGACATATCCACAAAAAGATCCCTTATTATAAATGATTCTTTTATATTTAATATACTGCATACATAAAAACTCGTAGTACTAAGATAATATAAGTCACACAGTCAAGTCATATACTCGTAAGTGATTTGTCAAACTATGTATAGGTTTTTTATTTCTAGTATAAATAATTCTAAATCAATAAGCCTTAACGTCAAACTCAATAAAACTACGAGCAAAGAATAGCCGCGTCCTTGAATATGTAATCCACAAAATCGTAGCTCGGATTTTATAAATCTTACTGTAATCCGAGTTCATAATTCAGCCGATGTCTCCAATCACGATTTAGTACGGAACGAACATGCTATGTAAAATTTTAATCCTCTTTATTTACGGAGGCTTATATTCGATTTATGCTTCCAACTTTTTGCTGGGAATACGAAAAAAACATTTTGCATACATATTTAACGTCAAGCCAATGTCTAGTGATAGGGTGTAGTGGTGGTGGTGGTGGTGGTGGTAGTGATTAACTCCAGAAAATTAACAAAAAAACCATGCCACGTAATTTTAAAATGTTATTGTGGGACACCTGCACAAGCTGTGTCCTGTGGAATATCCTAGCAACATCATTTTTCACTACAAATTCAAACAACCACAAATTTTAATTTGAGTAAAACAAATGAACATAATAAATTCAATTGTTGTGTTGTTGTGTCAAATTTGCAGTCAGCCACTGTACTATATGCATTCTATAAATGTACCGTTTTAGTACGCACAATTTAATTATGTTACATTGGGTTTAGTAATGAAGTTCGACGTACTGGACAGAAAAAACAGTTTATGTTTCTACCACACACATCCACACACGAATAGCTTTCAATACTTGACAATTTACATCGTGAATATCAAATATAGGTTATATACGTTAAGGAATCGGAACATTGTAAATACACTTAGTTAAACCAAAGTGATAAAACCCCTATTAGATAGTTAGTCTGAAGATAAAATAAATCCGACTATCCTACTAAATTGGACGTCGTTAATTTAATGTTACATGTCGGTGTGACAAGCGGCATTTTTTCATGATTACATTCTACCACGATATCACAGAATTATTTTATCAGTACGTCCAATTATCTAGAAATTCATAGGCAAAATCTATATATATAAAAATGAAACCCGTTTTCCGTTGTCACGGCATAACATGAAAACGGCTTGACCGATTTGTCTGATTCTTTTTTTATAATATTCCTTGAAGTACGAGGATGGTTCTTACAGAGTGAAAAATAAAAAAAATTGAGTGAAAAAGTCTAAAAACAACACTTTTCTATATTCCCATACAAAATATTCATAATAATATTAAAAAGGCAATTTGAACTTTAATACCATATCATAAAGTTCAAGTGTTAGTAGAGGGGTTCCGGGAAGGTAAATTTTTATTTTTTGACATAATGTATTTGTTGTATTATCAACTTTCTTTTTTTTTTTATCTTACTAGCTAGACCGGTGTCCCGAATAGCAGAATAAGTATTAAAAAAAAATAAAGAATCGACTGTTAGGCGGTACGATGTTCGCCAGGCCAGCTAGTATATTATAAATTTATGGTTCATATTTCGGTTATTGTTTAATTTAAAACGACAAAGAAAACTAGATTTTTTTAGCTTACATACCAACAGGCATAATAGACCTAATTCATTTTTCCTGTGTAATAAAACTTTACAAGAAACATGAATATTGGATTAAAAACAAAGTCTAGTTTGCCTAACAACACTTAAAAAAGAAAACAGTATTATTTATTAAAAATAATATGGTTTATTAAAACCTAAACATAACAATCAAATATACAGTACATTATTAGTCACGTAATTTTCTTTCGTTGTGGATTAAAGATAATGATTACTACTACCCCTTCTTGAACCCATCTGCGTTTTTGCTGGGTACGTTGGGGTACAAATCGCTTGAGCTACGGACTTACGGAGAGAGCAATCGGCAGTCTACTTTGCACTTAATGTTTTGAACAGACCGCATGGGCCTGCTTTCGGGGTTGCATAGACTATTTGCCTGAAAAGTATTTCAGTATTGCGTGCCTTGCTGTCAGCAGTACAGTTCGTGTATGATCTCCCTGCTTAATCGTTCCGTCAGTTCTGCACTAGAACTGGATTATAGATATTTAAGACAGATTTGGGAATACTGAGAGAATATAATTTTTTTTAATTAGAAAAAATGGTTAGTAGTGAAAGATAGTATGTAAGTTATTGTTTGGCAAGATGTCGATGTAAAAATGTCGATAAAATAAATAACATGTATATTCTACACTGTAATTAAATAAATAAATATAAAGAGAGAACGTATACGCATCGCTTTTGCTAGTATAGTCGATTACTGTTATTATCAATCTGTGCTTGTCTTGTCTTGAATAGCTAATGAAATTAATTTCACGGTAGTAAAATTATCAATTTAGTGGGTGTTGATGTAGTGAGCCTTGATTTAATCTTTGTTCAAGTAATTTTTATCCAAAATTTTAATAATTTTTACAATATATAAAAAAATATTACAATAATTTTTACACTTGACTAAGTGGCCTTTAAATAAAAGGATATCCATTCCTTCAAAAGCCAGTGACACACACTCTTGACCTTGCATGTAGGCGGCGGTTAGAACTTCATTACAATGACCTTGCTCGTTTCCCTCTTATTTTGGAAAAAAATAAGATATGTTACCACAAGTGACATAATCTACTAATGGAAAATCGGCAGACCCATTTCTCTGTCTTTTTTTGGTTAAAAAAAACATTCAAAACCGCAAAAGACGAAATTATAAATACGGCGTGTATTTTTTTTGTTCTTCTTAGAATTTGCCTTTTGTGTTCCGGCAACAACTGCAACACCGGAAATTGATCCTAAACCAATATTATTTCTATGAAAAAGATATGAAGTATGTGTATGTATTTTTGTGTGAAATATATTTTGGGTATGTGTGGAGTATTACTTTTTATCATACATACTTTTGGATGGATTTATCCTTTTATAACTGAAGTACTAATTTTCCATTTATCAATTTATAACTTCATTTTGCCTTAATATGAATTTTTACTTAGCCTACCTTTTTAGTACCTACATTCCAACATAAAGAACATTATGCTTTGCTAACCTATAGAGACTGTTCTCTTTTCCGAAAAAAAAAATACTTTTTTGGATTTTCCGAGCAAATTATAAAGAGAAAACATTTCACAATGTTTCTCTTGTAAATTGTATAAAAACCTTTCAGCCATCTTCGAGTTTTGAGCTTATCAACATATTTTGCATTTCATTTTTATTTATATAGATTACTATGTAAGAAAAATAATATTAAAACTGCTAATTGTAACTGCTTCACTAGATTACACAAAAAGTTTTAAATTTTGCTCTTTTTAAGCGAATTATAAATTTTAGCAACAGTATGAAATACTCCACTGTAATTCCAAGAGCTATTATCAATACGTTTTAATGAAATACGCAGCTGCATTTTTCATTTTTAAAATAAATATTAAAAAATCCATAAAAAAGTACAAAGCCTTAATTTAATTGGAATATATATATATATATATATATATATATACAGTAAAGACCAATGGCGCTACAACCTTATTTGGGTTTCAGATATATGTATTTGTTTCGTGCTCATTTCTTATAGGTAAGTAGGTAATCGACTTTCTAAGCTTGACACACACCGTCGACTTTGTGAGTGGAATGCCGGTTTCGTCACGAATTTTTTTTTACCGGACGAGTGAGTGTGACATAGAAAGTCCATTGGTGCACAGTAGCGGATTGAACCTATTACCCCAGGAGGGAATCCCAACGGGATGAGAGACCGCTGACAAAAATACAATAATAATACCTTATTAATATAAAGTAGCCCGGGGTTAATAAGTTTCAAATAACTAAAAAAACTTATCGATTCAAGGAAGTAGTTTTTCCTTAAAATCGAATAATAGAGAAACACAATTTTTTTTAATTGTCTTTACACTTATATTTGATTATTTTCAGTATAAAGACCTATGGAAGGACAAACACCTGCTTTTGAAGCGTCAATCAATATCACCAGCGATTCAACTGTCAAGTGCATTTCACAACATCAGGCCAATGTTCCGCATGCCACTTCTGGGATACCTCACTCTATTTTGCGTGTTGAACTTTACTTCGATGACATTGTATGTATTTTTATTATTCTTTTATAAGCCTAGTTGTACGAGCCCAGGGTGTTAACTTTTGCTCACTCAGGCTTTATTAGTTTTATATGCGTGACGATTTCCTAAATCGTCAGAGTTACGCCCCGAGAGTATAGCCAGACGCAGACACTCTATCCGACTGTTACTTTGCAGTCATTCGTTTCATAGAATTCACTTAATCATGGGAGTTACGCCCCGAGAGTACAACCAGACGCTAGCATTCTCTTCAACTGATATTTTGCAGTCATTCGTTTTATAGCAATTAACTAAATCATGGGAGTTACGCCCCGAGAGTATAGCCAGACGTATGCACTCTCCTCAACTGTTACATTGCGTTCATTCATTACATAACAATTAACATTTCATTATTTTGCTCATATTCTATTGCTATACGCGAGTGGTTTATATAGAGTAAAACAATAATCTTCTATTAGTTAAAGCATGATATATAAGTATAATTTGCTCTTTATGTAATGTTATGAACTTTTTATTAGACAGGCGGAAAGGGAAAGTACCTTGTATTTCTAACAACATGTATTTTTTTCTCAAGTCATACAATAAATACGAAGTACGATTTGGAGTTAGGTGACTTAACAGAAGTGATCTCTTCCAGACAACTCGAAATATAGAAACTTGAGAAATGCAATATTTTTTTTTTAATTATGTTACAAAACATATTATGTTATCTAATTTCAGTATTTGTATACAAAAACTATTTGGACATTAAAACACTCACACAGGTCGAATACTACACAGTAACTGCAACTCCATAAACAATTTAAGAAAAAAATGATATAAATAATGTAACTGATTTTGAAAACAATTTCTATTTGCGATGGTAACAGGAAAACAAAGGGTTTGTTATAAATTATGCACATTCTGCACAAACCACGACGTTTAAACTCGAATTACTGATGATAAATCGCGTGGTCATTGCAATTTTAACTTGAGTTTTTATTATTTGATTTATCAAATTTCAAACATAACTCGCACGGCAGCAGATTTGTTGTAATATATCGTTTGTTTCGTTTTGAAACACCATAACGCAGTAATGGGACTATGACACA
The DNA here is from genome assembly GCA_905332375.1 of Pieris macdunnoughi. Taxonomy (NCBI): domain Eukaryota; kingdom Metazoa; phylum Arthropoda; class Insecta; order Lepidoptera; family Pieridae; genus Pieris; species Pieris macdunnoughi. The sequence continues at coordinate 1,469,931 of CAJOBZ010000048.1, forward strand.
TTTTTGTATTCTCCCAATTTTACAACAGTAATCGTACGTATACGTCATGTGCCTTACTTTTGTTACGTATTTCGGTATCAGTACCCATCAATATCCACGCTCTGACGGACGCTGTATAACCTGTCTTTACGATTAATTGTTCAATTTATTTATTAGAGCTTTATTAATGAATCCATACAAAAATTTGGTTAGTTAACATGTAGTGTTAATATATGTAGTGTTAGTATGTGTATTGTATGGCCCCGTTCGGGGAAAAAGTACTCCTCCATATTTTTTCTTTATTTTCCTACCTCCTACGGAGTGTGTACTGCTCCGGAGGTTTATAAGTGTAACATGCCGTTAAGGTCCCGGTAGAATGCGAGAGCGGAGCTTGTGTAACGCGGCTTTTTAGGAACTCGAGGTGATTTTAGTGGGTATCTCTCACCCAGTCTCTGAATAGCAGAGATTCTGGGGTGGATCAAGTCCCATATACCCCTGCAACTTTTGGGGGCAGTATTATACGTACATTTCCACCTCAGATATAAAAATAAAGGACTTATACACTAGTTTTTTTTTTTTTTAATTAAGTGATTTGTTTTTATTTACACAAATAAAAACACACTAGTTATGTTAAAAAAGTATCTTTATGCTTTGTTAAATTATCTTATATATAAAATACCTTAAGGCTTTTCAGCCTCACCCTTATCGGTATATATATTACCCAAGGTCACGGTCACATCATCCTAACCAAAATAAAACTCTAATTGACATAAAAATAATAAAACTATATATAGCCTGTTGTATTTACATTTACCAATTACATAAATAAATGAAAAAATCCTTTTTTTCGTTACCCCACACAAACATTGATGATAAATCGTCTTTATTATGCGTAGTCATTTAATAAATTAATTTATCACATTTAATTAATTCTACTTTCAGTACTTTATGTTCAATTAATGTTTGTCAAACTAAGTTATGTCTACAAAACACGCGAAACATCTGTTACTATATTGAGTTAAAAATAAATTGTTGTAAAATTGTAAAAATTAGTTTTTAATAAAACTACTGAAATTCACATTTTTTTAATATAATTAATGCTTTTTTAAAATTAATGATTAGTTTAATATTCATTCTAAAATAAATAATTTTATTTAATTCGAATTTAGAATATTACGACAGTGAAACTACAAAAAATAGCAAATAACATTCGTACAATCTAAGATTTTCATTATGTTTTTTCAGATATATAGTACTGAGAATGTGGTTCCCACAGCTATCCGCCATGTTTGAGCATTATTCAAGTGGAAGTAGTGATATCTGCGTCATCATAGATTCTTACTCCAGAGACTTAAAACTGAAAACTCTTCCTGAAAGAGATGAAGTTTGCATACCAGTAAGTGTTTTGTCAAACATTATTCCTATGAGTATCCAAATTTTATTTAAAAGGAGGAACCAACATACTTAAATCATAGTTTCTATGTATTAAAGGAGTGTAAATGAATCTGAACAGTTTTCTCAACATTTTTATTTTCCCGCCTATAATCGATCACATCTGCTCTGGATCCACTGTATGATCCTAAAGGCGATTGATTTTGATATCAGCCCTGCGATTCTGTAACTCACTTATCGAACTCACACAGCGGTTTCCGCATCGGCGGTCGCTCTCAAATCAGTCGTGAAGCAGTCATTTTATGATTTGGCCTTCTGAAAAGGTGAGAGCTTGTAGTTTATTGTTTATCAGAATGCCAAATCATAAAATTACTGATTTGAGAGCGACCGCCAATGCGAAAACCGCTGTGTGAGTTCGAAAAGTAAGTTACAGAATCGCAAGGCTGATATTTTGTCTATTTGGAATACGTTATTTTATTATACTACGTGATCTTATTGTACCTGAATTTATTTTAGTTGCAAGTGAGGCAAGTGATGCACTTGCCTTTGCCGTATGTTAGGTCATTGTTATGACTAGTTATAATAGTTATTTTATTAATAAAATATAAGTAAAAGTATTAAATTTTCAGGCGCGGAGTGGCGCCGAATCCTACATCAATAGTCTCATCCTAGGCTCCGTTTGCTGTATACCACCTATAATCAGCGGTGTACTAGTAAACAAAGTCGGTAAACGGAACCTATATATAGTCTGTGGATTTATAGCCATGGCCTTGACTATAGCAGTGAGATGGGCCAACTCGAAGGTTGCTATGGTAGCGCTGTTTTCAACAGACGTCGCCATATCAACATTAATGGCCAGTTTGACACAGACCATGGTACTACAACATTTCCCGACCACCACAAGGTAAAGCTTATTTCAAGTAGCTAAACTGTTTTGGAAATTAAAAAGTGAAGGGAAAATTTTAAAGTGATATTATTCAAGCCAGGAAGGCAGGGCTGGAAGCTAGACTGATAATTGAAATTTGATATTTATATGTATAAAGACGCCATTAGAATTCAAAGAAACATTATTACTAACTATTACAAATTATTGATTTAATTTAAAATTACACAAGCACAACTAATCATAAATATATATATTATACTACCATATTCTTGCAATAATAAATAAATTATATATTATATTATATTTTAAATTATATATATATTATATTATCACTTTTTACCGCAGTTTTTTCCTCCTTCGTCGAACGGCCTTAAGATATTTTTTGTTAAATTCAAATTAGGGTTCAAAAAATACTTCGTTCTTGGGACGTTCTAATTCCAACGCTAGGGGACCAATGCTTAAGCCACTGGCAGCATTATCACTTTACAACAGGCACGTCCTCAACGCTATAGAATAATCTATAAAAAGATTATGTGTACATATAATAAACTTATATAAACAAAATATATTTATTCCGTATTTTAAATAACTGTCGTATTTAATGTATTGCATTAAAAAAGTATAGGATTAACTAGATTATATAATTTATAAGTACAAGCGTATTACTTTAAGTTTATTATTTTGGTTGAAGTGACGCTATAAAAGTTTCAGCTCCTTATTACACGATAAGTGTTTCAAGCTTTAAGCTCGGGAATGATGAAGCTTTTGTGAAATAAAAATCTTTGCACGTAGAATTCTTCTGAATTCGAAATATAAATTTAGTCTACAACTTGCGTAACTTGTACAAAAACTCGATTTGTGCCACCGTGAGCCAAATGCGTTTTATAAAGGTAGCAAAGGTAGCAAAAACGTGGTTTAGAAAACCAAATTAAGTCCAGAATTTATAACGCTTTATAACGCTTCTAAATTAATCTGTAAGCTAATAATTACTAATTGGACTCACACTTCTTTGTTTGATAGTATTTGGTTTGAATGAATCGATGGTCGAGTGTCTACGATTGGACAAGATATGCTAATGACCGGTCAGAATTAAGCAAAACGCGCAACATGTAACTTTTTGTTTACATACTCACACCCTAGGGCCGACAACAACACGCCTAGACACTAATCACTAGTTACACTATAGTTACCGTCGCTATAAACTCGGCCTAGAAAACTTTATTTTTATTTAGTTTAACGAAATTTTAAATTATATAAAGATACATCCCTCTCTTCCGGACGTGAAGGACTATATGTATGCAATAAATTCAACTGCCGAACAGATTTTTGTACGGTTTTTATCAATAGAAAGTGAAAAAATTATGGTTTGATGTAAATTTACTCAACGATGCGAAAAATCTTACACGATACCCCTAGTACGTATATATTACACATAACCGTGACACAAATAGAACCTTTAAGAAAATAACTGTATAGCATCATTTCTAACCTGTTTTCCGATATTTTCCTAGATACTGTTGGGATTTCGATCTAGTTTCGTAAAAGGTTTTCACCGAAATCACCGCGTCTACGTAATTAAAGCGACAGCAAAATGGATTTCAGTTATTTTAAAATGTATTTCATACTTTATTTTTAATTAATTCCAACGCAATAAAACTGGGTTGATATTATTTTATGAATGTCATAATAGACTTGCGTTACCCGCGAGTTTTCTTATCTGAATACTTATTACTACTGATACATTTTATTTGTATGTAGCTTATAATACGTAACAACATATTACGTTTTTTAATTACAAGAAGGGTACAAACCCGAATTGCGCATTGTTTGAATGGTCTAACTTCCTCTATGGACACTTTACTAATTAGTAACTTGAAGCAGTAAGATCGTGGAATGCGGGCAGAGGTGTGAAAGAGGCGACCTCGTTCTTTCTCTCAGCGCTAACTTATAGAAAATTTAATTTTGCATTTGAAATCTACCAAAAATTTAGTTTTTCTACAAATAAGGGACCGATATATCTATTAAATTTTGCAGATCGTTAGCTGTCGCTATAGTGATGACGATGGGCCGAACTGGCTCTGTATTTGGAAATATATTGTTTCCAATACTATTAGACATGGGGTGCGCTGTTCCTTTCTTTTCATTAGCAGCTATAGTTGGCGGTAAGATATCTAAATTCTAATAAAAAACATATGAGAATTGTTCTATTACTGGTGAAGTTACTCTGCCGTCAGTTTCATAAAATAATTGGTAGTATTTTAATTAAATAATATAACGTTCCCGTAACGCTGTTTTGTAAACAATCATATGTGCGTATGTTTATAATGAATTATTTTTTAATTTTTGTATTTTAGACGTGTGTATAAGACAACGCCTATATAATACACAATTTAGTTAGATTCAAACTTATTTTTTTACAATAATAATAATCCGCAGTACGTACTGCATCCGTTCCTTTGATAATTTTTTTATGAAACGTAGGCATAGGAGGCCTGATATATTGTCGAACGACTTTAGACTGGTTGATGATTATTGCCTTCGTCGTATGACAAAAGTTAATTGCGCACACAGAAATTCAATATATTGGTGCAAAGGCGTTATTCTAACGCAACGCCTCACGATTGAGAGTCGTTTTCTTAAGCCGCAAACCGAAGTGCCGAAATGGTCAATATATTTTTTTATTTTTTACAGCTACGACAGGATTGGCGTTTTTGATCTCATCGAAGAAAGAATAAACCCTCACCTTGAATTATAAAGAAACAAAATAATTTTGTGTTTTATATTAAAGTAGTAGTAACGTGCTAATGACAAAATATTTAACAAGTGTGTGTATTATAAGACAATGTATTTGATTGTGTATTGTTATTTATTATATCTTAATTACTAGAGATATTATTTTTATTAAAAATAATTTGTGAAAGTACTGAGTATTCGACTGGTGTCTGTTTTTCAAGTTTAGTTCCATTAAAACTATGATATGTTACTGACAAAATTATTCAAAATATGTTAATAATTCTAAGTTGTATGTATTCCTCTATCTTACATTTCTGATGATTGCAAGGCGACACATGATTTGATTAATAATAAGTGTAAAAAAAGGAACAATCCATATCCCTACGCTTCCTACAAAGATTGTGATCTCGCCAATTGTATTAGTTAAATTTTTACAACCCTGCCCGTAAAAATATTGTTGTATTATTTACTAAGGGAGTTATAAACCGGTTATACTTAAGATATTAACTGAATTATTTTATTTATCCACACTTCGTTACATTTATAGCAAAACAAATAACATAACACATAAAAATTATAAGGAATGCAATGGGCGGCCTTATCGCTAACAAGCGATCTCTTCCATGCCATCCTAGTAAGGAAAAAAAAGAAATAATATGATCTTGAATTTTTTGACTTTTATCTGAATCTAAAATAATACAAAAAAATGTAATAAAATAAACTAAAATCTAAAGAATATAGAAAATCCATAAGATTATCTCAAGGATTCATGAATTGCGATGCAATACAAAAGAATAAGAAATACAAGAATTGAAATATAATAATACAAAGTAATCCTTGTATTATTAAATATATTTAATTAACCTTAGTAACCAACCCAACCGGCATATTCAAAAACATGCCCCAGAGTTGTAGATAGTTCGCCAGGAATTTCTGCGGTATCAGTGCACATGAATTATCCGAACTTGTATAAATTTCCATTACATAGCCATCACCGTGGCTTGTTTAAGTTCTTAGTTTATTGTGTCCAACCAGGAGCCTGTAATGCATTGCTGATCACGTACTTTCGTGCTTAAATGATCGGTAAATATAAAGGAAACCTTTAACAGGTTTAAGTTAGTAATACTTTCAGTTCTACAAAATATTTTCTTCAGTCTTTAACAGTATTCGCTGCATTATTGTAGGTTGCGGTTAATTCATTATATTTTAAAGGTTATTGTAATACGTCGATGATAAAATAATGTATTTTTTTTATCTTTAATAAAACATTACAAACATAAATCGCTGATTAGCGATTAATGAATTCCATGTATGTTTTTGTATGGTTTTTGGGATAAAAATCATACGGGTTAAATAGAGAGACTAGCTAGACTAACTAGAATGCTAGCCTGAATTAGTATTTAATAATGAAAGTAAGATCCTCAGACATATGAACGGGAGAAATAAACTGTATATATCAGCCAGAAAACACATAAAATTTACAAAATACGTATTATATAATAAGTGAGTAATAATTATTTCCGTCCATGGCTATATATATTGAGTCTTGTCTGTTTTAGTATACACACACACACACACACACACAGTATTTAACGAATCAAACTAAGAAAAATACGTTCATGAAATTATTACGAATCAGCTGATTGTAGTATTATTCCTATTATGCTTAAAAAAAAATTATATAATAATACTCTCTACTGCCATTGTGTCCAGGGACTTTTTCCTATCTCTTACATTTGTACTAAAAAGATACAATATATTAATTACAAGAAACTATATGCTTGACATTTCATGAGTTTTTATATAATACTAGTGGACCCCACAGACGTTGTCCTGCATGATATTTAAAGCGATTAGCATATTAAGCAAAGTATGAAAGTACCGACTGCAGTGCCATCTGCCGGGCTGATTTGTGAATCTAAACCATTCCCAGATCCCCTTGAACACACACAAAAAATTTCATCAAAATCGGTCCAGTCGTTTGAGAGAAGTTCAGTGACATACACACTCACAGAAGAATTATTTATATAAAGATTATGCTATTTTCAGTCAAACAGTTGTCCATAGGTGTTTAAAGAAACGGGCTTTCATTTGGCCTTGGATTTATTTATCTATTTTCTTCATAATTTTCCTGAGAAGATATTTGTCTGCCTTACATCAAAGACTTAGAATTTGGCCCTTTAGAAAATCAACTCACACCAGCGGTCGGTAATTAGCAATAGCGATAGCGACATCGATCCCCACTTGTACGCGATTTCGATGTAGTGCTCTCAATAGTACTAAAGATATTACAACCTTGGTAACACCTAGTACCAAAACACTACATAGAAGTCTGTCGGCGTAGGACCATTTCTTGGCCGAGAGTATGTTAATAATAAGTAATACTTCTGAATTACACAAATTTATAGCAAATTTCATCAGATACGCAAACAGTTGCCGAAAGGTATTTGCATTTAATTTAAAACGTGGTTCTGATAATTTTATCTAAAGTTAATATGCGAACCAATTATAGTTGAGCTGCCCGTTTTGCGACTGTAAATGAGTAATAAGTGGTTCAATATTTTAATAGAGATCTTTAAAAGATTGTTTTGATGATAATTAATGTGCGTAGGAGTGATACCAGTAAATGTGGTCACATTCCTTCGCTGTTATGCGTAGAGTGATGACGTGTATTTAATCAATATATTTTGTAATTAAAATGGTTGAATTCGAGATCGTTGATAAGGATGAAGGTATGGCAAAAGTTACGTAATACTGTAGTTTTATGCAATTTTAAATTGTGTTGTGATTATAGTGGAACTGCCTTTAAACAGATCCTAACACATATTAAAAAAAACCTTAATGTGTAAAGGTTACTACACAGTCAATGACTACCTGGAAGATAAAAACGCTTGGCAATAGTTGTAATTATATTCTTATAATTTGATTTGTGTGTAATGGTGAATGTGGTAAATCACAGAACAGTAACTTTAATGACGTTGTGGTTTATGACATTTTCCTTTGAATAATTGTAATGTAGAGGGAGGGTAAAACTTGCTGAGTTTCTTGCCCGTTCTTCTCAGAACGAGGCCTCCTGGTAGTTTTGCGAACGGATGGCGTAGTCTTGCTCTTTCGCGAATAAACTCTGTAAACGTTTTTGACATTCATAAGCATGCGCTAAGACGCATCTAAATTGAATAAACGTATTTTGATTTGATTTGATTAAATAAATAAAAAAAGTGAATAAATTGTGGTACGATGATTAACATGTGTTAGACAGAAAATGTTTACTAAAATTGAGCTTTGGTTTTGGTAGCTATGTTACGGTTAATTTATGTAATAACGGCTCCTTAAAACAGCTCCAAATTTTTTCTATCATTCTTTACGACTTGTGTACTACACACCCCAAGTACTTAATATTACTTGGGGTACTACCTTGGTAAAAAAAGATCAAACAACTGATAATATTATCTACATGCACGATGTAAACAATATTGTCTCAGTTCACAGAACGGCGACGCTGTGAATTATATTAGGTTAGGTTTTGTTTTTTTTTATTCTAAGCGTTTGTGATTTGAAAGAGCTAATCAATAATATTACACAAAAGGATAAATACACACGGGGTTAGGTTATGTTAGGGTTAAACCTAAAATTTGTACATTCTTTTAATAATTTCACAAATTATGATGTTTTAATTAATGTCTATGGGGTCAAAGAACATGTGCCACCATTGCCGAGTGATAAAAATATGTAGAAATTTTTTTTGAGCTGTTTTATAGTGGAGCCGTGATTCGACAAATTTACCGATGTTATAATTGAAAGTTTTGCTTGTTGGTGAAAAAACAAATAAATTATATTATTTTTATTATACTAGACCACCTCATCCTTCACCTACATCTTTTTGTGTCAAATTTAAATACAACATTTCTAAAACAAACCAAAGAGATTGGACCTGATACTAGAGCTATGAAACACAAATTTCTGAATACTAATATAAAATGTACGACAGCCAAGTGACATTTTTTTATTTCTAAAAACACCTTAAATATTTCCCAGCTAGGAACAGTTTTCATTGGAAAATTCAATTGACGACGTTTCCCACTGTTTCAATCTTCCCTGAACTTCCATAAATACTTCATGATCATAATTAGCCAAAACAGTCCAGTTATTCTCGAGAATAACTGTTCAATTCATCAAACGAACAGAATAATTCGATAGAATAATTGCGCTAAATAATAAAGTTTATTATCAATGTTGTAGTGTGTGTGACAGTTTTTTCTATTTTGTTTTAGTTGAAAATGTGGAGAAAAAACCGCCAACGGATATGGGAATGGTAAATTTAGCATTGAAGGAATGCGGCTTTGGAAAATTTCATTTAAGACTTCTGTTCTCATCTTTTGTCGCGCACACTGCTGGGGTTATCGCTACAGCTACTACGCCTTACATATTACCAATAGCTGAGTGTGATCTTGATATGAATTTGGTGGAAAAGGGAGTTCTTAACGCAATACCTTATCTAGGTGAGCACTTAAAATATATTTCATATGAAAAAATACAGTTCATCATTTACGAGTTTTAATATAACTTTACGAGTAACTGTACACTGCATCCGTATACATCTATATCTATATATAGCGTGATATATTTTTACTTGTGTACATTCACTATAATATACATATATATTGCTTAAAAAGTTTATGTTACATATGTAAACTTTTTGGTATTATTTGATAATTATGATTATTCTATGTAAAAGAATTTAGAGTTGGTTCTATAGTGTTTGGGTTCCTACTTCACTAACATAGAAGATTTACTTCCTATTTACAATAAATAATAACATATAACGCATAAATAACCAATATAAATTGAACAAGAGCATTCTGATAATATTAATATGTTTAGCATTATATATTTTACTTTAATTTCTCAAATACTTTCCTACTTCTCCATTATTATTATTATTTGGTGGTAGATTGTCATCACAGAAATGGCACAAAATATTATATTATTAATTGAAACTAATCAAACTGTAACTGTAATAAATAAAATAGCTACAAATGCTAAAATAAATTTTAAATAAACTCAATAAAAAATACTTAACATAACATATGTTTTAGGCATGATAGCGTCATGTGTAGTAGCGGGCTTCCTTACGGACACATTTGGACGCAAGAAGTTTCTATTATTAGGCTTCGGGGGTCTATTTATATTCTCAATTACTTCCGGCCTCAGTCAGACCTATGAAATTTTGATAACGTCAAAATTCTTTGAAGGATTTTTGCAAGTATCTCATTTTTGTATTTTTAATAGGTTTTTTTTATGAACGTATGTTTAAATCGTCATTTACTAAACGAATAATTTATATTAACGCATTCTTGTTCCTAGCAACATATACTTTTCTATAAACGATATTATTTCGCCAGTTATCAAACCCGGCGTCAAGGTATAGGCCACAGCCTGGTCAGTGTCTAAGTGTTTCTAATAAATTATATATTTATACAGAGATTCTAAAAAAATACTTGAATAATATTTTTTCAGATTTGCAATGTCATTCAGTCCACTTTTAGCCCTTACATCAGAATTCTGTCACCCTGGAAACAGAGATAGAGTCATGTTGGTGCAATCGTCTTTTGTCGCCTTAGGACAAGTTGTTGTTGCTCTCAAGTCCTGGGGCATACTTAGCTTCGATTGGACAGTGACATTTTTTAATGGATATTTTGGTGAGCATTACATTGTGTATTGTATAATCCTTGCGTCACCTCTTACCTGAAAGAGAAAGAGTTACTCTATATTACTGTCATAATATAAATTTACATTAAATTTTAAAACAACGCTTCATTCAAGTTTCATTTCAACTATTAAATGATATCTTATAAGTCAAATTGTTATGCAATTGTTAGGTTTAGGGAATCTTTTATGTCAAAAATACTTGTGTCAGGGTTTCGAGCTCTTCCATAAGAAACATACACTTTTAAGACGTTACAAATTGTATCGAAATACATTTTTTTTCATATAAAATAATCTTATAGAAAATGTTGATAAAAATATGGAATACATATGATTAATACTCTATGTATTATTGAAATTACAATATATATATATATATATATATATTCGTTGTTGCTTATCATAATGGCATTTTGTTAAAGTTATTGCGTCAATCATAAAATTCAGAGTGTTTTAAAATTAGGTAATTATAAGTGAAATTTTCATTGAATCTAGGTTATTAAAGAAAGTCATGAAGTCATAGTTATGAACCATTTATATACATGTTTAGATATATGGATAAAGGTCCGATTGTCGATATCACCCGGATTCTAGCTTAAACAATTGGACAAACTTCCTTACTACTGTAACAAGAATATTGGTTTCAGTTCTCCATATATGGAATTTCTACTTGCTAATATTTTCAACTTGGGCCTTATTTGCGACAATACTATACGCATTCCTGCCAGAAAGTCCTAAATATTTTGTCACGCAACAGCGATATGAGGATGCACGTGCCGTTTTGATTCAAGTATATAAAGAAAATACAGGAAAATCGGCTGATAGTTTTAAGGTATGATCGAAATTGTTATGTCCTAGTTTCTATTTAAGAGAAATAATTATGAAATGTATATTTTATATAGCAAAATAGGGATTACAATCTTAGAGTTTTATATTATAGTGAATGATAAGATGTCAGTGTATGCAATAAGTGCTTGTTGTATTATTATCTGGGGGCACGGCAGTGCGCCCGCCAAGCCAAGAAAAAAAGCAACACGGTAGATATCAATGTTTTTATTGTAATATTGATATGGCAATTATAAGATGTTGTTAGGTTGGCTAATTATATAATAACTTAAGACAGAAAGTTCCCTAAGTAGGGACTGAATAAATTGACCAACTTGGATCTAACAACTTTTACAGTAGAACCACTGGGTTGCGAGACTTGGTTTTTTATATAAGTTAGTTTTTAATGGCATTTTATAACGAAACGATTACAATAATTGAAAGTTTAACTAAGAATCTGTTATACAATTTAATTTTTCTTTTTCAGTATATCAATTTGTTCAAAGACAAAACAAAGCTTTATTCTGAGAGCTCAGAGGAGACGAGTATGAAAAGCAAACTATCTGCCGGTTTTGAAAGCATTAAACCTATTTTCCGGAAACCCTTGTTATTCTATCTTTTATTCTTTTGTTCAATAAACTTCTTTACTATGCAACAGTAAGTACGAATTCTCAGAATTTCAAAACTAAATTAAAAACTTGCAATTTTCAAACTCAAGATTAGTAAACCCTCTTGAACTTTAAAGGCACGAATTGTCTATCGTCTGAATAAGATAAGATAAGATTTAAAATAATAAACTTTTTTACTATGCAACAGTAAGTACGAATTCTTGGAATTTCAAAACTAAATTAAAAACTTGCAATTTTAAAACTTAAAATTAGGCACTACTAATTGTCTATCTTCTTTCATCATAAGATTTAAAATATATATGTAATAGCGAAAGTTTTTCCTCCTCCTAGTTGAACCTCTTGCATGGTCATAATCATCATAAATTAGAAACTGCTATTTCAATTGTCCAAAAATTACATGTTACTATGTTTTTAAGACTTCATTAAAGTCGATTTTGGCTATTTTGCTTTTCATGTGTTACATCAAGTTGACTACTACGAGTTTTGCCATTGTCACAATTCACAGATAATTGTATTTTTGAAGTTATACTTATTTTGGCACGTTGGGAAAAAATGACGAGAGTAAATTTTTACGATGCGTGCGCACACCGTCACCTGAAGTTAGCTATAGGGCTCCCACACAGAACTGCGAATTCGCACGAACGCATCGCAAGAATTTCCGATCTGTTTCGCATCGCACATTTCTGCGATATTACGTCATCCTTGGTGACGCCATTTTAGTCCGCTCTGAGACAGCTTTAGAAAAAGACGCGCGGCGCCGCCTTCGTCTTGAAGGCATGGTGATAATAAACTCAAAAGCTCTTCAAATGAAGATATACTCATTCTAAAATAATCAAAAAATTTATCTTCTATAGTTCTCAACGCTTAGTACTTTTGAGTAAAATAATTCCCATCAAAGTTAATAATCTGTAATAAATGGATGAACCCAAAATTCTTTTTCTTTTAAATCTATTTAACAAAATGCAGTGCAAAATCTTTTTGCGATACTCTACGCTTCCTAAAAACATCTACGGCTGACTACGAAGGAATGGTCCCTCAAACGTTTGCCGCACTTAATCTTAACGTAAAATTCGCATGCATCGCATCGCGTTCTAGACTAAAAACAGGTTTTAGAAGTTATACTTCTTTTGGGGGGTTGGGAAAAAATATTGGTTGGAAAGAATGATGAGAGTAAATTTTTCCTATTGTTATTGTCGTTTTAAAAAAATATATGTTAGTTATTAAACTGTAATCAGCTTAAATAACTAAATTCAAAAACTTTGTACGCCAATAAAAAAATCTTCACAAATAACTAGTTTTAACTTTAAGGTAATTTCCCATCAACTTCTAACTAAAAACAGGTATTTAGAAATATTTCCATAATAAAGTGACAATCCTTTAGAAGAACAGGTTTTGAACAACATTCGACGACTAATGATGTGCCATATTAAAAATATCACTGCAGAAGTTCTACAGTTTTAAATTAACTTTTTACAGATATAACGTTTTAAGACTATGGTTCCCTCAACTATCAACAATAGTAGAACACTATAGAAGGGATGGTGCAGACTTGTGTGATATGCTGGACACTTACACTGGAGATCTTAGAGGGAGAGAAGCTAACTCTACGTTTAGCGTAGCTGAGTGTGTGCCTGTATGTATTTTTTTTAATCTTTGACGTTTTTAATTGTTGAAACATCTTCATAAATAATAGATAATACTCCATGATAACAAATATATTAATATAGACAATTTGTGTAAAAGTGAATCCATTTTTGAGTTTACTCCTTCAGAAACGATTTGAGTTATGAGGCCCGGTACGGAAATTTTATGAGGAGTAAAATCAAGTGTAACACGAAAAGTTGAGGCGTTATGTGTAACACGAAAATTGCTACTAGAAAGAGACAAATGGATTGAACGTGTAAAAGAATGAGATGGAGTACATTACGCAGACTTTTCTATTTTGAATTCACGTTTTGACAGCCACGTTACAACATTGTCAGTGTTGATAGGTGTAAAAAATAAAAGTAGATTGTCTAGCATGCCATAGAGTTTTGTCAATAGTAATGGTCAGTGAAATTAAAACTAAAAAGATTGTTCATTCTTATTCTTCTCTTACTATAAAGGTAACTTTGGTCACAGAAAGAAAATCCTATTTGGGCATAGATGATGTAGGTACGTTTTATTACTACTACAAACATTTATATTATAAAAACATATATTCTTACCACCTTTAGTATGAAAATATGGTCGACAGCCACAGAACATTATCGCCATTTTATCGTTCGTTAGGAGTAAACTCCAATCGTGCGTCGTAGCTGACACACACACACTTTTTTGATTTATATAATCTTCTTAGATTTAGATTTCTAATTTTTATTCAGTGTGAGTAAAGTATTACGGTTTTAAGAATTTCGTTATTTAAGTCAAAACATTAATCACATAAAAGTACAAATTATATTCTTGGATCGTATCAAAAGTCCCGATTGTAGTTATTTTTATTTAACTAAATTTAGCTATTTTTATTACCTAGTATCGAATATTAAGTTAACTTAATATTCGATGACGCTTATTTATCAATTATATTTAAGCTTTTAGATGCCAATATTATCCGCTAGCGTAATCTTGATCTATTTGAGTTATTTTTTAAACTAAATTTAGTTATTTATAATACCTAGTATACTTAGTTAACTTAATATTTAATGACGCTTATTTATCTATTATACTTAAGCTTTTAGTTGCCAACATTATCCGCTAGAAATAACTATATCTTGATCCCACATTAGTCTCATCTGCTTTCCCGATATATCTTTATCACTACACGTATAAAGTATATGTAGTAATGCGTTGTTCTTCGCCTACCTAAAATAAAAATTCCTATGGGCAATAAACGGATCGATGCCTGTTCTTCCGTGGGTGTTTTGTTTCGTATCACTGCTCGTACCGTAAAAGAAAAATCGTGAGGAATCCGGCATACACCCCAATTGATTGCGTATGTCTGGCACAGAAGGGTGATCTCTTGCCTATTTCTTAATAGAAAACAAATACTTAGGTCAGTTGAGGCGCAACTGTTTTGTTTTAATATTGTCATTATACATTGTTAACTATAAAATTTCTCAATTATAAATAAATACCCAAATATATGCCCATCTATTATATAACTGCCAATACCATAAGCACATCTATATAATCAAAACACTTGTAAATTTACGTTTTTGGTGCGGTATAAATTTATTGTATAAGTCGTATTATATTAACAACGATATAGTGTTCCTATCATGAGCATGTTATACAGCCCAGCCCTTAAAATACAGATTACGGATACAAATAGTTCTAAGGGATAATAAACAAGTTCATAACATTTGTTTCGATTTAGCTCAAACTAGTAACGAGATAATTTGAGTATCACATACTTGATTAATTTAATAACAACTGTTTTTATATCTTACATATTTTTTTTGTGGTAGCCGAATTTTATCATTAAATTAAAAGCAAGAAATGATAAATATGGCTTTGTGTATTTAAATTACATGCGATGAATAATCAACACGCATTAATTAACCGATAACGATGTGAATAAATAATTTGAATCAAAATAAAACATAAATACGACAAAACATTTTTTTACTTATCTACGTAGCCGGTAAATAAAATAATTGCAATTATATACTCTAGTGGATATAATAACAAAACTTTTATTTAAAAAAACATGGATTCGGCAATAATCGACGTGTCGCGGCACAAATATCGTAGCGATTGTGTATTTAAAATCTTCTCTGTGGCTTATTTGTATTTACAACTAAAGAAGTTTTACATACACAAAACACTACACGATTAGGCCTAATACGGCTTTCAAGTTGGCTATAAAAAGTCTGTTTTCGTAATAGTCTGGTGTAATATTAGTGATTTAAAATATATATTTTAGAATACCTTTTAAATTTTAAAATACATTTTTTTAAATTGCTTAAGGATTTAAAATACTTAAAGTCAAAAAGCTGATTATTATAAAAAGAAAAACTCCAACGTTAAGACTCCAACTCGTGTGATTATTAGTCAATTGTGTTACAACGTATAGTTAATCAATAGTAACTAGGCAACAAACCACTCAGCTAGATTGGAGCACCTTGCTTATTTCTTAACATATAGCTTCTGAGAATGAATTAACAACAAAGAACGATGTTCATAGGATTTATTCAAAGAAATGTATGTACATTTATAGTTAATAACGTATTTTTTTATTCCCTATCTCCGAATTGTTTTTAAAAACCCTTCAGTTATATACACCTACACAACAATGTTAAAATAAAATGCATTTTAATCCAATTAATGTTTGGATTGGTTCAATTAGTTCGATAATAAAATCTCTTACCATTAATAACGACCGCCATCGTCTCTATTAGGCATTTAAATAAATTTAGTAGTTAAATACATGGGTGAATCCGGAGGGACCTTAAATTGTTGAAAAATGTTCTTACACAAACGCGAATGTTTAATTGATATTGCTTCAAAAAAGCTTTGGTTAGTAAAATAAACGGTTAAACATCTATTTCATCTGCTGTTGTAATACAAAAGTGTTTTGATACTAAATCTTAACTTTTGAACTAATTTGACTTTGATTTTATTAAATTATAATGACAATGGCAGCTGATACCAGCGCCATTGCTCCTACATATATTATATATATTATTTTCAGGTACGAAGTGGCACTGAAACCTATATAAACGCAGTTGTAATAGGTATAGTCAGCCTACTTCCTAACATAATAACGAGTATTTTAGTCAAACATGTTGGAAAGAAGAATCTTCTGATAATATGTGGCTTGATATGTGTGGGTTGTACTTTGGCTTTGCGATGGGCAATGTCAAAAACTGAGTTAGTATCTTTGTATTCCACTGTCGTGTCTAGTGCGAGAGCAATGATAAGTCTGACACAGACTATGGTGCTGGAGTATTTTCCAACGAGTGGCAGGTGAGTTTCATTTTTGTATACAAACATTCTGCACAAATTTCACCAGTACATGAAAATTTACTAAGCTTTCAAACTTACTATGACGAATTAGATGCGCTATTAAATATTGTTTATACGTTGTCTGTAAGTAATGTTTTGATTTATTTGTCGTTCGTTTAGTCGTGAAAATATGTTATTAAGTTTTACAATTGAATTTTTAGTATGAAATAACCATTTCTTAATTATGGTTTTTATTTATTGCTTTTCTTACATATTTAAAAAACTAAATTGGTTATACTTTTTTGGCACTATAATGAATTGAATATGATGTGTAGATCTAAGTTAAATAATTTTAAATAATTATTACATATACATATTTTTTTTTATTCGTTACGATTGTTATTTCGGACAATAATAACTAAAATAGAAGAGGAAATTACCTACCATAAAAAATGTAGCTAAAAGAAATCGAACATCAAAACAACCTTCAGTTTCAAACAAAAAATGTTTTAAGAAAATTCATCTAAACCAGTATTTTCCTATGTTGGCGGGCAATTAGAAAATGGACTCGACGTTTGTCACATATGTTTTGGAAATTTACTTACGAATTTTCTAGTAATTTCTTCCAAAACCTAAATTTAAGTTTTTTAAGTGAACCATTAAATTTATGTATATTTTGGGGGAGCATAAGAAAGGCTAAGGGGCATGGCACAAAAACAGATTGGGAAACCTAGTCTAAACCATGATTCGCATTATTTTTTGTATTTGAGTTTATTTTAATAAGTTTCTGTTACAGATCGCTAGCGATTGGCTTTATAATGATGTCTGGTCGTACAGGAACGTTAGTAGGGAATATCATGTTTCCAATATTACTCAGTATGGGATGCGTTGTGCCCTTCTTTACATTAGCTGCTCTCTTAATTGGTACGTAACATTATTAAGCCGTTATGAAGTCAACCTACAGATCGGAAATTGAGTGCCGGTCGCCGCCCAAAACAAAATTTCATTGTCGATTTTTAATATGATGTGGTTTCCTTTATATATAAAATATTCGTAAAATTAATTTAATTAATAAAAATCTTTTTGTTAATATTTTTACAAAATTCTGACGATGCAGTTTTTTTCAGGTATAACATCGTTATCGTTGTTCTTGCCGAAGAAAAAGTGAATAAGCCAGTAATTATATTAAACAGTTAAGATTTTGTTTTATTTAATCCACAACCATCTTACAGCTCGTAATCATAATATAAGTTTGTACTAAAGAAAGAATATCAAAATACAGAAGACACAGGGCAGGTTGGTGATGACGCAGCGAAAGCTTTTCAGCCTTCATTCACGAACAATAAAAACGTAAATAAGTGTTGTTTTATATAGTGGCATAAAAGTTAATTACATATTGCGTAATCTACGCAAGTTACTCTACTAAAGTTGAGTTAAAAATTAAGTAAAGGTTTACAGTAAGCGAATGTTTAACTGAATTTGTATGTATATTATATTCGTAGAAGTAGACTTACTAGAGAGCTTTTAAAAAGTATGTTACGCAGAACCACTTGGTGCGTAGGAATACGACTTTCATATAAGATGTTGCTTGCTTGCGATATCGCGCGCGTCGCTGCCTAATTCAATCAGCTACTTTAATACCTTCACTTTTGTTCAGGTGTATTGTTGGCTACATATAGATAGTATTATTTAATTGCCGCAAGCGCTCATTTGTTAAGTATCTGTAAGTCATTGTAAGTCATGTATTGTAAGGCAAATGAATCGTTCTGTTCATCGAAACAAATATTTTTGGACAGATCAAACCCGTGGTGGATTATAATCTAGTTATCACGAAGGCGGTTTTTACCTTATATAACCTAATTATTTCTCTATAGTTTATATTTCCATCTCACCCTTATTATCCTTTGTTAACTTTTGTAATAAATTAATTAAATTATTCGGGACCTAGTTGGGTCCACACGTTTGATCTCATAATCGGAAATGGTTCATTTTCTATCTATTATATTTTTTATTTATACAACTTTTATTTGTAGACTTTACTAAAGCCCGAAAAAAAGAGTTACGCTGAGAATTGACCCAGCTCAATAAGCTATATAGCTCAAGGGAGCAATCCGTGCTAAGCGATACGAACTAGACGTTCGAGGTATAGGATTATTAAAATGCTCTCTATGTCTCTGAAGTAAGCAATAAAATCATTGAAACTAATGTTTTCGTGTAAAGAAAATAGGTACGAAGGTTTTATGCTTGTCTTTCTATATTTGTTATTCGCATCACGTAAATACTGATGTACATAAGGTTTTTATACGTGCGACAAATATCTTGACACAATTTTCCTAGAGTTTATGGTTTAGTAATTCTATAATAAAATATATATGCTTAATACGCTAAAACAGTTATTTTATATATATCTATATTTAATGTTTCTATAGTATATATATAACAATGTTCACTAGCACTAAATACTTTACTTTTCACTCTGCACTGCCTTGCGATTCTGTAACTCACTTTTCGAACAATAAACTACAAGCTTCCTCCTTATCAGAATGCCAAATCATAAAACGACTGCTTCACGACTGATTTGAGCGCGACCGCCGCTGTGAAAACCGCTGCGTGAGTTACAGAATCGCAAGGCTGGACCTATATTTGTTACAATGCTTTAAAAATCTTCACCGACATCTTGATGTTGAGAAGACGACCTTGATTTACATTTACAGCATTCCAAAGTTTTAAAAGAACGTGGAAAAATAAAATGTTTAGTAAAATATGTAGAGTAAAGAACGTTAAAAAATGTATTTTAAGGAAATTCTTGTAAGTATACTCTATCTTATCGTAAAACAAATAAGACCATTATTGTTTGATCTTTGCTATTATCTGCTTTAAAACATGCTGATAACTGAGATAAATTGTTGTATTATTTAAAAAGGTTATTTCAAGGATATAATAGCAAAATGTGAGCAGTTTTGGCCTAGTGAATTGAGCGTGCGACTCTCATCCCTGAGGTCGTAGGTTCGATCCCCGGCTGTGCACCAATGGACTTTCTAGAAAGAAATGTGCGCATTTAACATTTACTCGAACGGTGAAGGAAAACATCGTGATGAACCCGACATGTCTTAGACCCAAAAAGTGGATGGCGTGTGTCAGGCAGTGGAGGCTGATCACCTACTTCCCAATTAGATTGACAAACGATCATAAAACAGATTCAGAAATCTGAGGCCCAGACCTAAAGAGGTTGTAGCGCCACTGATTTAATTTATAATAGCAAAATATTAATAAATAGTTAGAATATAAATTAAGCATTCGATTATATAATTTATTAACGTTTATATTCGTTAAAGAAGTTTTATTATAATTCTACGACTTTTAATATCTTCAAGCTCGTGTTTAGCCTTTGATGCGATTCCCTGAAAAAGCTTAGCTGCAAGCTCCAGAGTTACGTATTAAAATTATATGTGGATTTCAGGTTAAATGATATTCTGTGGTCTTTGTGAAGCTTTACTAACTGAATAAATCGTATTCACAAACCATATCATTCAGGGGCAATTGGGTTAGCGGAACTGACATATGTTTATCGTCTTTTGTACGGTCCATTTACGTAGTATAGTTGTCAATGGCCAATTTTAATGCTTGACTTGTTTGGCCTGATAGAAATATTCAAGTGTTCTAGGTTAGCGGTCTTATTAAGTGGCAGCTAGGTGTGGGGCCTTGTTCTCGGCCTTTGGGAGGGTTGTGCGGTACCGGGCAAGTGCTTAAACCGTACATGGAGGGCACGGTCGAATTTCTAAGGCAAGCAGTGAGTATGCTACCTTAGAAAGGAGACTGTGAAGGTTTAGAACGTAGCAATACGTTCTAGGCCGAGGATGGCAAATTACAAGTGCGAATTATAAAAATCTTATTCTTGACGCTGGCTAATGCACAAAACCGTGTCAGAGCCATAAAAAAAAATTGTTCTAGGTTAAAACTTTAATAGGTCAATAATTAAAAATATTATTTAAATCCCCATAAAATGGATGATCATATAGGTGTATTTCAGCAGCATGTTGGCCTAGCGTCTCCAGTGTGCAACTTCTGGAAGCCGTAGGTTCTATCCCCGGATGTGCAGACTTCGTGTCTATGTGCGTATTTAACATTCCCTCGAACGGTGAAGGAAAACATCGTGATAAAACCGGCTTGCCTTAGATCCAAAATGTGAACTGTCAGAAATGTGTCAAGCACATGTGGTTGATTGACCTTCTTGCCTATTAGTTTGACAAGTGATCAGTAAACAGATACAGAAATATGAACCCTTAAAATGCTGTGGTGCTACTGGAGCATAAATATATAGTTTAGGCTGGCTAGTTTATTTTTGCCGGTAGTTTCAATGTAAAATTTTAGAATGGAGATAACATAATATCTATCGAATGAAGTCGGATTAGTCTTATATCTTATATATTTTATAATGGTCTAAGATCCCGATATACAACGAACTTCACCGAGATGCTTATTTAATGAAACGTATTTTATATTTAATTTAATATGTCAATAAATATAATCCATATGGGTTGCCTAGCAAATTTCAGTCCAGAGTATTTTAATTAATATTAAAAAAAAATATTTTTTTAAACATTTCACCGGTATTATTATTAGATAAATTCTATACCAATCGAAAGTATGAAGCCCATAGAATATGCAAACGTTAGGTTGTTTTTAATCAATTAATTATTTATGTGTATATATTTTATGTGACACTAAAGTATATATACATCTTTAGTAAAAAAGAAAGTTATAGTGATATATTTATAATACTACCCTAATTAAAAATATTGTATGAAAAAAATTTAAAAAATTTACTACATGCAAATTATAAATAAAATATATTTTTTTTTAAATATTAATTAAACATACTCTGGACTGAAATTTGCTAGGTAACCCATATGGATTATATTTATTGACATATTAAATTAAATATAAAATACGTTTCATTAAATAAGCATCTCGGTGAAGGTCGTTGTATATCGGGATCTTATACTATAATACAAGTTTTAAATGTGTATTTAATATGAGTATATTATATAAATATGAGTCCATTATAAAGATATTTACGAAATAAAATCCCTAATAAGTAATAGCTTATAACACAAAGTAAATTCTGAGTAATCTCAAACTATTTGCCAATGATAAAACCCTTGTCCAAAATCAACCATTATTTTAGATTAAAAAATCAATTTCCTTTCAGTAATATGGACAAAAGGAAACTCCATACATACCCCGGAAACTGTGCACAAAGGCCAATTGTTGCGAGGTTTGGGAAATCAACCCTTTGTTTATAGACCACAAGCCCATGAACAAAAAATACCTGTGAAATGACCCAACGTGAATTACGCTTAGAAGGCTGTTACTATATCTGAAAATAGCTCTAGCACTATGCCGTCATTTCTGAGCGGTACATGTGAGTACGTGAGTGAATGGACTTTCTCATTACAATGGGGAATTTCGACTAATTATTAATGTACGGCTTTGTTATAAGTGTATAGATGATTAAAAATAAATGTCGAAAAACCTAGTGCCGTACAAAAGTGATGGTGCCGGAAGTCGGTGCAAATTTTTAATTCGACGACAGTTGCAGGACAATATAGGTCATTTATTACTGTACGGCATTTGTGTCATTCCTTTTGAACATATACAATACTTTACCCGTAAACGCCGTACATATTTCCAGCGGAGCGGTCGAAACCAAGGGTCGGAACCCTACCCTACACCCATATACCCTAAGGTCATTGTAAAATGTACGGCAACATGTTCAAAATATTATTTAACACGGACAATAATGTTTTATAATTATGCCGTCCAAATATTATAGTTAATATTTGTGTAATAAATATTTATCAAATTTCAGGATTTACCAAGTATTTACTCTGAAGATCAGAGAATAATGTACGCAACTTGTTTTTTAATAATGTTACTAAATATTACCGTTGTACATTATAGCGTTCATTATAAATGGTAACAAATAAAAATATTATGATAAAAAATATATAAATTTCGAAATTTAGATGACTTTTCAAATGCTCCTAGAGTAATATGGGGAGTAATATTTTCAAAGATTATTTTATTTATATGTAACAAATATAAATAAAAAAACCAATCCGTACATTTTACTCAGATTATTCTTTACAGCTGATAAAAACTTCGACGAGTTTGAGGTGTCCTTAAGGTCATTAATAACTGTACATATCTGAGTATACTACTAAGGCTGTAAAGTATATTTACAGCCTTCGTACCAACAGAGAGAGGTAAAGGAAAAATATTTTTAACAAAAATATATATAATAGTCCCAAATTATGAGAATGAAGGGAAAGTACCTTAAATATCGATAGGGTATTTTACTAAAGAAGACTTTATGTTATTTATAAAAGTTAGTAATTCTGCATTCAAAGATTTTTTTAAAACTACTTCCTCGTCTGGAAATCGAACGGCTTAAATTAAAAAAAAAACCCTATTTTATGATGCCAATCGAAAGAATGGCCAAAACCTAATAACTTTTCTAAAGTAACAGACTCGTAGGGGATTTTTTTAGGCCGAATACGATAGATAATGTTTTTAATTTGATTAAAAGATCTATTCACGCTGTTCCTTTCTTTTAAAATACTATGTTACTTAAGAAGAGTTATTAGTTTTTGGCCATTCTTTCGATTGGCATCATAAAAGTAGGGTGTTTTTTTACATTTAAGTCAGTTCGATTTCCAGACGAGGCAAGTAATTTTTAAAAATCTTTGAATGCAGAATTAATAACTTTTAAAAATAACATAAAGTCTTCTTTTAGTAAAATACCCTATCTACGATATTTAAGGTACTTTCCCTTCATTTCCCATAACTTTGGGACGCCCTGTATTGGTAGGCGGTGGTAGCGGACTATCGAAAGTGTACGGCATTTATCTTTTATTGAAGATTGTCTAAAGTATTAATAACCTGTGTTATTGCCGTACAGATAAAAGTCACCGGAAAATGACTCTTTTCTGAGAAAAGTAATTTGCCCCATACACCTATGTGTTCCACAAAAATGTACGGCATGCTGGAAAATGTTATCTTTTGTGAAGTACTCTCAAGATCATTTAATTTTATGTTGATTCATTATATCACCTATATGCTAATCAGACATATGTTGCGACCCTTGGCTTTCGACCGCTCCGCTGGGAATATGTACGGCGTTTACGGGTAAAGTATCTGTATATGTGTCCAAAAGGAATGACACAAATGCCGTACAGTAATAAATGACCTATATTGCTCCTGAACTGTCGTCAATTAAAAATTTGCACCGACTTCGGCACATACTTTTGTACGGCACTAGGTTTTTCGACATTTATTTTTAATATCTATACACTTAACAAAGCCGTAATTAATAATTAGTCGAAATTCCCCATTGTACATAGAAAGTCCATTCACTCACGTACTCACATGTACCGCTCAGAAATGACGGCATAGTGCTCAGAGCTATTTTCAGATATAGTAACAGCCTTCTAAGCGTAATTCAGGTTGGGTCATTTCACAGGTATTTGTTCATGGGCTTGTGGTCTATTAAATAAACCCGTAATATCTATTTCTCAGCTTAATACCCTATGTATTTTTAACTTTTAACTATGATGGAACGAAATAGTTAATACTTCATGTTTAAGGCTGAACCCAAGCGTTTGTTGATTTATTATTATGACATTTTGTTCCAATATGTCAAGTGAAGCATGGCGTAATGCTTGCATTATATTAAGGAAACTTCCTTGTATATCAAAACTTGGTGATTGAAAAGAGTAGCGGAGTTTCTTGCCAGTTCTCATCCTTTTCTCGCTCTTGATTTGGGAATTGGTAGTTTGTTTTTTTTTTTTTTTGTTTTTTTTTGTAAAGACAATTCACACATTCAGTCCCATGCTAAGCCGGTGAAGCTTGTGTTATGGGTACTAGGCAACGGATATACATACATATTATAGATAGATAGACATATAAATACATAATTAAACACCGAAGACCTAAGCACAACACCAAATGCTCATCACATCGATGTTCGTCTCAGCCGGGGATCGAACCCGGGAACCATGGATTCGCAGTCAGGGGTACTAACCACTAGACCAATGAGTCGTCAAAGTGAAGGTAAATTTAGATATTCCTTTTTTTAATCTTGAAGTTTTTATATACCGATATTAATTAATAGTTTTATACCATACGAAGTGTATGTAAAGGAGTCTAAATTTTATTAGTTGAGAATAGGATTAGCCCTTCTAACATTTCCATTCATGAAATAGGACACGGGTTGCTTTGTTAGTCTCTATGGACTGAAAAGCATGCGAAACTTCGGGAAATTAATAATTTTAACAATTTAAAAAGTTCGATAACGCTCATCATTCGCCACAAGATATTTGATTTCAACACTTTTGTAAAAATATTCTAATTATCCTTGTTTTAATAATTCCTTTAATAACATTTTTAACTACAATTAGTTAAGTTACAAAAGTTTATTTTATTATATACAACTAGCGGACCCGACAGACGTTGTCCTGATATTTCAAGCGATTAGGATATTAAACAAAATATGAAAGTACCGACTTCAGCGCCATCTACCGGGCTGATTTGTGAATATAAACCAGGCCGCCACCAAACGCTCACAAAAAATTCGTTCAAATCGGTAAAGCCGTTTAAGAGGAATTCAGTGAGATGCACACGTACAGTAGAATTATATATATAAGGATATGTACTTATTATATATTACTAGAAAATTGTATCCTGATATTATTAATAGTTTCATAGTAGGTGTCATTATTATTTTATTATTATTATTACTAGCACTCAACCTGGCCATACATGTA
Source organism: Pieris macdunnoughi (assembly GCA_905332375.1). Classification (NCBI taxonomy): domain Eukaryota; kingdom Metazoa; phylum Arthropoda; class Insecta; order Lepidoptera; family Pieridae; genus Pieris; species Pieris macdunnoughi. Next base: position 1,495,835 of record CAJOBZ010000048.1, read on the forward strand.
CGTACATAGGTAATCCATTTCATAGTTGAACTTTTGGTATCATAATTTTTTTAATGATGTATTCTGTTACTACATGTGCACATATAACCCCTAGGGATATATCATAGAGTTTAATTTCGTACAAAAAGTGATTACTTTTAGTATGAATGACGTTTAGTACGTAGCAGCTGCAAATAGCTTGTAGCTAAGTGGCGGTCTACGGGCGAGAAAGTCAAGTGTTGCGCGGATCGATAGATCTACGAGGTTAGTCTGCACTTGACTCGTCCAGGTACAGGATGGGAGACCTTATAATATAGTTATTTTTTGTGGTTATTGTATGTATAATGATTATATAATGTGTTTCTCTTAAATAAAGTTCTTCAAACCGTATTCACAACGATGAACATTCAACATTTTGTCGCAAAATCAATAGTATCTGAATATAAAATAAAGAACCCTAGAAAAATAAATTTATTTTCCAGAAAATCTGTACATATTTCACGTTTAACCAAAAAATACTAGAAACAAGATTTTCATCAAAATATACTGAAAAGTATCGAGGTCTCTATCTAAACGGTATATTAAAACTCACTTCTACTCAGCCTTATGTAGGGCAAAATCTTTATTAGACTTATCAATTATGTATGAGGCTTCGAAAAGGCTTTTCAACCGCTCTGTGGTTTTGATAGACCAAGATTTAGACATTGAATCAGATGACAATCTTTATTGCCACAATTATTTGTATTCCAGTCGCAAAATGATTCTACTTTCCTATCCTTTTGTACTAGTTTTCATTATTGCAATGAAAACATTGTTTACACCTAACACGTTTTGTGTGTTGTTTTCTTAATTTTTTACACATTTTATGATGTTTGGTAGCTTAAGTATTTTTCTATACTGATACTATCAAGAGTATCTCCAGCCGCGCGAATTTTGGAAAAGGCCGCTAGTTAATAGTTCACTGATCTTTTATTAACTTATATTAATTCTCAACTTTGTCGTAAGTTTTTTATTAGTAAGTATATATTGCGCTAGAGTGCTGTCTCCGATCAACATATTTATATATTCGCAGAGTGATTTCACAGTAGCGATATTGTCTATATTATTTGTTATTACATACTTTATTAAATTTCGTGACATTATCGTATTAGCATAGTCTGTAACGATAATGTATGTATTTCTGTAATAAATAAATATAATTCAATACGAATATTAAAACCATTATGCGGTATAGAGAGCAGTGTTGGCCTAGTGGCTTCAGCGTGCGACTCTCATCCCTGAGGTTGTAGGTTCGATCCCCGGCTGTGCACCAATAGACTTTCTTTCTATGTGCGAATTTAACATTCGCTCGAACGGTGAACGAAAACATCGTGAGGAACCAACATGTCTTTGTTTTTATTTATGCAGTGTACCACGGTCTTCTTTTCATAATATATAAGCAAGGCTAATAATTTACTTGTCACAAATTATGACAATCACTGTTAGTATACGTATTATGTATAAACATTTTTGCATTTATCTGGGGTGGAGCGGTTTGGACAGTGGATTAGTTACACCTGTCAACAATTTTAATTTGCACTGAAAATATTGTATCAATAGTTATGAATATATTACCCGGACATGGAAACAGTACAATTTGCCTTACTCGCCGTTCACTTGAGATATGTGAAACGATGTACTACCTATAAACACTATAGATTTAGAAGTCAGGATAGCTAGAGCCGTCTGAGTGTGGAAGATTTATATGACAAATGGTTGATTGACCTTCACATTCTCTCGATTTACAGCGTTGAAATATTTTGTCCATGTTGAAGGCACAGTCTCTCGTCATAGAAAACTCCATATTATATTGATTCCGTATTTTATTTATTGAAGTAAAAGTATTTTGCATACGAAACACTAAAAAGATCTTATTATAAATTTCTATTACGATTAGATAACGCAACGCATCTCTATACAAATTTTCATCTGAGTTCTTCTACATCAGTTAATTTCGCATAATTTCATTTAATCTCATTGAAAAATATTTAAAAATATTCTTGTTAACAGTACGTGCGGTACAATGCGTTTTAATAAATTTTGTTGACATTGTAATATAAATGGAACTCATTGGACTCATTTTAAATGTTTTTAATAAAATCCAGTATTGTGAATGATGACATACTTATTTCTATAATACTCGCTCATTTTAAACAAAATTATATTTTACTAATGCCAAAGTTGAAAGGTAGACAGCATAGTTTAATAGAATAGAATGGAATGTTTGACAGCTTTTATTACCTTAAAAAATTGATTCAACTTACGTGGTTTCCTAGAAAGTAGTGCGACCGTATTCAATCGTAGTCACTTAGTACTCACTCGAGCGTAGGTCGTGCACTGGTGAAAAATGGACGATTTGGACATAGCATTATTAGTTAGTATTTTTGGATGATGAAGAGTCATCAGAAGACGAAAAAAAGCGTTTAGAGGAGAGTGTCATGTTCAAAAACCGTGATACGTGTTACGTGATTTGATATTGTACAAAGCTTCATGATTTTTAACAAATTCAATTAATTGTTCATCATTTTCGCTCGTCCAAGTCATTGTATTAATTAAATATGCGCACCGCTACCCGCGAAAAACGTTGAACTACTGTTTATCACCGCTATGACGGCCGTCATGCATATGACAGCACCGCTATTTGACGTTACGGTGACACAACGTTCTCTAGAAAACCTACTCAGATGTTATTTATAGACAACGTATGGGTGACGTCACCCAAAGTTACAACGTTACATTACGGCCGTTAGATAACGGCACCGCTTTTCTAGGAAACCGTAGCTTTATAGACTTTGATCTGACGCTTACAGTCGTCACAGTCGCATGGCAATTTGGCAGAATGCATTGAGACTTTAGGCGTGCTAGACAAAGTAGACCAAAATCAATGAAATTGCTTTCCATGCCCTAATTAGAATAATAATACGAAAATATTTTCACGAAGCAATAAAATCGTAGCCACGTGAGAATCACAAAAGCACTCGACGCAATAAGCCACAAACCCGGCTTCATTAATTTTATATGACTTTTTCGTGTATTGCATTGTCTTGAGTTGTTTTTAAGGAACAGGGGAAACGGGCAGGAGGCTTACCTGATGTTAATTGATAACGCAGCCCATGGCCACTGTCAATGTCAGAGGGCTCGATTTACCGGCCTTTTAAGAATTGGTACGCTCTTTTCTGTACTCTAAGGAGGACCCTAATCGAATTGGTTTCGAAATACTTCAGTAGGCAGCTGGTTCCACATAGTGGTGGTGCGCGGCAGAAAACGATCAGTTTTGGAACGACGGACGTCCAGGTGATACGGGTGGAATTTCGTAATCTACCTCGACGAAGTCTTATATCAATCTTAGTAATTATGCGTGTGATTCATATTGACGCTTGCGTCTTAGAGCTCTTGTTAACGACAACGGAAACGGCCCGATTTTTATAACGGGCGACGGGCCGACGCGCAGTGTTCAAGTAAGTTGAGTGAATGTTTGTTAACGCGACGGGCCCCATACCCGTTGCAACGTGACTCAACGGATGCGCGCACGTTGCCCCTCGGCGCGACGGCGGACTGTCCGATGCAGTGAACTACGGCATTTCATAGAAGAGTGTTGACGACGACGGATGTGCGCACGTTATTACATTATATTTCTATCTACCTACCCTCTGCTGCTCATTGTGAATATGGAGTTTACCATTGATATGGATTTATTAATTAGCCTTGTTCAGAATAGGCCTATGTTATGGGACAAAACTATAGAAAATTACAAAAATAAACAAAAATTTTGCGGCATGGAAAGAAATCTTCGTAATGCTAAATGAAGATTTTGAGACTTATCTGATAAATAATAATCAACGTACGTGCACTTCTCCTTCAAATTTAATAGAACTGATATCGGTAAAAAACGGACGCGTTCACGTTATATTTAGCGTATCGTGTACAAAGGTAGCCGTTTTGCGTCGGCCCGTTACCCGTTGACAAAAACGTTCGTTAACAAGAGCTCTTAAGGTAAAGTAAAACTTCATATCTGACAACCAAAAATCACGGTGACGTTTTATTCACCTAGGTTTAACCAGGTAGATCTACATGGTCAATATATGGTAATCAATAATGATTATCTAGTTGATAAAAGGGCCTAGTACTAGTGCTAGACAGGCTACTTCTAATTAATTTGCGATATTTGTTTTAAAATAAGTGTTGTTTGATGATTTGCTGTTTTAAAAGAGTACAGATAGTTTTTTTACGCCGGCTGTTTCTCTCGGCCTACACCCTCTGTCTTCTTTGCCGATGAGTAGGGATGCCTACAGATTCAAATTCAATGACGTGGAATAAGTGATATCTGTATCTTATATTCCATAATAAACATATTTATTTATTTTATTTTTATTTTTCATGTTAACTCTTTATCTTCGTGGTAGTTTTGGACACAAAAATATTAAGAATATTATTATAGGAAGTCTCCAAGAACATTCAGGAAGCAGAAATGCGAAAGCTTTTATAACCCTAATTTAAAGTTAAAGTCATGCTAAAATTTGACTTACTAACCTCATTTCTGTGACACTAAAACTTTGAATTAAAGCTATAACGTTACTCTATTTTAAAAACATTGCATTGTATCTACATTGTCGTTTCCGTGGTAAATTTTTGTACTTAAACTATTTTATCACAAAGTACTAAATGCAGTTACCGCGACGCAAGGCACGAGTTTGGTAAGCTTTATCAAAACCTGCTGAATTTCTGTAACTGAGTTTTTCTCTTAGACTTTGTAGCATGCAAAGTACCCACTACCACTAATTGCTAAGATTTCGGCTGAGTGGAGTTGAAAAAGCTATTTTTACAGTTTCATCTTTAAAATGACCGAAACCCTAACTTACCTAACTTGGAGACTGGCGACACTATTCGTATTATATAGTGAAAGTCTAATACAATAAATTCATCATAATCGGAAAAATATATTTGTTCAATAAATTACGTTTTTTAATTTACGTATACGCGATCGTCGCAATATCAAGTCACCGTTTCCCTAACATATAGAGACACTATTCGCGATTGTTTAATTCACGTAATTTTATATTAAAAAAGAAATCATATACACAGAGAATATCACGCATCACGCGGGATATAGTTGTCCCGGCAACATCTTGGCCCATTTGATCGTATCAGACCTCAGATATGGAATGACAGTGGAGATTGTATCACTGTTTTTATGAATCACCAATATCTGTTTATTGAAGCTATATCTCGATAATAATCTTACGATTGAGCGTCAACTTAATAACCATTTGCTATATTTTTCTTTTAGGATTTATTTTAAGTTATGCTAAGAAAGAGGTCGACTTGTTTGAAGATTGTATAATGTATATAAGATTTTGGTGAAGCAATTACTTCTAAGTTATTTATTATTAGTGTTTCTAACAATAATATTCATTTAAGTCAAAAAGAGTGCCAATACACATTTAAGCACAAACATAAAACATAGTTGATAGTTATTAGTAGAAGAAGAGACCAAAATTTAACTATAGCTTCAAAGTTTTTAAAAAAATCAAAAAGGTCGTTTAGTATTCTAAATTTATTCTTATTCTAAAACCGCGAATATAACAATTCTAAACAAAAACACATTTTAAAAACATAAATTCATGAACAAAAAATTTCAAACCACAAATTGCTAATTAAAAATAACACAACGTTGTGGAATTGAGTTATTTTAAAACAAAAACAAATTTATATTCCACTGCAAAAAGTTTGGGGCGACGTACACCAAACAATTTACGAAGTTGCCGCCTTCAAACTTCCTGTAATTGCTTTATCGCACAGTTATGACAAAAAATTATCGCACAGTTATTTTTTCACCGCGTGAACATTAATTCAGTAATGAGGTATTTAATATAAAGTGTCTTATTTCAGCTCTCGCTGACCACTATCACTCGAAACGTCACGGTAATAAAGTTTTAGCTTTAGTTTCTAGTAAGTACACACACCAAACAATAAACTTATAACCTTGAAATGATACGAAATTAATGATTTTAATACATATTTTAGTTATTTTTAAGAACTAATCTATTCTTTAGTTACGTTATTCATTGCATAATGTCTTTATAGGACAATCTCTTTTACTTATCGTGTTTTCAGTATGAGTATGTCTTAAGGCCTGTATTCACTTTGATAAGTGATTATTGCAGTTGATTAGTGATTAGGAGAAAACAAGTAGCAAAGACGTTGCGCCTACTGAATGCTGTCTCCGACACTATCGAAATATTTCTATGTTCGCAGAGTGAATTCACAGTAGCGATATTGTGTATATTATATGTTTAATATTATATATGTACTTTATTATATTTTATTTAATGTTTCTCGACACTATTATTGGCATAGTCTGTAAGGATTAATGTATGTATTTCTGTAATAAGTAAATGAAATAAGTGTTGACAGCGACTGATTAGTGCAGGTGATTAGTTGGCTGCGTAGTAAAGTGATTAGAAACGTGTTCTATTTTTTTGCAAGTGAAGTGCGAGTAGTGACGTCGCGTGCGCGCTCCCTTCCCCCTCACTCGCAGCGTGCCTGCCAAAACACGACTGGACACTGGACAGGCAGCAGGACTCTTCGGTCAACCTGAGAGCAAAGTAATATTCCGGCGTATCTTCAGCAGCCAATTCCTAATCACTTCACTCGCACTAATCAAAGTGAATACAGGCCTTTAGAATGTGTGAGTAACTTGGCTGACGCAGCGAACAAAAATTATTAGTCTCTGAAACAAGATTTTCTTGCCTATCGGTTAATACAACCTTAATTTATCTGTTCAGTGAGTACTCAGGTATAGTGGAAAGTCTCTATCTCACGTCACTTAGCACAGGTTATCGAGATTCTCGTCCATGTGTTCATAGATGTTACAGTCCTTACACGGAATGACGGATCTTCACTTACAGTTGAATTGACAATCTGTGATTGTTTTAATACAAATGTTTACCAACCTTTTTTTGGCCAAGTCCCACCGTGGCCTTACTAAAATTCTTATGCGCACTATGTACATACATAATTTTTAATATTAATAATTTAAATGTTCACTTAAGACACTTAAATTTTATGTTTTAGGATGAATTTACTAGGAAATTGTTTAGGAAACACAATGGGTAAATTTTTAAAACATTAAAATTCTAAATAATTTAATAAACTTTCGAAGAGCCCCCATTAACAATCAAATTGCCCCTCTGTGGGGCGTAGGGTCCACGTTGAGAAACACTTGTTAAGACAAAGGTAAAGTCGAAAATTGGGTTAACTTACACATATTTAACCTTAAAACCCCTTCAAAACTATATCTAAATTTTCATTTGTTTTCTGACGTATGACACTAATAAGTAAATTACATTAATAACAAAACGGACATGAACGTATTCCGCATTTCATTTGAACTAAACCGAACAATGCATATCTTCCATTTTCATTATCACAATAAAAACAATAGCTTTCGAAAGCGTGACAAGAGATAATTAAAACTATAAATTGGCCACTGAACAGCTTTCGCGCTTAATAACTGGTACTTTGTAAACAGTTTCATTATTTACAAATTTATTATCTGTATAATTATTGCAGTTTTCACTCAGGGCCTTAATGGGCTGGGAAATATGACGTGTTGGTTTTTTCAGTTGTATTGCTATTTAAAAATACTTTAAGAGTCTGCCCTGCGATTCTTAACTCACTTCACGAACTCACACACTCACACTCGTGAAGTGAGTTACAGAATCGCTGTTTTTATAAAATGACTTTGTCTATATGCAACATGAGGATAGGTTATCATCTCATAATATTATGAGAGTAGGAATAAAAAGCTAAATTTTCATTTTAACAGAAAATATTATTGTATTAATAAAACATTGTCTTTTAAATGGCAATACAATTCTGGGGTAAAACATTTTTTCTGTGGTGGGATATAACCTTGTTTTGCCTTTTCCTGTTCAAAGAATGGTCAGCAGTGAGAAGTTTATGCTACAAAAGGAGACAGCAGCGACGAGAGAGGGAGCGCTTTAAGACGAAACCTAGGGTAAGAAGACGTGGAGTAAATAGGAGAAGATATGCCCATCTCCTATCACCTATGTAGTGTGTACTGCACCAGAGGTTTTTGAGTGTAACACACCCTGGAAGGTCCCGGTAGAATGCGAGAGTGACCCCGGAGCCTTGGTTAGGCGGCTTTGTAGGAACTTCTCAAGATGGTGTATTGCTCACCCAGTCTCTGAATAGCAGAGATTCTGGTGGGGGTCGAGTCCCACGAACACCTTCAACTTTTGGGGGCAGGGGATTTGCAAATGCATTTCCACCTCGGATAACAAAAAAAAAGTGTGAAACTTTCAGTAATAAAGTTAACTAAATCAAAACAATTAATTCGTCGCCTAATTTACATAAAAACACATATTCGAAAGTAAAACAGTAGTACTTTACAGAAAGCTCCTAATTTTTCATTTTTCATGTTTCACGTTTTAAAATAAATAAGCTTAAATTTTTGGTAAATAAATAAATGTATATTAAATAAACAAGTATGTTAAGTAGGACAAGTTATGTTGTGAAACTACAAACTTATTTTTATTTTTGTAAAGCGCTCTGTTGCACATAATTTTAAGAGCAGTATCTCTATTTTGTACCATTTTCAACTTGTCGACTAGACTACTGTGTTATAGTTGAAATACGGCCTAAATGCCTAATCATCCAGGCTACCCCTTGAGAAGTGGTGAAGAGTGAAAGAGAATATTATAAATCCAATTACTAACAAATAGTACGTGTAATAAAATATGTTAAAGGTTACTTTAAAGACTTATTATATATCCTCATACTCTCTTTTCTTTATGTAATAGGAGTCATACTGCCGCCCATGGACACTCACATTGCCAGAAGGCTCGCAAGTGCGTTGCCGGCCTTTCAAGAATTGGTACGCTTATTTCTTGAAGGACCCTAAGTCGAATAGGTTCGGAAATACTTCAGTGGGCAAATGGTTCCACATAGTGGCTGTGTGCGGCAAAAACAACCTTTAAAAACGCTCAGTTGTGGAACGACGGACGTCGAGGTGATACGGATGGTATTTTGTATACTGCCTTGACGTCCGATAGTGAAACTCAGCTGCAGGTATTCTCGTTTTACTTATTAAACAAATCATGTCTTAATAAGTCAAGACCCTAAAAATATATACATAATGTAGGATATATGAGAAGTTCTGTTAGATAAAGTATGAAGGAACTGGAAACATCCTTCAACTTATTCACCCGAAGGGAAAACTGTCAAGATGGGAATAACGAGACAAATCCTGAAAAGCGACTTTCGTGACGAGTGTGCCTTTTATTTTTATCCCCCCGAGTATGTAATGTAGCATTTTGTAGTCTAAGGGAATTTAAATGAATTGTTTTGATTCCCTTAACTAACATTCGCCTATAACCTTTTCTATTTACGGATCGAATTACGTTAGTATGTAGGCTTTGGAGGATGTTTCATGTGCTTTCACGTATTTTCTACGCGATAATGTTCAGATGCTTATGACATGTGTATTTTTATTCATTTCAATTGCGAATAATTTAAAACATTGTTTCAATAATTAGGTATTGTTTTAATACGACACCTAGGCTACCTACTCCTGCTAGGATTTATTGTTTTCAGCTTTTTCAGAAATGTTCGTTCTTAGCCCTTGACTTGGTAATAATAATAATTAAGCGTAACCCAAAATACGTCTTGCCTCGTATGTTGCTAAGCCTTCTGTCCCTGACACATGTTATGTTTTTGATTGATATGTCGATTTTCTCACGATCTTTTCCTTTACCTTACGAGTTAATTGTACACATGGGTAGAAAAATGCATTCAATTGAGAACTACGTGCCTTGCCACTAGACCAACACTGTCAACAGCGAAACAATATCAAAATAATATGTTGTTAATTATACATTGAAATAAATAACTAACCTTAACATACTAAAATAAAAAACTAAAATATATTATTAAAAAGAGGTCCCTTTAGGCAAGGTTCGAAGATACCGGCAGCGTTCCCCCTTTGAATCGCTAGACTAATTCTTTGTACGAGGTAGCTGCCAGATCTTCGGTCTCCTGTGATGTCGACTAACCTTTTGGTATTTTTTTAAAAAGCCTTAAAGTGCTAGGACCCCACGGACAGAGGGTCTCGACACCGAATGGGACAAAATCGTATTCTGAGCCTAGACCCATGTATTTGCATGCTTTAGTTTTTAATATGTTGTTAATTATTTTACAATACGTGTCATTTGTAAGATATTTCGTATACTCTATATAATCCAATTACAATTCAAACATTTAATTAGAGAGAGAAGAGCTTATATACTTTCGCATTAAAGCTTGTAGTGAAACATTCTTTGCTAACGACATTTCGAGAGCGTTTGAAGATAATCGTATTTAGCACCGTTTCCGTATATCTTGAACTTCCTTATTAAGCCTGTACATTTACTTCCGGCTTACGTGTATTCAAAGCTCTTTAAGGTTGTATGAATTAGATCGTCGTTAATTCGCTTTGCGTATCGTATACGATATATTCAAAAGCCTTTTGTTTGATATGTATGTGATGATGGAGTTAACTAATAATTATAATATTATCAATTTAGAGATATACTCATGTCTATAGATCACGTATACTCTTTCAAGTTTGTACTGTAAATGTTAGTAGTAGTAGTTTATCGATTAAATCAAACATATTTTAACTTAGGAAATAGTGATAGTTTCATTAAAAGGGGTTCAATAGTTTTTGAGATGTTCTGAGACCATTTCTGAAAATTTTTATACCTTGTTGTGACATACCTTGATTATTTGTGGTTACATTCTATTTGATCGAATTTGTAGCTCAATCAACTTTCTTGCAATTAGGACCTGGAACAATATATATAATTTATTATATGTTCGTCAAATCATATTAATAATGTTATAATATTTGTGTTAGAAGCTAAGTGTCAATTTAGTTTAACGGTTAAAAACCAAAAATTTTTGATAGTGGGGTTGCTACGGTGAAGTGAAGACAAAATCTATTAGAATTCTTTATTTTTTTATAGAATAGGGGACAAATGGGCAGGAGGCTCATCTGATGATAAATAATACCGCCGACCACGGACACTCTTAATACCAGAGGGTTCGCGAATGTGTTACCGGCATTTTAATAATTGGTATGCTCTTGAAGGACCCTAAGTCAAATTGGTTCGGAAATATTTCAGTGGGTAGCTGGTTCAAAATAGTCTGACACGCGGCAAAAACTGCCTTTAAAAACGATTAGTTATCGAACGACGGACGTCGACGTGATACGGGTGATATTTCATATTCTGCCCTGAAGTCCGATGATGAACCACTCCTCTGACCACTCTCAGATGCAGAGACCCTACATCTCTACGTAACGCCAAGGGATCAAGCCACTCGAACAGTGATTGGTCGTCGTTGATTTGGACTGCTCTTCGTTGAATATGGTCAAGTGGAAGAAGCTGGTACTGGAGAGCTCCCACCCACAGGTGAGAAAAGTACTCCATGTGGAGCTGAATTTGCGCTTATACAGTTGCAAGCAATGGCCCGGAGAACTTCTAGGAGGCTAATTTAGACTGAAACTGAACGTCGTTCGATATGTCGACGCCCAGAATTTCGATTATGTATTTATTAGGTAGGGGACGATTTAAAGCACAAAAACTAAATTAAAATCTGGGAAAATTCTTCTATAATGTAGAGATAGAAAATAAAGAAAACGATAAAATAATATCATTGGTGATATGTATTTTATAAAAGAAACAAAAAATGTTATCGTGCGAAGGGTAGCTCCGTAAATATTAAAAACTTAGATTAAGTATTGAAGTCTACATTGTATAACGTATGTATTGAAATATTTGTAACAATTTATCTGACAAAACCTTTCTCAAAATATGAATATTCCCAGAAGTGTTGTATCAATACAATTTTCTTACTAAATGTTTGCTTCCCAACTTAAAAGACGTGCCCACACATACTATAATAACAAGTGTATTATCTTCACCCTTTTGATAAAAAAACATTTAACCCAGTCCAATAAAAATAAAATAACAGGGCATTATGGGTTAATTTTCTATTTTTACCAGCCAACTTCCCCTTATATACAGTTTTTATCTTACATCGTTTTCACTTTTCACTTTGTATGAAAACTCATTAAGGCAGGACAAAAAAATATTTGAAAGGGTAAGGGTTCCTACTTGGGGCTTCACAGAGCTGGACTTCTTTTTTTTGAAAATATAAAACCTATGACTTATGATAATGGTGAAATTAAAAGAGAAATTTTTTATAATAGGACCGTAATAGACCAGCAGTTTTTAGTTTATGTGTTAAACCTACAAAAATAAAAATAGTTTTTATTTATAATATAAGTGATGAAACATAGATATTCACTAGAAACATGTTTCTGAAAATATTTTAACAGATAATCTGTAATTTAATAAGAAAACAGTATTAAGTAAAACGCTGTTTTTTATCTTTTTAAGCTTCTAACCAGCTATCTGTCCTTAACTAACAAACTATGTCTAATAGTAGATTAATTATTAGTAAATCTAGAAGTACCATTAAATACATGATAAGTTAATGACAAAATTGTGAAGGACTGCTTATAGTTAGATCTAAATAGTAACTTTAGTAAATCGGTTAACTTAGTTCATAATTAATGAGGGTAAGTTTAAAAAAGTTAAGATTCCGTATTTGACTTACAAGATACGACTCGTTAACTCTCAATTCTGAATCTTTGGGTCCGTTTAAGTAGAAGGATTATAATGACCATGGCACATATATGAATAAACGTATATTAGCCATAATATAATTAGCAATAGAACACAAGATAACAATATATGTATACAGGTGACTACACTGCTATCTATAAAATATATATGTTTATATTTTATAGAACTATCTTGCTGTTCTGCACGTATACAAAACGATTACGTAAGTCCAAGTTTGCGGAGTACATAACACCTTATATCCAATTTTTATATTCAGCAAGATTGGCAAAAAGGTAAATGTATGTAGGTCCATTTAGCGGAATTCCCTTAGTCCGGAAATCTTATTAGGAAAGGTTTTTTGCCTTCAATATCTTGTCGATTCAAAGGTGGTAGAAAACTCTATTTTTCTTTTGAACGGACATTTTAAATATTTGCTATTCTTCACTGACATCGTCTGATTAGAACATGGAGTTTAATTTATTAAAGGCAAATTAAAACTAAAATTTTGTTTGTATACACAATACACTTCTGGTACAGTAATAGTAAATCTGGGGTAAAGCCATTGGGTTTCTTTAATAAGCTTATTAAATTCCTGTCAACCAAATTTATAATATAACCATAATATGTATCGCGGAGAACTTGTCGAAAACCTCTCGAAATGTCAATTTACGTGAACAATTCGCGCGTATTAATAATATTTGTTTAGTCTCAAACTAAAACACAACTGTCGCGCATAAAAGTACCGCAATACCAACTGAAATAAAAACCCAACTTCATAATGCACTCATACATGAGTTATACTAAGGAAATACAAAGAAATAAGAAGGAAGAACACACGTTAAATTTATTGTGTTCTTCAGATATAATATGTAAGACGTATGTATAAAGAATGCAAGATTATAGATAAAATATACAAATTTGTTATATAGATAAATTATATACATACATGATAAAATATTAAATTATTATTCGAAAGCGTTATAACATTGGCATTCGTACGAAAAAACAAGTAATTTCAATGCATTTGAGTCAATAGTGTCGTGGAACAATGAACGCCGTGTTATTGTTTCATTTTGCGTTCAAGAGCAGTATTTGATGAATTTTTTCTCTATTTCACTGTATTCGTACTTTTGGATGTTGTATTTTTATCTGATTCCCTGCTTTAAAATATAATTTTTAATATAAGCGCGTTCCGCTTTCCTTCGACTATGGAAAGCTGTGAAGTTGATAGATAACTATTTGATATTATAATTACTGTATATTGAAATGTTTCCACATGCCGCGAAGTTCGTCATTGCAATATTCTGCTGAATTTCTGAGAAATACAAAATGTCTGCTAACCGATAACCGAAAAGGTATGTAATTACACTTCTAAATAAATATATCACATTTAATATTAAAAAGTTAGTTCCGCAATACAAGTGTTCATATGTTGAAGACGTTCAAGGTCATGTTCTTGTATAATTAATATATAATGGAAAAAAGACGTATGAGAATTTAATTCCAACGATAGAGCCAGTGTGAGAACGATAGAGCCACCAACAAAAGGAAATTAAGAAGACCTCCTTGGAATGTATCTGTATATTAATGTTTTCTACCAGATCGTCAACTGTTTTCTCCAGAAACAATTCATTTCATTCTAACTTTTCTTACAAAAAATCCCGATCTCGATGATCGGTATGCGAAAATAGGTGCCTTGTTCATATGTTATAAGTCTCGATATTGACCACGACAACAGTATTGAATATACGATACTTTGGTGAATAAAATATTATAATCAGTGGCATAATGTATGTAGATACAAAATTGACAGGGATAGCTTTTGAATGAATAAATAATAGGCGTCCGCTCAGATGCGATATAAAATATATTTCCAAACGGACAGGTGTGTCACTACCTTGCTATGTATTATTCATGAGGGTTGAATATTCATACAAAATAATGTTAATGAAAATATTAAAATCATGTTATTAAGAGTCTTTGAGACCTATATATGAATAATTTTCAGGTTTTATATCTTTACTAGCTGCCCCCGCGAACTTCGTTTCTCCTTAATGTGATTTTACTTAGCCTACCTTTTTAGTACATACCAACATGGAACATTTTGCTATGCTACCTCAGAGACTGTTCGGTTTTGTGCAATGAAAACTGTTTAGGTTTTTCTGTGAATTAATCTCTATATAAACCTCAGAGTTCAAGTCTAAAAAAAAAATTTTTTTTTTTTTTTTTTTTTTTTTTTTTTTTTTTTTTTTTTTTTTTTTTTTTTTTCCCCGGTTTTGGGGGGGGGGGGGTTTTTTTTTTTTTTTTTTTTTTTTTTTTTTTTTTTTTTTTTTTTTTTTTTTTTTTTTTTTATAAGATTTTAATCAACAAATAAAAAATAAGGGTTGATCGTAGAGGGGTGATAATTAAGGGTTGTATGTGATTTTGTATGCTGTATCATAAAAAAAAATGAAAAAAATTATCTAAAAAATAAAAATTTAGGGGACCACCCTTAACATTTAGGGGTTTGAAAGATAGATAGTAGCCGATTCTCAAACTTCTGAACATACATAAAAAATTTCATGAGAATCGGTTGAACCGTTTCGTAGGAGTATGGGACCGAACATTGTGACATGAGAATTTATAATATTAGAGATTAATACATAATTTGAAAGGTATACGTACTAACTGTCATTGTATTATCTGCAGTTAATTTGGCTCTAACATTTAATTAAATTAGCTGTGCAATCGCATTCACTGCGGTAAATTTACCATTTTCTCCAAAATCAAGTGTTCCTAATATTAGCACGGCTGACATGCCAATTTTCATTAAAACCTCTGTGGGATATAATTTTTGCCAGTTAAGACTATTTCAAAATTGCATCGACTAAAGCCGTTAGGGGGATAAAAAACCGTTCGGTGAGTAATGTATAAGAATATGTGCGCAAGTGTCAAATTGGTGGTTCGGAAATACTTCAGTGGCTGGTTCCACACTGACAGCAAAAACTGCCTTAAGAAACGATCAGTTGTAGAACGACGGACGTCGAGGTGATACGGATGGTATTTGGTATTCCGACTTGACTCCGGTATGCTGCTGGTGATAAAATGTTCCGTGAAAAAATAATAATAAAAGAACCCGTAGTTCTTTTATTTTTCACTGCCAGGTTTGGACGTTTACGGAGAGAGTGACGTCGAAGGTGACTAGTCCCCTGGAGCGGAGCATCTAAAAGATTCACAAAATACGAAGTGACTACATCAGGGCGAGGACTAAGATCACAGACGCGCTAACTCACGCCTTACAGCTGAAATGGAAATGGGCAGGCCATATTGCAAGGTGTATAGACTAAAGAGTGCGGACACTAATGAATTAATAAATATTCTCGTTAACATGCATAAAACGAAAACGAACAACGTTCATTCATTAAGGCCTTTCATTAAAATAAATTTAAAGTCAAACATCAATAAAATCGAAGCAGTTTTTCTTTTGAAATAAACATGGACTTTAGCCATCTAAAGATAGCGTCTCGGAACTTTGTAAAAACTTTATAAAACTGCGACTCTAGTTTTTAAGAAATTCACAGGCTGTCTTGAAATTTATCGAAAGAAAACGACATCATTTTATTTTAAACATTACAACTTAGAAATAAAATGTCTCGAGATTTTTAATCGTTGGTATTTGTTTTGTGAATTTTCTTTTATTAAAGTATAAAAATTATATTGAAACCGGTAGATCTACCAGGTTCAACCATTCCCGGCTTCAAAGAACGTGTTTCATTTAACAATTAACATATATCTGAACATTTAAAGAAAAATCTTTTTAACCGGATTAAAGTAATGTATTATTATAAATGTTCAATTATTTAACATAATTTTAAATTTATCCGACGTTTCGCATGCTTTGAGCGTGCGTGGTCACGGTCACCGTGATAATACATAACTTTAATCCGGTTAAAAAGTTTTTTCTTTAAATTGTAAAGGTTATGTCAATCAAAGACAATTAACATATATCTGAACATATCCATACAACAACCGCCAACGAACTTAATTATTGTAAATGGCAATTTCCTATCCTCCAATGATAAGGTTAGGACAGTTTATATGTACGTAGAGACAAATTATATGAATACGTCTTATTCATAAACGAATCCCCGTACTTAAGAAAAGCCTCAAGGCCATCGATTTTCCAAAGTAAATGTAAATGAAAATTGTGAGCATTCAAGTTCCTTTGTCTTTTAAGGTAATGAGGGGTATAAGGTAATCAGGAAGAATTATTTGGGCAACGAGAAAATAGCATTTTCGTCCACATTTCGCAAGCATTCAAGTCGGAATTATGTCAAGTATTGTAAACTCATTTTGCCGGGTGATTTCTATGGAATATTTATGAATGTTTGGTGTGAATTAAAAAGTAATTAAAACGTATATTTTATAATTTAACGAGAAATATACCCCTCATCACCTCATTTTCATTGGTTAAATTTTTATGTAATTCCATTATAGAAATGGTTCTCTTAGTTTCCTTTGCTATATTTAGTTATTTTTGTAATTTTTAACTATATTTTATTTATTGCATATCCTATAAAAATCCTATTATCGAGGCCAAAGGCGGTTCTAGTTTGTGTAACTTCTTTCTTCTTTCCTATGTGTGGCCCATTTTGCTGGCTTTTTTATAAAAAAGTATATAGACTTGAAGCAGGGACGAAAATTTACCGGCTCTTTTTTATGTCTCTGGCTGTGCATTAGCCAGCGTCAAGTATAGGATTTTTATAATTCTTGCTTGTCTTAGAAATTCGACCGTGTCCTCATACGGTTTAAGGCACTCCCCGGTCGCACAACCCTCCCAAAAGGCCGAGAACAAATTTAAATTAAATTTAAAACTTGCCCAGGGACGAGCCCGGCCCCTCACTAGAACCAGCCCTTAGATGCCATGAAACACATGAAATAGTTACGTTCTGATTTGTTTGGGTTTTACATTAATAAAATATTTATTACTTTAAATATAGTTGTTGTGCAACATTTGTTAAGGATTTTTTTTATTTTTAAATTTAATCGACTTTGAACGTGAATATTTCGGCATTCAATAACATCGCTTGAACGGCCTAAGGCTAAAACCTTGTCGAGTTCAAAACACCTATAGAAAATTTGAAACTTTTCCCTTAATCCGATTTCAGCCGTCTTCAATGGACTTATTCAATCGTTAAGATATTGTTTTAGTAAAACATTCTAAGAACAGTGTTGTTAAATGATAAAACCAACCAAGAAACCAAATTCCATACAACTACAACAATTCATTTAGATTCGAAATTTCTACCTTGCGATTCTGTAACACACTTTTCAAACTCACACAGCGGTTTTGGCAGCGCGTCGCGCTCAAATAGTCGTAAACAGACATTTTACGATTTGACATACAATAAACACAAGCTCCTTTTAGAGTTACAATCGCAAGGCTGGACTAGTTGAGTTTAATAATAAATATCAATATAGGGTTGATTTAATTATTGAAACCAGCAAAAAACACAATTGATTTTTGCTCATGTCCCCCGAAACAAGGTGGAAATATAAAATGAGAAACGCTCTGTTCAATTTCAAATGGTCAACAGCATCTTAAAACGACATGCAACCTGATACATTCATTTGTCCAATAACTTAATAAAACCTAATAAATTTAAACGCTTAATAAATACCAGCAGCTGAGTTTCACCCCCCCCCCCCCCCCCCCCCCCCCCCCCCCCGCCCCCCCCCCCCCCCCCCCCCCCCCCCCCCCCCCCCCCCCCCCGGCCCCCGGGCCCCGGCCCCCCCCCCCCCCCCCCCCCCCCCCCCCCCCTTCCCCCCCCCCCCCCCCCCCCCCCCCCCCCCCCCCCCCCCCCCCCCCCCCCCCCCCCCCCCCCGCCCC
This sequence comes from Pieris macdunnoughi, assembly GCA_905332375.1. Classification (NCBI taxonomy): domain Eukaryota; kingdom Metazoa; phylum Arthropoda; class Insecta; order Lepidoptera; family Pieridae; genus Pieris; species Pieris macdunnoughi. The sequence continues at coordinate 1,514,414 of CAJOBZ010000048.1, forward strand.
CCCCCCCCCCCCCCCCCCCCCCCCCCGCCGGGGGGGGGGCCCCCCCCCAACTAATGAAAAAAATCGTGGCGATATAACCACAAGGTTCATTACTTTTTTAAGGGTATCATATTATACTGCTCGTGTATGTCAATTCTTGATTCTGCTGATGCATCAGATTCATATCTAGAATTCGTAAATTTAATCCTTTCTATTGCGGTGAAAAAAATGAAAATGAAACCAAGTTACTTAAAGCAACATTATATGTTCCTTTTCGGGTGAAATTTGCGTCCCCGTGTCAAAATAATTCTTGAAACTCCTACTCATTAAACTGAATTCTATGCCATTACGGCGCAAAGGGTCCTGCTTTGGAATTTCTTACCTCTAGAAATCGGACGGTTCTGTCTTTATATATAAATTTATTAAATAATCTTTAGCAATCTTCGTTTACCTTGTAATTAGCTACTTACAGATATTAATTCGGTTTCACGATGCTGAGTGAGTACTGCATGTACTCTGTAACTTTCAATGACGATAGCGATTGTTCGATATTACCACATGATCCCAAAGCCACATGTTGCGAATGTTCTAGAAATTACATTTTAGAGAGTTTTTACTCCAAATGAAACAGACATAATAATGTCAGATCAGAAATAGAAACTCGATTAAAACAAGCAGCTTGATCAGAATGCAAGATTGAACTTCCAGTACGGCGAACAGGCTTCTGCATTATTCATCTTGATTCCAATAACCTTAGTCTTTACCAGGAAACTATAAGTTCTAAACTTCTGAACATAATACATTTGGCTTAATAGCATATGTCTGGCTTAAACGTCTAACTTGAAATGTTTCTACACAGTACTGTAGGTTTAAATGTATATAGATATGGGTTATAAACTAAGATTTAAGAATTATTTTATAAATTCTATACTAAATTAGAGAACACGTCTTATATGGTTAAGACCTTTCCATATGTTGGTCGACTTTTGTAATTATAAAATTTTTGAAGTTATTCTTCTTTTGGCGCGTTAGGGAAAAATACCGAGAGTAAATTTTTACGATCCGCGAGCACATCGTCACAAAAACCCCACCCCCAAATTTTTTTTCCCCCCCCGGAAAAAAAATTTGGGCCCCCCCTTGCCCCCCTCTTTTCCCCCCAATTTCCCCTCCCCCCCCCCCCCCCGCCCTTTTTTTTCTTTTTTATAGACCTAAAAGGGGAACCCCCCTTTAAAGTCCTCTTTTATTTTTTTTCCCCCCTATTTTTTTTTTTTTTCTCTTTTTTTTTTTTTTTTTTTTTTGTGATTCTTTTTTTTATTTTCGGACCTAGAATTGTGATTCATGACTCTTAAGATTGCCCCCCGCTACAACCTCTTTAGGTCTGGACCTCAGATTCCTGAATTTGTTTCATGATAATTTTTCAATCTAATAGGCAAGTAGGTGATCAGCCTCCAGAGCCTGACACACGCCGTCGACTTTTTGGGTCTAAGACATGTCATTTCCTCACGAAGTTTTTCCTTCACCGTTCGAGCGAGTATTAAATGCGCACTTAGAAAGAAAGTCTATAGGGAATCGAACTAATAACCTCATGGATGAGAGAGGCACGCTGAAACTACTAGGCCAACACTGCTCATCATCAACACATCTGAATATGTACCAAATATGTAATGCAACAAAGTGTTAATAAATAGATATATTAAGTATTAAATGCACATATAGAAATAATCTAATCACAGATATAATTAAAATAAATTAAATTAGATTATTTCCTAATTAATTAACTCATTTAATGAAGCATCAATTTATTTAAATCGTTACTAAGCTAGTAATTATTTGAATATGTTCCTATAAATCCAAAAACCTATTGGTTAGATTTTTAAAATAGTGGTCAAAGTATTACCGATTAAGTGTCAAGAAAAAGAGAGTTGGAAAAATAGCTAATGCCATTGTCGTCGTGAAAACACGTTGAGGGCAATTTTATCTTTACAGAAATATCCTTAACATCCCTCCGATGTGGCTGAGGTGGCGAAAGGTTTCGAAGGAAGTGTATAAAGCGGAGAATAATACAGGTTTTCGTGTTAGATATATTTTATTTTTGTGTACAAATCTTTACTACATTATTGGAGTATATTCGTTACAGAATAATACCATTTAAATATATTTGGAAACATAGATTAATTATCGATGTCCTGCAACTTCAAATTGGGTACAAGAATGACATATAACTAGGCTTATTCATTAATTTTCTTAACCTACATAGTAATTATAAAAATTAATGAAAATAAATTTAAAGCAAATTTAAAAAGTTTGGTCCCTGTGGCAGTGTACCTTTAACGCTGGCAGCATTTCCTCGTATTGCGATACTTATTCGTTGAGCGAGGAAAGCACCAGCTCTGGGGTCACCGGTACTATCTACCAGGCGCCAACTTAAAGCTTTAATCAGCGCCTGAGCACTTAAACTCCACGGCCCAAGAGTCACTACTCCAAACGGAACAAAATCGAAGTTGGAGGAAAGACTCTTATATTTGAACTGTTTATTATTTTCCGCCTGAAAAATTAATTATTTAATTAATATTTCCTTCATTAATTAGTTTTTAGAACACGTCTTCCGTATTAAAAAAAAATTGTTTCACTCGTAATCAAACCGAAACGTCTGGTTCATAAATCACGTGGGCCTAGGCACGAACAAAGACTATCGTACTTATGCGTCTTTAATTCTCCAAACATACTTCAGGGGAAAGTTCAAACACACAAGCAACAATGTTAAAAAGGTTTAAGAAATTTGTGGTTCCATTTTACCAGGGCTTCGTGGTCGGACCCTTTTCATATTTAAGGATAATGCGTTTATATTTCTATCTCATGTTTACATATAATCACTGAAATGAATTATACAGCTCATTTAATATTTAAATATAATAATTGTAAAAAAATAATCGGTTGTCGAAAGCGGTACTACGATAGTTGAAGTGACAACGCCATAAGAAAATACTGATGGAATGGTTGCATTTTTTAAAATAAAATTTTAATTTTATTTGTTTGATGATATTTTGTTGTTTAGAGGAGGTAATTGATTTGTTGATCAATTACATTTATTTGAAAGCGGAGGCCGATTTTCCTCTTTGTCGCTCGCTCCGATCTCGCTTGCCTTCAAGCCTTAATGGAAGCCTCAGGCGAGGTAACGCCGCATGCGTCATGTTTTTTCGAGCTCACCGGCTCCATCGAATTATAAGACGTTGTCACGTCAATAATTCTTGTGACAATCCATTGTATACTTGACAAATTTTTTACACAAGAACAATTTTGGGGAGCTTTTTGACAACTATTTAGTATCAAATAATATTTATTTCATTAACCACGAAACAATAATTGTTTAGTACAGATTGCTTACTAGGGCTTAATTTTTATAAAATTAAATTAATCCAATATACGTAGAAATATGTCAGCCACGTCCGCGTCGCCATTGTGAAGTTATTGGACTTAGAAAAAATAATATGCTTCAACATGAACGGCTGCAGAGATCAACACAACATGAAATAGGTTGATCTGCTGTTTTCTAAGATAGAACTATCAAGCTACAGCTAACTAAGCAGCCACAGATTAATAACATGTTCACAAATTAACAGGATACATTTTAAAGTGAATTTTGCTAATAACAAAATATTCATTACGAGAGTTAAGTTCGGTGGTGGTTGTTGAATATAGATGTTTAAATAAAACTCTTTGTTTGAAGCTGGGTAACAACTGACTTCATTAGTTTAAAATATGAGCTTATAACTAACTCAAAAATTATGGGCAGAGGGGTTGCCACACTAACAAAAACAAACTTGGCTAATTAAGGGTTCATAAATCTAAATGACACTTATGTTATTGGACATTGTCGGAGACGAGAATGTTAAAATACAGTTTATAAGTGTGGTAAAAACTAAAGGACTCAATATTTCAAGCGTACGATGATTGTTTACGCTTTTGGAATTATTACCTATAATATTTTTATGTAACTTAACTAAAGTTAGGTTACCTAACTCGAGTTTTAAAATAACTAATATTCATTAATTGAAGACGCCAGTCGTGTTCACGAGCTGTAAGTTAGAAATAAAATTCCCGTAATAATAAATAATTTAATTCGTCTGATTCGTAAATGGAAAGCAATTATTGGACTGTACATTTATAACGCTACGACAAATGAAAATTGTGAAACCAAGTGAAGAAATTTAAGCAAATATACGCCCATAACGATCGTGACCTCTTGGGAGTGTACGCAATAATAATCCTTTTTTCATTGTAATTGGTTTTGAAATTGCGTGAAGATTTTTGCAATTTTCGTTCATATGATTGAGAAACGCAGACAACGATGTTCGTAATTAAATGGCCGCCGTATGTATCCGTTTCCGTTTTGAATTGAATTCGATTCGGCTCATCATTATGCGCGCCTTTTGATTGAGTGTTGAATATTTTGAAAGGTATCTGTACTACCAGAGAGAATTATTAATATGCATGTGGCTGCGTTGATGGAAGCGCGATTCGAATAGTAATTCACAGCCGTTTTAGAATCAAATTTATGTGTTAAAGTCATATTGAAAGAGTACATGTCTGGTTCCACAAGCTTTTGAATTTGACGGTGGAAAAAATATTAGATGTTAAATTAAAAATAAATCAGTGGTGCTACAACCTGTTTTAGGTCTAGACCTTAAATTTTTTAATTTCTCTGTCTGTTTCATGATCATTGGTAATTTTAATAGGCAAGAAGGTGATCAGACATACGCTGTCGCCGCTTTGGGTCTAAGGCAAGCCGGTTTTCCGTCACCGTTCGAGCGAATGTTAAATGGGTAAATAGAAAGAAAGTCCGGAATAAACGGGAATCGAACCTACGACCTCAGGGATGAGAGTCACACTCTGAAGCCACTTGGCCAACACTGCTCCAAAATGAATATAGTTTGTTTCATTTAAAAATATTTAATTGTTATATTTACCAACCCAAGCAAGAAACAGAAAACACGCTTTATAATAAAAAATATGGTCGTTCTACTTTATATTGTCTAATAACATTATAAACCGTTAATTAATCCATGAGTTAAATTAAACGTCTAGCGCCTGGGAGCCTGACATCTTTTGAGGTACATTCATTTATTTAACCACAGCTTAGAGACTTTGTGAGCCTTCGCGTAACAACACTTTGACCCTATTTTACTCTCAAAGACAATGCTTTAAGCTTTGCGGAAAACACAAATGAGAGTACTTCTTCCTTATTTCGATACGAAGTGGCTGTTTTTTGAGTAAATCTATTATATCTATAAGCTGAAAACTTCGTTTAGTTGACGGCTCTTACTACTGGTTGGAATTGAAATTATTTTAGTTCGATAGTCCATTTTATAAAGGAAGCTTTGGGTGAACATGTTTCTTATAAAATATAACTGACTACAAAATTCTTTAAAAACGATTTACAGTTACTAACTTTACTTTACATTTGCGAGCCTTCTGGTAGAGTTTGTCTTAAGATTACACTTCATGGCACTTATTCTATGAAGAAGCGCCGTGAAGTTATATCAAAGGAAAATTATGTTTCTTTCATCTTATAAGTAATTGTAATGTGTGATTTATTTCTACTCAAATTAGGTTAAGCTTTTGATTTCATATTGAAATCAAACAATTTCATAATTTCAGTGAGATTTCTTAATTAAGTCGTAAATCACAGATGAATTATATTCCTTAAGTAAAACTCGTCAGACCTCACAAAGGATCCAGGAAGCTGTCGAATAAATCTTTTTTTCTTTACAATTGAAACAAAGTAAATTACGGCTCGGTAGGGCTGTCAAAAAAGTTATTTTTGACCAAAATAAATTCAACAAATTTTAGTAGGGTATATCGTAACATATATATAACACGGTCCAAGAATCAGCTCCTCACAGAAGTGGATGTCTCTGTTGCTAAAGAGCACTCAAATCATCGAGTAATGTTAATAATGTAATAAATACGTTTTTAATTATACATTTATTATTTAAACGTATTTGATAATCTTAAAAGGTTGGTGGACTCAGTTTCCGTGTTTTAACTCTCACTAGTTCCGTTGTGTGTAAAGTCTCGGCTAACTAAGCCAACCTAGCTCCTTCCAGAAGCACAGCCCTGCGATTCTGTAACTCACTTCACGAACCTCACACAAGTCTGAAAAGGTGGGAGCTTGTAGTTTATTGTTTATCAGAATGCCAAATCATAAAATGACTGCTTCACGACTGATTTGAGAGAGACCGCCGATGCGAAAACCGCTGTGTGAGTTCGTGAAGTGACTTACAGAATCGCAGGGCAGAAGTCTCCTGGGCACTTCGCAAGCTTCGCGACCTCACTGCTCCGAGGATTTCTGTACGTAATATCTTGTTATTGCTAAGTATACAAATAAAAAGTATTTTTAAATTATCTAACTTTTGTCATCTGCCAGCCCTATGTTTGGTCAGTGGGCGGAGTGTTATAAAGAATGTTCTTCGTTTATTTTATTACACTAGTTATTACCGTGGCACCTCATGCATGGTGCTTTATACGGTTTTATTATGATGAGTTGCTTTATTATACGCGTACATGATGTTGGGGAGTGAAGTAGTGAGATTCGTCACAGATTTCACTTCCGGTTTTGAATTCCTTCCGTTTCCGTAACTACACGTAGAAAATTCTTTATGTTGTATAATACATCATATTTTGGAAGTTATAGTGACGGGAATAATATTAAATTATTGAGCCATATAAAAATTTAATATTAATACACAATTAATCAACGAAAATTAGTGACGTTTATCGTCAATGTTATTAACTTTAGCTAATTGCTCTAATGTATTATAGTATGTCGTGAATTATGAGTAGTAGCTAAGCATGCAATTTTCTATTCAACGGTCGTGTGTTGAAACCCAATTAACACTTGTAGTAATAAAGGAAGCCATCCTGAAGGATGTGTTTGGGTCCAAAACTCAACTACATATGTCAAGAACAGAAGCATCATCAGAGCCTAGTATGTACTGGGCATTTATGTACATCTCTAAGAAAAATGATGAGAGGCATAATTTGTCTGCTATAATCCATGGGAAGTGACTTACGTCTTAATTTATTGAAGTACCAAAATGATTAATTGATAATTCAGTACTATCTTCTTTCATCACGATACTAAAGCGTTTGTGTGAAAATGCCATACAAATATATTTATATATATATTAAATATATATATAATATATATTTAATATATAATAAATAAGGGAATAAAGTAAGGACTCTATTCAAAATCTGTTAAAATACATAATGTGTCCCGTCCAAACATAATTAGCGGAATCCCAGTTTTATCGTTATCAGCAAAATATTAAACACTGACTTAAAATGTATTACGAAAATCGTTATCAAATACATCCAGTCTTCGGTAAATAGCTAAAAATTGTAAATTTTGGGCGTGCTCTCCCCAAAGACTTAAAATAAATCACTGGCTCCTCGCGAGATAAGGTTAAACAAACAGGAAATGATTTCGGTCGGAAGCTACCAAACCGAGATAAGTATGTTTTCTCTAGACCCTTATAAACTTGTTTCATTTAAAATACACCGATGTTTTAGTACTAAATTATTTGATTTAAGTTTTTTAATCGTCCTATACTGTGGGCTAACGGGCAGGAGTTAAGTGATACTCGTACCGCCGACCATGGACACACACTGCCAGGAGGCTCGCAAAGTGCTTTTTCGGCCTTTTAATAATTATTACGCTCTTATCTAATAGGACCCTAAGTGAAATTGGTTCGGAAATACATCATTGGCTTCAGCTGGTGCCACATTGTGGTGGTGCACGGCAAAAAGTGCCTTAAAAAGCGCCCAGTAGAGGTCGAGCTGATATGGGTTCTGTTAATTTCGTTTATACAATTGATGTACATGTTGGATTAAGCGTGCATCTTGGGATACCTGGCGTTCAACATAAATAATATATTTATTATTTTTATCTTTTAGAATTTTTTGAATAATTTCTTTGTGTTACAATTGTGGAGAAAGCTTCTCTTCCTTTACCTAAAGGAAGGTCGTCTTCCATCGACCAGTCTAACCAGTGACGGACGGCAGCTAAGATCGAGTAGTTGTATAGCCTTAGCAATCAGAATAACTTCGTTAGAGTATATCAGAGTATAACGTCATCGCAGTGTCCGTAGATAGTAGGCATCGCTACAGAATCACAGGTAAATGAATTCACTTCTAATATCCCATAAAATTATATTAGAAAACTTAAGCACTAAGACGTACACAAAAACCTTTGCCTTGAATTTCTTTTCTTTTTGTTGACATCGTTCAATCACAGACCATAAATTATCAAAATATTATAAAAAAATATCACACAAATGAAAGCTCGTTCGTTTTTAAATCTAGAGACCTCTCTTCCGGTGTTGAAATATACAAACAATGGAGGCTTTTAAATCCAGGGGAATGAAAGTCTAGACATTTTAATTGTATCGACGACGTATTGTACAAATGAGTATTGTATAAATGTGTTGTGAGTTAAAAATATCGTCATTAACAATCATGTGGTTTGGTTGCAGCTCCTTAGAAACATCGTGTAAAAAATAAAATAAAAATATTGTTTATTGCCAGTTCTTCTCTTCCGTTCTACGCCCTTGATTTGAGAACTAGCAGTAAATGTAAAATTAGAAGCATTTAATATGTATTTCTTTTAGAAGTTCATAAGGTTACATTGTGTTACCTATATGAATAAATGATTTTGATTTGATTGCCTTTTAAATAGGAATCTCTTTCTTGACTTTGTTTTATTAATTTTTCCGATTGTAGACAAATATAACTTATCCAATCTCAACTCTGGGGCCGTGTGTTTGAACGCTAATTGTGCACCTATACCATCAACCTTTCAAATTAACACGTACTATGAAACAACTTTAAACTAAAAATATATTTAAATGTGTCTAACGGAATTTTATAAATACAATACTGTTATATTATCATTTTTTAATGCCCAAAGTTATCAGAACAAGTATTATAAATTATTACATTCTAAAACTTTTCGTCTTCAGAACAATTTTCTTTTTGAAAGTAGGTTATATTGTTAAATCCACACATCGCAGACACAACTTTTAAAACTGCTAATAGAAGAAATATGAGAGCTTCTTACGCCTTTTATTACGACCTCTATTTACTTTATTAATTGTATAAAGACAATTAGATCTTTTAATTTTTTTACAGTAGTCCTTCTGACATTTCAAAATTAATATTAGAAATTATTTTACCACTTCCTATCCGTTCGTTAAATACTGAAATCGAGCGTTAATGTTTTATGTGATAAACTTTAAGATTGTGGAAGTGTGAATTGCAGCCAAATGGGAATTATCCAAAGCCATTCAACCAATAACGACTTCGGGATTCGTAATTAAGTTTCAGTTATGATCTATTGATAATGACTTAAGTTGACCCAAATGTTTTATAATAAAACCTGATATTATTAACACGGTTAGAAAGATAAGATATTTAACCAATGTAGAAACTGCGCGTTTGGTCTATTTTAGCTACTTTCACAGCATAATGTCTTACGGCATTTTACTGTGGGGTCGGGCTGCTGACATAGAATCCATTTTTATTTTGCAAAAGAGAGCGGTCAGAGCCATTTATAATCTACGTCGTTGCGAATCTCTCAGGGAACTATTTAAAAAGATTAATATTATGACAGTACCTTGCCAATTCATTTATGAAAATATTATGTATGTAAGAAAGAATCTACATCTTTTTAGTAAAATAAATGAAAGACATAATTTTAGTACTAGAAATAAAGATAAAATAGCTCAACCATCTTTCAGATTAGCCAAAGTTCAAAATTCATTTATGGGGTACTGTGTGAAATGTTACAATAAAATACCTTGTGACATTTTAAAACTAAATGAACGAAAATTTAAATGTTTTATTAAAAGTACACTTTGTAAACAAGCATATTACAAATTAGATGATTATATTCAAGATAAGAATGCTTGGAAACATGCTGGTCCTGCTCCATAGGACAATCCTATGATTGGCTCTATAGCCTGGACAAAATCAAATTGGTTGCTGAATTTTTGCTAAAAAAAAATATGTTAATTTTTGTTATTATTATTTTATTTTTTTTTTAATTTATATAATGCTACAAATGTAATTATTTTTTTTGTATCTCACACACTGTTTTGTTGTGTTTTTTTAATATTTTTATTACTCTTTAATGTTAATATTCTAAGGTTTCGATATTTGTAAATATGTGAGGAACATGTATACTAACTTTTTTAGTATAGTAGTTTATTCTAAGAGTACATTGTCTTCACATATAATTATTTAACAAATGTAACAAAAATATTGTAAACCTATTTTAAAAGAGTAAGTGTGGAGTTTCTTGCCCATTCTTCTCCACACGAAACTACCTTTTGGAAGGGCAACTAGAATCATCTTTATATTTTTTTTTTTTTTTGACGTTCAAAAGTGCCATTTTAGATGGTCTAATTGAAATAAACGATTTGACTTTGACGTTACGTTAAGGGTTGTTGTGTAAGGATGTCTTCCTTTTGTAAATGTTTGAACCTTTTCTCGTATTATGTATTATGTATTCCATATTTTGATATATCTTTAGTATAATTGTTTTTTGTTATATATAATTAAATAATGTTACTCTCAATATGTAGACATCGATAAAGATTTCTAAAATATATGTGTTACTGTTTCATAATATGTATATATAAAAATGAATCCCTATTTCCATTGGTCACGCATGCATCACGCGTGAACGGCTGGACCGATTTCGCTAATTATTTTATTGTTTTGTTTGTCAGCAGAAGATTCTTATGAAAGAAAAAATTAGAAAATTTAAGAATACTTAAACACCATATTAAGTAATCCTGACTTTTGTCACGATAGTTAATTTTTATGAAGTGAAAACGTCTTTAGCGGCGTTGTACACTTTTTTTAGAATGTGTGAAAAATGTTAAACTAGCGTCAGGACAATTTCGTAAGACGGATGTTTTTTAAAGGATTATGAACCTTCGTGCAATATAGTTATGGTTTTAATTCATTTGTCTCTTTCCTCAGATACATTGATGCATGTGAAATTGGACCTTAAGCCAATACATCAAGGTTTAATTTTGCGAAACGTCTAAAGCTTTATTATTAACGATTTGGTCAGACTGACGCGAATAAAAAATGGCAACTAAAAAATAGTGAATTTTCCTAATTGAATTATTTAATACTAATTTAAATTATTTTTTGTAGGTTTCGTAAGACGGATGGAGAGTAGACAGCTGGCGCGGCGTATTTAATGTAATATAAATTGACATGTTTGTGTACGATAATAAATACTTCTGCCGGCACTCCCGGAGTGCAACCCGTCGTTTTTTTCATATCGTGCATATCGCTTTTACAATTCAAATTTCTTGATGTAACCTTATGGCGTTTGACATAACATTGAACAAGCAAAGCGAACGGAATCGATGCAATCGAAATCAACAACATAGAAATGTTGCGTTTGACCCCTATCGAGCTGCATAGTTAATTATACCAATTCGAAATCAATATTCATAGTTAAGATAGGACAACGTCTCTCGGATGACACAAAATTTTTGTTTGTCAATATAACAGAAGACAATATACCAGGAGACTTTTTTACGGGACAGGAGCCAAACGAACAAGCAGGTCACTTTGAATAAAGTGATAACCGCCCATGGATACCTGCAGCGCCGGGGACTAGCGGATCTGTTGCTTCCAGGCAATGTTACGCTCTTTTCTTGAAGGCCTCTAAAGCGGGCCAAACGGCCCCCGTTTCCGCCCCAAACCCCCCCCCCTAGGGGGGGGCCCCGGGGGGCGGCAGCTTTCCCCCCCAAAATTTTTTTTCCCCCATACCCCCCCCCCCGCGGGGGTTTTTGAAAAACCCGTGGGGGGGTGGCCCCCGCGCCCCCCCACGCCCCTAAGTCGTATCTGGAAAGACCTCTACTGGCAGCGGCACAAAGTGCCGTAAAAAGCGCTGTGTTCTGTAATGCCAGGCGTCTAGATGGAAAGGATGGAATTTTACATTCTGCCTCCACACCTTATTATGGACCACCACCTGTTTTTAACATAACGTATCATATCAGTTATGATACACGGAGACAATCGTTGAACTTCTTCGAACTATCGGTCAAAATCCATTATTTTTTTCTAGCTCGTATTCGTTCAAAACATGTAGCTCAAATAAAATACTAATGTATAAGTTGTTATAATATCCGTGGTCCGTAACAAATAAATTATACTTCCAACAAATTGAATTTCTCATCCAAAAGGTCTTATGAATGACCCTTTTTAAAACGAGAGCCCTTAGACCACTTCATTGGGGTCTCTCAAAATATCAGCCTCTTTATGTGGGTGAATCCTTATTTCATGGACAAGGGTATAGTTAGCTTATGAAAGCGACTTTGCTTACGTATTGAGATATTCGATACGATATAATCTATATTTACAATTTTCGTGTCGCGGTGTTTGTGGTTAAACCTCGAAGACTAATCTATATATACAATTTTCAGATGCACAGTTTATGCTGAACAAACTGAATCTGTTATAAAGAAAAATATCATATTTATGTTACAGTTAAAAAAGGAACGTATACATGACATGGGAAGTACTATACCATATTGGATCTTTTGTCGGGGCAAGGTTGTCAAAAAATAAATTTTAAAATGATATATGTGATTAAATAAGAAAACAAAAGAGTGTGAGATTTATTCAATTGGGGGGCGACTTTCTTCCCCCCAAAAATTTAAAAATTTTTTTTTTTTTTTTTTTTAAATTTTTTTTTTTTTTTTTAACCCCCTTTTTTTTTTTCCCCCCTTTGATATTGAAAATGGATGTCTAAATGTTGAACGTATATATATGTATTTTGTCTATTTACTTGACAATACTAAAACAAAATGTTACTCTTAAAGTATAGGTATATTGTAATAAAAAAGTAATTCGCAACTCATCATTTTGTTAAGTTAGCCCTCACGTCCCTAATAAAATACAAAAAGGTCATTAAGAGGAACAAAGAGGAAGTTTTTCTATAAAACTGAGCTTATGGAAGGGATACGAACTTTTTATGATTAAATATTAATTTTTGGTAAATTTTCTTTGTGGTTTCCACCGGATTTCATAAAAAATATATTAACTTATCAATAACCGTTTTTAGCGCCGCAAGGGATTGAACGAAGCAATGTTAAAATTAAAAGACGAGACAAAGATCTAACATAAATAAGAAATAGGATGTAACTAAAAATATAGAATACAGTGTGATACAATTAAAATGGCGATGGGCATACGATAATAGATAATACAGGTTAATGGACTAAAGATATTGTAGAATGATATCCAAGACAAGGCAAAAGAAACAGAGGGAAGACGATCTTACAAAAGTAGCCCACTATGGAGAAGCTTAAGACTGACTACAGTGGAAAAAACTGGGCCTCTGTCGGAAGACAAACAAACACCGAGGAAGATTGAGTAGATTTATTATAATATTAATATTCTCTTCGCGGTGTTTGTGGTTAAACTCCTCCGAAACGGCTCGACCGATTCTCATGAAATTTTGTGTGCATATTGGGTATGTCTGAATCGGACAAATCTATTTTGCATCCCCCTAAATGTTAAGGGTATCCACGCCTAATTTTTATTTTTTTATTTTTAGATATTTTTTTATGATACAGCATTAAACAATACATACAACCCCTAACTTTCACCCCTCTACGATCAACCCCTATTTTTTATTATAAATGATATACATGGCAAAATGACGTTTGGCCGGTCAGCTAGTTATAATATTAATATAAAAATATGTAAACTTATAAGATTAGTTATTACGTGTAAGAACTTGGTTGTTTGCAATAAAGGCTTCAGTCATTCATTCAACCATTTCTAGTAGACCGCTTCCATGGTTAATGCTTATATCAAACGCTTCAGTTCCCGGCAAAAAATTACTGCTTTGAGTTGGCACAGGCTAATCACCTACTCTCTTTATCATGGACGTACTTCAAATAACTATCAATTGTAAAGTTCAATGTCTGCATTGTCACTTTAAAAAAACATGGTTAATTATTTTTTAAGCTACTAAGAAAAGTATGTTTATTATTTACATTTTAGAAAAATATTTCTTAAATTACAAAACACTTGCTTCAAAAAGTATTCGTTCTGAGCTTGATGCGACTTTTGAAGACCTCTATTATTTAGAATGAGTTCGCTTGTATTTAAGGCCTGGTGCTTATTTTGGCAATTACTACTTAGAGCCAAAAATTATCCATTTGTATCAGAAAAAGTCCGTAACTTGCCTATACAAACGATCAAAGAAAATTCATTTACTAATATTCTGTAATACACACAATGCAAATAATATAATCTCAGGCGTACTATGTACAAAGTGAATGGAATTATAACAGATTAGGGACAGTGAACGCCCGTCAAATCCTGTATAATTCATTGCGAAAGGTAATATTATATGACGGGTCTCTCAATCTTATCTACGCAATACGATCTAAACTAATAAAAATCATTTCACTTCTATGACCGGGTGAGATAAAAAATGCCTAAGAGTTTATAAAATGTCTTTTAAGGGTAGAAAACAAATTTCCATATAAATTTCTTCGTGGGTGTTGAAGAACAATTTTCAAAGAAGAACAGTAATTGTGGAGGTGGGCTAATAAAGGCAGTAATTTGTGTATAGAAAATTAATAAATGTGGCATATTACATAGATAGTCATCATCTATACCGATTTTCAATTTATTATCGTGTATAATTTAATACTTATTAATATTGTTTAACAGGAATATAGATTCCTTACCATTTTGTCGGCTCCAAATCTTCAAACGATGTGTTCGGCGTATTCTGTGTATCTACTGGCCCGAAAAGATGTCTGAATGCAACTTTGGGAGCGCTACCGAGAAACCCCGATTAGCCAGCAGATCAAGCGACGCAAGTGAAAATGGATAGGACTCCGAAGAGATTACAATTGTATCCCCATGCAAGCGCTTGATTGGAACCCGCGGGGAAATCGGAAGCTTGGCCGTCCCAACCTTCGCACAGTTACATATGAGACAAAGAGAGCCGGAAAGACTTGGAGTGAGGTGAAATACAAGGCTCTAGACCGAACGCGATGGAGACTCACTGTGGACGCCCTCTGTCCCATCTAGGGGTTATAGGACATAAAGTCAAGTTAGTCATTAGACTACTTAATAACTCAAAGAGTAGTATTAGTATTTCTTTAAAACTTTAGACTTGATGTAAACATAAGAAAAACTTCATATAGTCGATATATTGGTTTAATAAATAATACATTTGAAAGCTTTCAGTTCGTTATCTCTAATAGGAATTTAAATTAAGGCGAGATGAGAGAAGATAGCATAATATATCACACAATGAAGATTTCTCTGTTGATTAATCGTTATAACACCAATAACCTATACGTGATAATAGGTTAAGTCAAGTTACAAGTTAATAAAACTTATTCGTTAATTTTAGGTGTCGAGGTAAGATATCACAAGACGTAACTGATTTACTAAAGTTGCACCATTTACAAAATCTTGTTAGAACCACCATAGCTATAGAGCGTACTTTAACAAACAAGCAAAAACAATCTGAACTCAAACTATTTCGTAAAATTCAACCTTGCAAAATATTTTATACCCAAGAAGCGTCAGTAAAATTACATGAATCGCTAAAAGTTCCAAGCTAGACAATTTTAAACACCTACAAAACTCGAACAAGAACTCGATTGTTTCTGCAGTTCCACAAAATTTACATACAAAATTCAACGTACGTGAATTTGAAAGTAGATTTACAAATTATTAATTTACTGACGAATAATCTAAGCCGTAGCGTTAAAACATAAAAGGGTTGGGTTAGGTCATGTTGTATAATTAATTAGAGGGAAAATCTCCCCAGTGGCTTCTAAATATTGTTTGATAATTAAATGCTCGTTATGTCATATCATTATGACACGATCCCTACTGGATAAAGAAAAACATGACAAACTACTTTGCTTATTTACAGTAATAATTATTGCTCTCTATAATCTCTGTCTTATAATTAGGCCATGTGTATTTATGGTATGTTTGAATACGCCCGTATTTGTGAAGAACAAGCTAAGTAAAGAAAGCATCTTAAAAGTGTTGCAAGCGTCCCAATATTCATTACAATTCTAATAAGTCAAACAAGACTTCTATTAAAATCAATTAGCGCTTAGCAATCGATTTAAGATTAGATTTTTATTTTTCATAATACTAAGATTCTTAATAAAAGTCTGTTTTTTACCGCTGCAAGTAGTTAACGAGTAGCTCTTCACATTTCAGTAAAGATACTATATAGACTATGAATTCAATTGGAATCCTTTGGGCTGAACAAAAGCCAAATTCCGTTCCAACAAAGTTAAGACTAGCAAAGTTAGCACATTAATAAAAAAACTGCAACTGCAAAGAGCAAAGATGTAAAAGCAACCGAGTCAAGGGCGTGCAACATCTAACCAAATAAAAGCATCTATTGAAGTTTGAAACATACCGAAACGTTGAATATTTTTCCTGTGAAACGCTTTGAACGAAACTGGGTCAGTGTGGATGTACGAAGTGAATAGACTTGTGAGGGGCGTTATCTCTTTATAACTAAACACAACTTGACGTGTGAATATTTCATTAAGTAATACGAATATGTTTGATGTTAGGACTGTTGGACTTGCTTTTACGCGGTGGAAATATGTTTTTATTTTAAAGGGATTTTAATAAAATAAATAAAAATTAAAAATAGCCCATATTCGAGCATTATCCGATGGAGATCCATTATGGTTGGATGATTTGTCTCTTAGCTTCGCTACTATTTTCCAATCTTTCCCCGCTATCTCAACCAAGACACAGCAAGATTACACAGCAAGTAAGATATCCGTACTGTGTACAGCTTGCCAGACACCAGACTGAAATGTGTGGTTAAATTTATATGTATTAAATGGCAGACGTATCTGTAAGGTACATGTAGTGTATGTATGATCAAGCTGTACTAGATAACAAAATATATGAGAGGGTGAGATCCTTACAACCCTACGGTTCCCTAAGACCTACAGACGTACCCTAACACATAAAAGTGAATATATAAAATTTTAAATAAGTACGGGATGTCTGCACCAAGAGACCTAAGGTAACAGACGGAGCCCTACGGGTAGGATCAAAGGTTCAATGTGGTGTAATTATCTCAAAGCTATCGGGCAGGCTCACCACGATAATTAAGGGTTTGAAGTAATCTTCGCAACTTTTAGAGGAAGCGATAAATGAATAAGACAGAGACAAATCTGATTTATTGTTATAAAACAATATCTTAAATACACCCATGTGAGCCGTGTCAGCAGTTGGTTATTATTTAAATGAAATCTGAACACACAGGTAAGATGTTTTAATACATATCACATAATATATAATTAATTTATTACCAGTCTGACAAAAGTAGCCAGAATCCATTTATCTCCAACTATTATAATTGAAACACGTCTTTCACTATTTAACTTTCCTTATACAGGGTGGCCAAAAAGTCGTGGATCAAACGCAAATAGGGGATAGATGAGGTCATCAGCTGCAAAAAATTGTTCTACGGGAGGTCTCTAAGCTGCCCTGCAGAGTTATAATTTATTTTGCGTTTTATAAGAAAATTGACTTTTTTTTACTAATTCTTATTAAAATTCGAAAAAATCTACATCCTGTATCTTTTTCATAAAATCCACTAGATTGGTACTGATGAGTTCTTGCGTTAACTATAGTATTTATCAAATTACTTTTTATTTACACAAATACAGTATTTACAATTTTCTTAACCTATACTAATAATAAAAATAATTAAAGAAGAAAATTAATAAATTATCTTGCCATCGCAAGAGACGATGGCAAGCGGCCGGATGGAATGTCTTTGATCCCTTTGGAAAATGGGACGGGCTTTAGTATGGGATGCTACCTGTGTAGACACCTAGATTGCCCCCCCTTGTCTCATCTCCTTCGGACAAGCAAAAAAGCTGGCGCGGCCGCCAGAACAGGCAGAAATTAACAAACGGCACAAATATAAGAGTCTTTCCTCCAACTTCAATTTTGTTCCCTTTGGAGTAGAGACTCTTGGGCCGTGGGGTTCAAGTGCACAGGCGCTTATTAAAGATTTAAGTTGGCGCCTGGTAGATAGTACCGGTGACCACAGAGCTGGCACTTTCCTGGCTCAAAGAATAACTCTCGCAATACAGCGAGGAAATGCTGCCAGCGTTAAAGGTACACTGCCACAGGGACCAAACTTTTTAAATTTGTTTTGATTTTCTTCTTTCTTGCGTTAACTATAGTATTTATAGTTGTTTATTGAGTGTATTGAAGATAATATTAAGTTATACAATATAAAAAAATTTCAAATCATAACTTTTTGTTTACTTCATCCTCATCCTCGACCTCATCTATCCCCTATTTGCGTTTGATCCACAACTTTTTGACCACCCTGTATAGGGAAAAATTAATCCTCTAACAAGATTGCTTCTTTAATTTTTTTTGTCGTATACCGATCGACACCAAATACGAGAATGTATGTATGCTTCGAATACAAGTCAAATATAACAGCCCAAGCCCCCAAATAGCAGCTTCTTCTTTCTAAATTGATCGGCTTGATTCTCTCTCATTATTTATGCATGGTTTCATAGGCACTATTTCGATGGTTGGAAGTTTAACAGTCCGCTTCTCGAGGCTTTTGCAAACTGGAAAGCTATAGAATCGACTTCCAGTGGAGGTATTTCCTGGCTGCATACCACTCTTTTAAGCCAGCAACCCATCCACTTACATAGGTATTCATGAGTTGCGGTAACTGCCGTTTTGTTTATTTTGCAACTATCATAAAATTCAAGATGTATTAGAGAATCGTTAAATAAAACATTCAATCAATTATTGTTTATTTTGCTTTCCAATTAATGTAACACTGATCGGAACTCAACATAATTATTATTTTAATTGCATTCTTGATTACGAATCTCATTAATTATCTGTTAAGTACACTTATCTTTTTTTCTCTTGACTCTGATCGTGTTTAAATAGACTTAGCAAATTAAACACTAATTACATTTAATGCTCTGTGTTATATCATTACATATTAGTTTAAATTTTCGGACTAGGTAATATAAAGCTACAGTGTGTCAGTGTTAAGAATGCAATTCTCAACCCTGTAACAGTGTGTTCGAAGCCTATGTCTAAACATTGATAACAATCAATGTTTCGTTCCGTTCTATAATTTATTTGTTAAAGTACACCAACAGTGATAAGAAGATAAAAATAGTACAAAGGAACAGAGTGTCTTCCCTTTAATAGAGACTGTAAGTAGTGTTACTATGTTAAATAATCTTTTTAGTAAATTAATTTAGTTTTACTAAAGTAAATTAGGTTAGTTATCAATTACTTCTTAGTTTTAAGTTAGGCTAGATTGTAACGTTGAATTGTGTTCTTAAGCAGAGTCAACATATAAAGAAAATAAAGATGGTATATAATACATTTTCTATCGTATAAGTTGCAATCTATATATTAATATATATAACATAAATTTTACCAAAAATATAGTAAAATATTTAACACGTCGTAAGGTAAAAATAATATCAACTGATTACTTGTCGTTCGCCAAAATACTACGCGCCACTACCACGCCATGGATCAGCAACGTAAGAAATAGCAGTTGAAATTGATTTGCAAACATATCCATACACGTGTGTTCACTAATTCAAACATTTATTTAAAAATAAATATAAAATGCATTTAAAACCTGATCGCATCAACTTATAATGATAGCAGATAAAATAGAATTGCTTCGAAGTGGTTTCGTTGAAACGCAATAACTGTCTTAAAAATATTGAACCACTATTTTACATATTTCAGTGCTATATTTTAGTAATTCAGCATAATGGCAACTCGTTTGGCTCCTTTGGAGGCTTAAGCCTTCTTGGATGTTTTCCAATTTTTTGTCTTGCAATTGAGGCATTACTCTCAGCAAAATATCTTCGCATAATTAATCTGGCTAGTTATTTTTTTGATGATAAATTTTCAGCGGTCGTATCGCCTAAGATATCGATCGCAATTCCCCGCGAATTAATATTTAATAGGTAGAAAGCAAGCTAAATGCCAAGCAAACCTGGCGCCGTACAGTTGCAGATAAGGCAAAGCGAGCCGGAAAGACTTGGACCGAGGTAAAATACGAGACTGAAGACCGAACGTGATTGATACTAAGTCAAGCTAATTGTCAAATGAGTTCAATTTAACACATATTTATTAAACACATGGTAACAACTGGTTATAAATTTAAATGTGTGGAACAAGTTACAAACATTATACAGTACAATTAGTGTTATACAGAACTACTTAAAATCCACTAAGTGATTACATATGACGTACGAAAAATGATTGTGGGGACTAGCTTTACCTGGCCTATGTTTAGGGTAACGGGATTGCATAATCTTCTAATATATAAAATTCTCGTGTGATGTTCGTTCCCATACTCCTCCGAAACGGCTCGACCGATACTTATGAATTTTTTTATGCATATTCAATAAGTCTAAGAATCGGCTACTATCTATCTTTCAAACCCCTAAGTGAAATTTTTTAGACAAAGTTTTTGTTTTATTTTTTGATGATACAACATACAAAAATACTTACAACCCTTAATTTGCATCTACCTTCTACGATCATCCCCTGTTATTTATTTGTTAGTTAAGAACTTATAACTTGAACTGAGGTTTATATAGAGAAAAATCACAGAAAATCCTAAAAAGTTTTCATTCCGGAAAACCGAACAGTCTGTGCTAGCATAGCAAAATGTTCCATGTTGGTATGTACTAAACAGGTGGGCTAAGACAAATCACATTAAGGCGAAATTTGCGGGGGCAGCTAGTATAATATAATATTTATATCGAATGTTGATTTTATAGGTCAGTGATCGTGTTAAAGAGTTACGGACCACTGATCGGGTCAGGGCTAGCCAACTCTATTAATTACTGACAGGGCAACATGGAGCATCGTTAAGACAATCGCGTTTATCTCGTGGTGACTGTTGGTCATTATGAGGGTCACAATATCTATTTCGTGTTAATGATTTTTTATTTAATAGTATAAACGTAGTGATTTTCATTTTATATTCGATCTATTTCGAAAACCATTTATAATAGATAACAACGACAACCATAGAGTTACTTAACCATTAATTGTCTATGTCCTATTGTTAAAACTCTGTAACTTTGAATGGTCCAGTAATTATTATCTCGCTCTTACAGCTTGATTACTAACATCGATGAAAATATTGATGTGTTTTACATCAGTCTGCCAACTTCCCGTAACTTTGTATAACATGCTCTTGATGAAGTTTAAGTTATTATTATTATATTTTTTAATCATTATTTGTTTTTTATTTTGTGGTTGCCGGTTTCATTTTTTCCCTTTTTTGGTTATGTCTAATATAATTGATGTGTATGTACATGTGTGTGAAATTTGTGATGTAATATTTTCTTATATTTTTTAGGCATATACATTGGTTTAGAATGTATAAATAAATAAAAGAGATATAGGATAAGATTTTCTTGAAGGCTCGAACGCGTTACCGGCTTTTTGAAAATCTGTTGGTTTTTTCTATTATGTAAGATTAATCGATGGAAAACGGAATCAGAAAAAACAATTTCGGAAGTTAGGCATACTTTCTTGTTTTGTCAAAAGACTATTTATAAAATTATAATTAATTACAATTACACACATTTCTTATGTTCAGCTATTATTAAAAACGGTTACGCATTACGGATGATTGCTGAGCTGCCATAAATAAAATGAATAGTTGATACTGTATAATCTAGGTCTTTGACGGAGGAGTACGAACTTTTTAAAATACTTGGAAGAAAGAATAAATGCCTAGTGAAGATTTACAAGAAATTTTTAAGAAATATATATATTTCACAAAGTCATAACATCTATAATCTATATGTTAAAAACTGAGAGATGTTATCCATTTCTAAATAATCTGATAAAGTACTCTTAACAGTTGTAAAAATAAATAAATCAGCACTACAACCACTTTAGGTCTGGGCCTCAGATTTCTGTATCGTGTTCATGATAATTTGTCAATCTATTAGGCAGGTAGCTTCCAGGGCCTGACACATGCCATCGACTGTTTTGGGTCTAATGTAAGCCGGATTCCTTCGCCGTTCGAGCGAATGTAAGTGCGCACATAGAAAGTCCATTGGTGCACAACCGGAGGGATCGAACCTACGACCTCAGAGATGAGAGTCGCACGTAGTATAAATTAATTAGTATCGCAATTGGCACACTGAAAATACATTATTTTAATAATATTATTTTCTATTTCTGCAAAAAAAAACTAAGTAGTCACGCTTTTATTTCGTCAAGTTATCAAGAAGCAAGTTATTTATTATTTCAACGTTGCCTTAATGGGCTCTCTATAACTAGCATCGTTAAAGATAAAATCTTTTTATAAGCCCACGTAAAATGCTTTACATTTCTTTTATTTACTTTCTAAAAGCTAGGAGCGAAGTAAACATTTTAGCCCCGAGACGCGATTCAAGTTGTTTGGATAAATATAATAAGATAGCAAGAGAGTTTTGGCTCCAAAATTATATACGCGAATCAGCTGATTTTATTCCACACTTTTGATTAATTTCTATTAAAAGTACAAATAGTTATTCAGAGCGCAGAATAACACTAACTCAGGATAGAAAAGAATGATCATCGCGGGAGGCCTGTTTAAGTAGACTGACCATAAACCTAGTTCCAGGAAAGGGTAAAGTTACGTACTTCTAAATATTCTTTATGTCATATGGTCAGAGCATAATAGCTTCATTTATTATTGACAAATACAGAAAACATATTTTGCCTTATTTATTTATTTTATTAAATAATAATTCATAAAATGTTTTCTATAGAAAACCGGTGTTTATATAAATGTAGCCGTAGCAGTCTTGTTTAATATTTAGTTGTACTTTATTTTATTACTTACTTATAAAGCATATACAGATAGCGGCAAACATCTTGAACAAATGCCCTTGCCTGCGCAGAACCGATTTTTGGGTATCACTGGGAGGGGGGGCGGCGGAAGAGTGACGTGTCGATCGCGTGATTGGTAAACCAGTTGACGTTTGTGTACCGCGATGCGCAAACTTTCCCCCACTCCCTTATTTAATGCTGAAGATGTTTGCCGGTATCTGTATTTGTATTGAAAAAGCTTATGTCAGTCGGTGGTAATGTGGTCAGTATCCACAGCGTAGAAGTATGCGTAGGACTATGTAAATTCCTGTATCTTCAAAGGGGTACAAATCTTTCTCCGTTTTATTTATGTTTTTGTAACGGCAACTAATTGACAGGCGTAAAGCTCCTTCCAATCTGTGACATTTCTTAAATAAATTTTATAATGTATCCATCCCACCTGAAGGACTTACATAATGCTTTATGTATGAATCCCCGTAATTCCAGGCAAAGACACTCTGTTTTATAGATTTGTAACGCAAGTATCATTTGTTTCTTTACAGAAATATTAATCCAGACTTCGCACGTATAAATAAATATATACGTATAATATAAACCAAACTTATGGTTATCATTAAGTACCTACTGTAAATTTCCTTAGTATTATTAAGCTTTAAGTTTATCAAAGTTTTCGTAACTAGCGTTTCGACATTATTAATTCAAGTTGATAAGTAACTAAGTGGATAGAATTAAACAAGGCTTATATGACCATAATGGTTAGGTAAATGTCGTATTTTTAATTTAAAAAATGTTTACTAATGTTAATGCGTGTTTAAATTATCATTTACATCATAAAAAAATCTACTATTGTTTTGTGGTCACTATATCTAAATTCAATACTGTAATATAATAGAATGAAAAACGAATCAAGTGCTATTATATATCCTATTAATTAGATGTTAATATGAAGTTCATTAGTTAAATTAAATGTGTTCATTAGTTTATTTAAATCACGGATTGATGCTAACAGCTAAATTTACTAATTAATCATAGTAAGAGTTACTTTTATTTATGTAATACATTACTATTGAAAAAAAAAACGAATATGTTTAAGTAATCCTTTTTTAGAAATTCTAAAATAAAAGTAGTATTGCGTATTTTTTTACGAAAAACTTTCTAACCTTACTACGTATTTTGAATTATAGTGATTGCTCGAAGTGTGTGTGTCACTTTTTTCTCTTAGGGATATCCTGGTGGTGGACTCGCTATGTGGGACTTGCTACTGTGCATACCCACTAAAACCCCACGGCGCCACCAGTAATCGCCCGGGACAGGACACGGTAACAGCGTAGCCTTGTCCGCATTCCATCATGCGATCAGCCGTTGAAATCACGACACCCAACGACCATGGGTGGCCAATGAAATGGGCTGGACCTTGGCACAACAAGGGCCATACTCTTGCCAGGATGCGTTAGTATGTGAGCAGACACAAAGTCAAGTCAAAAGTCAAAAATCATTTATTCATATAGGTAACACAATGTACACTTATGAACGTCAAAAAAGAAATATACGTATACATTAAATGCTTCTAATTTTACATTTACTGCCAGTTCTTAAATCAAGGGCGTAGAACGGAAGAGAAGAACTGGCAATATCTGGACACTCACCGCCACTCTTTTTAATCGCCAAGTTTTTTGTTTTACACAACGTTTGTAAGGAGCTGCAATCATTACACCATGTTCCACATGACATCTTAAGTAATATATAATAATAAAATTAATAAAAAACAAAGATTTGTCCTTTATCAGCAGGAGGCATGGCGAAATAGACAGGCCTCATCTCTTAGTCATAATAAAGATAGAATCAGTTTGTAAAGTTTATTCAATGTTTTTATACATTTGTTAGAATATTTTAATTTTTGTATTTACTGTTAAAATATAAACATTTGCCTTCACTCCTGTGACTTCATCATTATAAAAAAACTTATACTTTTTATATTCAAAGACTTAAAGCAACAGCCCAGTACGTTCTAAAGATCTTAAGTTAAAAAAAAAAGTGTGGCACTCGAGGACTGCCGCGGTAAAGCTATTGCATAGCATTTTTTATCAACTTATGCAATTATAATTATTTATTATTTTTTTATTTATGCAGTATATTTTTTTCTTTGATATTAATTCAAGTTTTTTCTTTCATATTAATTCCATAATCTTACACTCTACCAGACTCAGACTAACACGCCTATATAGTCTGTCTCACTCTAACGCGTACCGGCTGCACCCGATGTGAGACGTCACGTTACGTCATCGTCTGTTAGGTTATTTTCGTTACGGAATTTCTGGATTCGGTCTCCACGCTCAAAGCCTGCGATAGAAGCTATGCAATAACTTAAAAGTAACTAAACCCAACACCCATATAATTGAAATAAAGTGCAACAAACTGAATACCTTAACTACTTTAGTTATTAACATTAATTGTTTACCAATTTATACTAGGTTTGCTGCTTTGCCAAGATTTACGCAAAAACGAAACATAAATCAAGTGTATGGGGCAATAAATAACTCTACTAACGTAATTAACAAAAGAAAATACATTAAACATTCACAATAATTAGAAGGACGACTAAGACTCGCGTCAATTTAATTACAAAATACATTCACTTGAGAAAGAAATGTTTTATTACGCTTCGAAATTTAGTTAAGTATTTTTGCTTAAATTAATAAATATATGGAGAATGGATTGTGAGAGAATATATTTTGTAGTTCTGTGAGTTTTTAGAGTTGTTAAGAGTTCACTAAACCTACGTTTAAGACGCGACTAAGCTAAACGTAATAAAGGCATTTGTGACACTTTTTTTTGAGGCACCCCTGATGTTAAGTGAACTCCCATGAACACTCACATCGCCAGTAGACTCGAAAGTGCGTTGCCGGCCTTTTTTGAATTGGTCCGCTCTTTTCTTGAAGGACCTAATCTAAGCCGAATTGGTTCAGAAATACTTTAGTGGGAGCTGGTTAAAACACAGGTTACATAGAAATATTTAAGATATTATGCAAAACAGATTTATCGTTTACAAAGGAAAATTATGTCGGCCGGGATCGAACCAAATACATTAATTGAGTCGTACAAACAGCAACGGAGGTGATCCGGAACTTTAGGATGTGTTCGAAAATTTTCTTATTGAGAAAAAGTTTCATCATCGGACGTCGAGGCAGAATATGAAGTCGTTCCACAACTGCCCTGCGAAAAGGTGGCTTGTAGTTTATTGTTTATCAGAATGCCAAATCATAAAATGACTGCTTTGCGACTGATTTGATAGCGACCGCCGATGCGAAAACCGCTGTGTGAGTTCGAAAAGTGAGTTACAGAATCGCAGGGCTGAGCGTTTTTCAAGGCAGTGTTTGCCGCGCCACTATGTGGAACCAGCTGCCCGCTGAAGTATTTCCAAACCCATTTGACTCAGGATGGTTCAAGAAAAGCGCGTACCAATTCTTAAAAGGCCGGCAACGCACTCGCCAGCCCTCTGGCATTGAGAGTGTCCATGAGCGGCGGTATCACTTAATATCAGGTGAGCCTCCTGCCCGTTTGACCACTGTTCTATAAATAAAAAACATTTCACATTTATACCCCTTTAAATAATCCTTTAAAATGTAACCGTAAAACATAAGAACATTACCTAATAACAGTGTTCTTGAAGTCACTTAAATTGGAGTGGTTGCTGATGGGCTTTCAGGCAATATGCAGAGAAATTTGTATTTGTACACTTATTTGCTATTAAATTATTCAACGATTTCCGTATTTACATTTTACATGTATTACGATAATTGATCCAGGATCAGCGTTGATTTACATTTCGAATGAGTACTAATTTACAGTAGGATCCGATGTCGCATTGCACCAAACGCATTGAAATAATCATATATACAAAACTTTATGTACAGTTTGACATATTAGATGATATTTCTATCAACTATTAACTCCGTCTTATAGGTCGGTTATCGAAAGCCGGCGCGTTCACAGTACTCACACTAATGCAATTTCACTATACAGTATGTTTAAAAATATGACTTTTTTGCCAAGCTATATATTTTAGTCTACTCTGGTTTTAGTAAGGTTGGGTGGGTTGTAAATAAATAACAATGTGTTAAATACATATAAATATTATGTGCATACGAGGGTGGATTTAAAAGCCCGACCGAGAACGTAAAAGAGTAGTTTGTGTAAATAATTTTTCATATTTCGACATAAGCAGTCTTTTCATGATGTATTTGTGATTGTATTTCAGTTTGACTTCACGCCTCGTGCTTATTCACAGACACTACACAAGCACAAAGTGTAAATGTGTTGAAACCGCCAGCTTTAAATAACATACCAATACTGCACTCTTTTAACTAAGGGAGCGTTCAAGTATTACGTCACGCAATTTTTGGAGATTATTGACACCCCCCCATGTAACGCGCCGTAACGTTTTTCTGTACCCAAGTATAGTAAAACGTTTCGTGATCACCTAGTGACTCTTTATACCTAAAATTTACCATTATGTGGTGTAAATTACTGGAAAGTTGAAAATAATATTAACAAGAACGCGTAATTCAATCCCCGCCCCGCATCGTAACGTTTTAAAAAAGGCACGAAAGTCACTTAAAAGTAAAATCGTAATTTTACTTAAATAAAAAAATTAATAATGAGAACGAAGAAAGAATAAGTTTACCATATGCCCTATTAAGACTTCATAAAATGTTTCAGTAAATAAGCCCTATACTCAAACTTTTAGACTCCAGATGTATTTTAATTCTTTTCCATTAAAAATTAAATAAAAAACGCTAAGAAAAACTGGATTTGACAAGGCGTTAAGCGTCCCCTCTCTGAATATAAATGTGTATTAACGCGACGGCCGTCGCGTTTATAACTTCCCTCCTGTTTTTATAAACTCCGCATTAGAAATATTTAATTGCGTTTGCTAACTGGTAACTGTACGGGACTCTTCAAATAAATTGTAGTGAGTCCTGTAATCAGCAGAAACATAATCTGCTTCTGCCTAACTTTCTCTTATGAAGAAATTTAGATTAATTAATGCCACACTTTCGATATAAACCCAAAGCCTTTTTCCTCTCAGAACAAGGCCTCCTGGTAGTTTTGCGAACAGATGGCGTAGTCTTGCTCTTTCGCAAATTTTGTAAACGTTTTTGACATTCATAAGCATGCCCTAAGACGCATCTAAACTGAATAATCGTATTTTGATTGATTGATTTTACTTTATAAGATTTCAATTATGAGCTTTTGTACGCTATCCTAAAGCACTGTCGCTATTGAAAGTTACCGAATAAGGCATGGAGGTTACGCGATATACTTTACTAACTTTACCTACTAAAATACTTTGACATAGACTGAAATCCTGTAAAATTGCTTAAAGTGGCCTATTTTCAGTGATTAAGGCATGACGGGCGTGTCAAGTATCAAACTTTAATTAATGTAATGCCTTGTAATCTAACCTCGTTTGTCAAATCATGCCGATTGGTAATAATTCATTGTTGTAGTGGAGTAATTACATTGCCAATACTGTTAGTCATAACAATGCATTTGCAGTAGTTTCAAGAGCTATTAGACCAATAAATGAACAAAAACTTATGTTCATATAATATTTTTGTCGTGTAACAACACTAATATATTATATAACTAGCGAATTCGATAGACATTGTCCTGTACACACGTCTGACATACAAAATAAATCATCAAAATCTGTCCAGCCGTTTAGGAGATTAATTACGAACACATGCACAGAAGATTTATATATATACCAGCTGTTTATTTGCTGTTAGATAAATAACCTAGATACCGACTGCAGCGCCATTTGCCGGGCTTATTTGTGAATCTCAACCATACAGGTATACAAACGCATACAAAAATTTATTCAAATCAGTCCAGTCGTTTAAGAGGAGTTCGGTGACATACACACGTACAGTAGAATTAAATATATATGGAGATATTAATAACGTATATCAACTACAAGACAACCCGTCTTACTTCAGTGTGTTACAGCACGCAGAGTTCTGATTACTTGGAGAAGACCGGCTGAGTTTCTACTCATGGCACAAGATCCCACTGCCAATTCTCAACTCGCTGGTGAAACCATGTTAAGATCCTTACAGGCATTACACACATTTACAGTATTACACTAGGGCTTTTATAGTTATATAAAATAAAATTATCGAACGTTAGCGATTACACGGTCAAAATAAATAACGCTAATAGAAAACAAAATAGCCATTTCCCATTCAAAACAATGGACGTTTGAAATAATGATCTGTCGGCAAACGTGAAAAATCGCCTGTCACTGCGCCAGTCGCTAAGATTAAGCGATAAAATGTAATTAACTGTATGATCAATTAATTACATTATGACTTAGCTGATAGTGCTTGAATAATCCGTTTGAAATGGCTTAGAACGCAGCTTAATGTCGAAGGATATCTTTAGTATGCAATTTAAAGCGGCTTTAAGAGCGAAGATCATTTTGAACCAGTATTAGGTTTTTACCTATAAAATTGGATGATTGTATGAAAATTTACAATATTTAAAAATTTTGGTAATTGTTAATCAAAGTAGTCGCCCAAACTATCTATACTATAATGTCATATTGATGGCCGTTTGTTTATCTTTTTACTAAAGAAGTCTGCCGGAAGTGAGGCGAAAATTTGAAAAAAAAGTAATAATCTGTTGGGGCATGGTCTGGTGAGTACGGTGGATGATGGTGAGCTTTCAGTTGTAACTCTTGGAGCTTTGCAATGGTTTGTCATGAAGTGTGAGCTCGTTATTCTAGAGAAGTAATGGGTAAGAGCAATGGCCCAGTCTTGGTTGTTGAATTATGAGCTTCTTCATCATTGATTGCAATTCTTGGCAATAGACATCTGCCGTCACTGTTGTGTCATTCAATAAAAAGCTCTGATGTCTGGCATTGTTCCACTAGACAGTCACCATCATCTCTCTATGAGTAGTATTTTTTAAGCGCACTGATTAGGTGCTGTACCCGTCCACCCATAAGAAGAGCCCTTACGGTTGTCGTATAGGATCCATTTTTCATTTATTTCCGACAATTTGATTTAGAATTCCCTCGTCTCTGAGCCGATTCAGTTGTGCTATACATGCTTCGACACGTAAGTCTTGCTAGTTGGCTTAGTTCATCTTTGTACGTATGTGTGTATATGTGTGGCAATTACATGTCTAGCAAGCAGCAAGCTCAACCGTAAATTGAGTTAGACCCGCTTTCACTATTGCCTTCAATTCGTTGTTCATCAATGGTAAATGGCCAACCGTGGGCTCTTCAACTAAAAATTTCCAGATTGAACCAATAATGAACCGTATTTATGCAAGCAGTGTTAGGCCCGTACACATCGTTAATCTTGAAGCCTAAAACTACCATGGTTTTACAAAATCAAATAGCTAAAAATAAAAAACCATCTAAAAACAAATGACAAAATTTTAAATTAAATTAACACGGATTTCGAATAAAATTTATTTGAATCGTGAATTGCCAATCCACAGATTATTTATTTGTAAATGTTGGTTATCGGATTTCCAATTACATAGGTTCTAAGTAAGACCTATTATATATTATGGCGAAATACTTTATCGGATATAAATAAAAATTTAATGTTTTGTAATTATTATTAATTACATAACTCGTGTCGAGTGATTTTCGGCGATCGTGGTCAGCAACTGCCACATCAACTGACAAACACCTATCTGATAACATGGTATATAATGTTGCCATATTAATATATTGCCGCGAAGTTTCAATTTGCTAAAACCTGCCGAAAATAACTCTACGTAACGAATAATGTAACAGCGTATTTACTTAAAGTGGTTAATTAAAATTTTGAATTTATTTAAAACAAATTAATTTTACAAGCCATTGTACATTTTTGTATACGCTTGGGCTTAAGATGGTGTCAAAGATGCCTCCAACGAGTTTTATTATTTAAAATTTCAGACTAATTTATATCATAGAATAATACATATTATAGAAATACATATATATATTATTTCTAGGAAACATTTGTTAAGTTTAATAAAAATAACTACCTACTATAATAAAAAATAGGGGTTTTTTTTGGGGGGGGAAAAAATGGGGGTTTTTTTTTTTTTTTTTTGTTGCCCCAAAAAAAAATCCCAAAAAAAATTGGGGGCCAAAAAAAACGTTTTCCCCCTTTTCCCCCCCCCCCCCTTTTTTTCAATTTCTTCCCCCCGGGGCGGGCGCGCCGGGGGGGGGGGGGGGGGCCCCCCCCTTGCCCCCCCCCTTTTTTTCCCCTTTTTTAAATTTCCCCCCTTTTTTTTTTTTTTCTGGGCCCCCCCCCCCCCCCCCCCCCCCCCCCCCCCCCGGGTTTTTTTTCTTTTTTTTTTTTTTTTTTTTTATCATGGCATCATCAAATCGGTGTTCTTATATCTACAACCATAACAATTAACAACAATAACAATTTTTAACATAAAAATACTGTCCAAAATGTTATCTAAATTTGTGTTCTTTTCAGCCGTAGTTATAGCCATCAATGAAAACCATGATCGAATTATAACGCACGTAACTAAAATCTTCCTGGAGCGGATTTAAGTCTAATTAAAAATGTCGGTACGCTAAAAAACTTAATTAAATGCACTCTACAAATGGCTTAGTTAGCGAGTACGAATATTTCTAATTGGTATATTTGAATCATAAATGGAAATCCAATTAAATTTTTCCAATATTCAGTGACAGTTTAAATTTTATGTTTTTGTACAAAGAGAAATGTAGAGTCAAAGATAAATTTACATAAAATATTTTTATGATATCGGCTTGAAGCTTTTATATTTTCTTAAATATATGAATAATATTAAGTTACAATTTGTATAGGAGGAATTGGTTTTTTTTTTTTTTTTTTTTTTTTCTTTTTTTTCATTTTTTTTTTTTTTTTTTTTTTTTTTTTTTTTTTTTTTTTTTTTTTTTTTTTTTTTTTTTGCAAAAAGAAGCCTTTAAGAATGGAATTTTTAAAATAACCATAATAAGACACAAATAGGTCCGTAATAGTTTGAAGATATTATTTTTTATCTACTTTATTAATTTATATACCAACTTCGTGGATATATATAAAAAAGTGTATAAACGTTTAGTACCAAGTACTTAAAACTTAAAATACAAAATTGATTCAGTAAGAAATTCTAGAAAATATTTGTACAAACAAAACGAACTCTGATAGTCAAATCTTACAAACAATATTTCAATTCAGATAGACTTACATTCAAAGCTTTACAATTTGTCTCCACTAAGGCCAAAGACATGTCGTTAAATCCTAGACAGGAAATCAACGAATTTGAGGCACCGTAACCGCATGTCAGCGGTCGACTGCAAACGCTTTCATTAGTCCAGTCAGCAATAAGGCCAGTTCAATTGTGTACTTTCAAATCAGTCCTTTTCTTGGTAACACAATACAGTTGACCTTTGAACCTAGGCAATACCGGTGTGGGTAGATTGAGAATACGTTATAATTGCTATTATACATTTAGGATACATAACGCTTTCCTCATTATTATTTTTTTTAATTATCCGGCGATATACACTCTGATTGATTCCTTATTTTACATATAACAGACAATATTAGACAAATTGACTGGCGTAACAAACTATAACAATTTTCCTTCACCGTATACCAATTGTGCTCATAGAAAAAAAGTATTAAACACAAAGTTAAGTCGTTTTATGACTAGCCTATTACCACTCGTTACTTATTACAAATTCTCACGAATCGTTAAATAAGTTTTACTTTTGAAATTACACAATTTAATAATTTCAGTGAGAATTCTTAATTAAGAGGTCATAGAGAGGTCAGAATCATAAGGATTCTATCTTTTAGACTATAATTGAATGTAATTGTAAAATATTTTAAAAGTTAAGCTCAAAGTGACTGGTTTATGAATGAGACAGGAACCAATGATATGTTTGGTTAGGATACGTTTTTATATAACCCTAGTATTATGAAGACAAATCACATTCCTTGAGTATTTGAACTAGTATTTTGTGATAAAAAGAAATTTTATAAAGACTAAGGTTCTAAAAATGACCTTCTGAAAATTCTAAAAATTCATATATAAACAATTTAATACACAAAACGTATCATGTGCTAAATCTTAGTGGCCAGTGTTATATTTTAAAAAGGGCAGTGGCCAACTACGGAATTCATTTAACGTTAAATCAATTCCGTAACATTAAAAAGTTAACGTGCGAACAAAATAAATATGACAAATTAGTATTTAACTAATTAAGCCTCAAAAGTATTCATTAGTTATATATATATATTATATCTGTTGTAGTAATTATTTTAATTCCGTAGTATTACTTTGATTTAGGGTCCCTTTAGCGAACCATAAAAGCCCGGCAACGCACTCGAGCCACACACAGTGGACGTGGACGTTACAGTGATTGGCGGCGGGTTGCCTTAACATAAAATAAAACACGAACTTGTTTTACGCTTCGACGTATTTTGATAAAATTATAGTTATCATTATTTCATAAAAAATACTATATACCTTCACATACAAAGGCAAAATACTGTAAAATAGTCCGTCCAGCCTGTCCTTTATGATATGGAAGTACAATTATAACTTGAACTAATACAATTAAAAATTCAAAGTATAGACAAAGTTGGAGCTTTCTCAGAATACAGTTTCTCGGTGACGTCCAAAGCTCGTTAAGGTTCAGCTTCAGTTTTAATAATTTTTCTTTGAAAACTTCGAACTCGTGAAGAGTCATTCCAATTTTTAAATTGACGTTTTGCTATTCAAGTTTTAAACTGTTGCATAGTGAGATAAAATAAATATGAAAACTTTAAACTCGAACACACATAATTGTATTATATATTTTACTAGCGGACCCGACAGACTTTGTCATGCATGATATTTCAAGCGATTGGTATATTAAACAAATTTTGGTAGTACCGACTGCAGCGCCATCTACTGGGCTGATTTGTGAATCTAAACCATCTAGGGCGTCACACAAACGCATACAAAAAAAAATCATTCAAATCGGCCCAGCCGTGTAAGAGGAGTTCAGTGACATACACACGTTCAGCAGAATTATATATATTAGCTCATACAGTTGTTTTTGTCTACCTTTCTAAAAGTTTTATGATGTAGTGTGTTGATCTAGTTATAAGTATAGTCTATTAAATATTTTACATTTTTAAAATAAATTTATTAATAATAACTCCGATGCATTTGTTCTAAATATATTTATTTTTCTTACGTCATGTCAAACGTTAGGTTAGGTTACATCTAAAAAGTTTGAATTGTATGGTGGTTAGGTATTCTTAAATTTTCTAATTTTCCGCGCAGTTTTCTTATTTTTTGTTCATAAGAACCTTCTCGTGACAATAACAAACGCAACAAAAAAAAGAATTAGCGAAATCGGTCTAGACGTTCACGCGTGATGCCGTGACCAAGGAAAATAGGGATTCATTTTTATAAATATAGACAGATTTCATTTCATTTATTTATAATGATATAAAAACGACTTTACAATAATAACTTGCAATAGACTTAACCCAAGCTGCATAATAAATAAGCCATACAGCGATGTAATATATGTATATAGTAAATAAAATAGATAAAACATTAGTTTACAATTTAAAAAGCAATTAATAAAAACCTATCATAATAAAACAAAAAACACAAGAATGACGTACAAATAGATAGAGCATCCAATTATGAATGTGAGTGTAATGTTGTAAGAATATATAGTATAACTAGCAGACCGGCCAAGCGTTGCTGTGGCTAAGGTTTTTGTTATATTACATAGTAGCAAACTATCCAAGGGAAACGGTAGGAGAACACCAGTCATGGGGACCACCATGCTTTTTGGTGGTTATGCCATTAATTTGTAGCTTATGTGAAATGTTGGTACTTTCAACACAGCGCCATCTGTTAGAATTGTGACTATCAAAAAATAAACAAATATTTTGCAATAAAATAATATTGCGGGTAAAAATTGAGATGTAAGCAATCCTATCTTTTAAGTTGGATCAAACTACACACGGTGTGTAAATTTGATTGATATCGGTTTGGTAGTTTAGGAGTCCATAGCGGACAAACAACGTCACACGTAATTTATATATATTAAGATATATAAGTAACGTAAAACACAAATATTTTTAATTTAAAGTAAATGCGATATAATCCAGTGAAATCGTATTCTACTTTAATTAAGTCAACAGTTCTAATAACGTTACTTTAATTTATTAATTATAACGATTCAATTTGCACTGACTAAATGTTAAATAACGATTGGTTCCACTTTTAGCGATTAAACTAATGAACGCGATAATCTAGCTTTATCAAAGCGATAGCATGTTGCATTACAATTACAATGTGTACAACCCTTAGGTTAGATAAAAATAGTGAAGGACGGTGAGACCGTGCATAAGATTGCACAGTCTTAAATGTTTTGGTTCGTGCGTAATATTGAGAAGGAAACGCCTTCAAATAAAGACGATATAACAATATATATTTTATTAAATAACAATGAGGTTTGGATTATTCTAATTCTCTAAGATTAGTTTACTTTCATTCTTACAAATATTATAATAATTGTGGGTTAGAATATGTAATAGATAAGGTATAATATAAATATTCTTTAAATTACATAAATAGATAATATGGACATAAGCACGAGCATACATACAAACGTGGTTTTAATTGTTTTTCAAATAATAGTAAAACTTCAAATAAACTTGAACGATACAATATTTTAACGTTAGCTTACAAGTGTTTTAAGATAATTAGAATGGATCGCAATAAAATTTGATCGCTAGGTTAACGATTTCGGCAAAACTGCTACGCAACTGCTACGCCGTAGCTAATCGCTATAATCAACATATTTAATAGTTGATGAAGATTGTGCTTTATCTAGATTAAGATAGCGCGATATAAATTGGTGCGATGAAACAGTAATGTTTTGCTGACCTTTGACCTTTCAGTTTAATAAGATGACACATGAAACAATGGTATCTCGTTGTGAAAAATTGTGGAATTTCTCATATCGTTTTTAATATAAGCTATCGATTATTTACTCAAATTGAATATGATTTTGTCGTTTTATTAAACTCAAGTATAAAATGATCAATCAATTTAGCATAAGTATCTGCCAAATATTACTTTTTTTTCGATTATCAATATGAGCAATCAATTATATGATTTTTGCTTCTATTTTCAGTGGACCCTATTACATAAAAGATATGAATTATAGAATTTCCCTCTCAAAACTTTATTATTAAGCTTTTACGAACCGTTTTGTTTAATATACGCTAATTCAAAACACGACTCGACATCATCACTTAGAATTTTAATTACATGTGGTATATTTTTGATTATATAAGATTATATTTCCAGAATTATATTGTAATTCACCCTTTAATAAAAGTGAAAATCAACACGTAACTTAATACTAGGATAATATTGTGCTTATTAAGACTAAATATAACATCCAGAAAGTATTTTTAATAGCAATAAAATTTACGAAAGTTGAAAGTATCGATTTAATCATACATTTACGTGAGAGGTCACATTTCTGAAAATCTAAGATAGGATTATTCGCCAACAATGCTATGCCGTTAAGGAGGTTTTCCCTTACTAAAATATACCAATGGCACGACAACTTTATAGGTCTGAGCCTCAAATTTCTGTATCTGCTCCGTGATCATTTCTAACAGGTGATAAACCTTCTGTGCCTGACACACTGATATTTTCCTTCACCGTATGAGGCCTAAATGCACACATAGATAGAAAGTCCATCGGTGTACTGTCGGGGTTCATACCCATGACTCCAGGGATCATAGTAATACGTTAAAACCACTGGGCCAACACTTTTCAATGCTCCAAAATTTTCAAACAAAAGTTCACATACTAAAATTGAGTCACTCCATGTTAAAAAGCTAAAAAAAAACAAATTATCAAATTGTAGGCATTTTAAGCCACTAATCCTATTCATACTTGTATACCAATCAAGATCTCTTTAAATTATATTAATTTGTTTCACCTAAGTCTTTATAACATTTCATTACTAATGATTATAGCTAATAAGTGAAGACCTTTTCAACTGAATTAAAAGAGCTTTATTAGAGAAAATACACGAAATTAAACCTTTGTAAATTAATTAATTTCGCTTTGCCCGTACCGTCGATTTCAATTCAAACAGTCCTTTAATTTAAATCACTATGATGAAGACTTTTGAACATCAAAGCAATGTTAAACGATGTTCATTTATTTAATACTGGCTGAGAATATTCACCAATAGATGATTTGACATTGAACCTATAGGAGAGAAACAGAAGAGATAAGACAGAGAACACATTCAAAAATAAGTGATACTCTCTTAGTAGCACTGCAGTCAGACCACCAAACCCCTCTGGGGATAACAGGCAATTCCAGTTTACCTTAAATGTAACTTGCGTTGTTAAATAGGTCGATTATACGATGCCAATTTATAATTTAGTCACACTCTTCCTGTGACTATAACAATACGTTAAGTGGCTATTAAACAGATAACAACAAATTTATAAAAATGTGGTTCAGCGCTCCGTCGGTAAATTCGGAACAAACATTCATTGTATGAGAAATTAGTGCAGTCAAACTGTCAGTGATAATATCGTATACGAATACTTGATGGAACGTTTTCTAAGGAATAACCTGTAGCTACAACCAGTGCGATGACGTCATACCCCGAATCACGCTTTCAAAGTATTGAGTATAATATACTATATAATATGCAACATGTCGACATCACTGGGGCCAGTGTTGGCCAGTCAGTGGTTCGACGGGTACCTTCATGAAGGAAATAAACCTTCCATATTGAAGGATGATACCTAGCGAAAACGCAAAATGTCGAAACGATTTCTTAAACTCAACTAAAACAAATATTAACCATGTAAATACAACACATTATAAGTTAAAAAATTAAATTTTTATCACATAAGTATTAGTTATTGAAGTATTAAATTTCTCGTTCGTGTTTGAGTACTTTATATTTATTGTATTCAAACGAATTCAAATAAATAGTTCGTAGAAGGTCTAATTTTTTGTATATTTCTAATAATGGTTTTATTTTCTAAAAGTAGGATATAAAAGTATAGTAATAATTAACATCGTATAGCAGTCCCAAATTACGTATAACTCAAAGCAGATTTTGTTAAATGATTTCTAACAATAAACTTCACACTTTTATGCGTAAATATTGGTAAATTTCAGCCTATGGTTTATAAAATCTATAATCACTCTAAATAATTGAGTAAAGATAACGTGCAGAATGTCTTAACATGAAAGAACATAGGATTTCTAAATAAAATATGTTTATTATGGAATATAAGATACAGGTATCACTTATTCCACGTCAATAAATTTGTATCGGTAGACATCCCTACTCATCGGCAAAGAAGACAGAGTGTGTAGGCCGAGATAAAAAGCCGGCATAAAAAACTCTCGGTACTCCTTTAAAATCAATCATAAGGTGACGGTAATTATTTATCGTCAACTCTCTATCAAAATAAATATGAAAAACTACAATTTACTTTTATTCACTAAATAAGACGAAAAATTAAATAATTCATATTCCATTGTTTAAGTAAAGTACTCATCTGTCTTTTTCTGTCAAGTTGTGTTAACGCTATGATGAATGTACTCACAACAATTTCCTTACAAATTGCGCAGTCACGTGACGAAATAGTATTGTCAAATGTCGCCCGGTTTGTACAGCCGACATGCTATTTGTAAACTATTAAACAGTGCATTGGATAAGGGTCCACTTTTAATGAATAATAGTAAAATTAGACAATTTACATAGCCCGCCGTTGGGAGTGGTGTGGAAGACTGCATCAAATTGTCAGATATAAAGTGTAGGTAGTATGTGTAGTAATATACCGGTCGTAGCTATTCTCACTCATATTTGTTGAATCGTAGTATTGTAAAGTTCTAACGCCATCTATAGTCACGGTAATAAATAATTGAATATTGTCATTATTTCTTTTATTAGAATCAAGAACTACATACAATTATTTAAACTACCAGATAATTGAAGTGATTTGTATAGACGTCATTTTACGGTGCGCTGTAATTCAGGAATTATTGCATGCAAATTTTTGTATTGTCATGAAAGACTTGCTCACGCGATTCTGAATATGACATGAGCTATAGAAGCTTTGTCAAATTTAGCAATTGAATACAGCGCATTATGTAATTCTGATAATAAATCTAAGCTGATATTTATAGACGCACCAAAAAGGCCACAAAAGAAAGAATTAATAAGAAATTGGGCCTTGATAAGGCGGACGGCGTGCAGAAATATAATAATAAAAAAAATTAATGATTTTTGACTGTTTGAAAGAATGTAATAAATTAAATCATATTGAAATTCTTAAATAAACGTTTAATACGTAACTTACTAGAGAAATTGATTCTTAATTTTACAAATGGTAACAAAATATGGCAATTTTTAATGGGATAGGATATCTTTATATATATAATTCTTCTGTGAGTGTGTATGTCACTGAACTTCTCTCAAACGACTGGACCGATTTTAATGAAATTTTTTGTGTGTGTTCAAGGGGATCTGGTAATGGTTTAGATTCACAAATCAGCCCGGCAGATGGCACTGCAGTCGGTACTTTCATACTTTGCTTAATATACTAATCGCTTTAAATATCATGCAGGACAACGTCTGTGGGGTCCACTAGTCTATTAATAAAATATAATTATTTTTAAAAATAATACGGAAAGAAGTTTGTTTCATCCAAAAGCAAACAAAATATGTATTTTGTTAATTATTTCACTAATATATTAAACCTATACCAAACAACATACCCCATTAATAGGTCAAGTGTTATTACTTTCGGTTGAATTAATTACACTGCTAATAAGTTATGTCAAATTAATAAAATATTTCAACAGTTAACTTGCTCATGCGTGAATAAATTTTAT
This sequence comes from Pieris macdunnoughi, assembly GCA_905332375.1. Classification (NCBI taxonomy): domain Eukaryota; kingdom Metazoa; phylum Arthropoda; class Insecta; order Lepidoptera; family Pieridae; genus Pieris; species Pieris macdunnoughi. The sequence continues at coordinate 1,554,326 of CAJOBZ010000048.1, forward strand.
GCGCCCATGGACTCATTGGCACGCAAGACCTATATAAAATGTATAGAACAGTCAACAATAGGTGAAAGTAATTTCTCTATGTCAAACGGAACCGACCCATAAACCGATGACTCTGAAAAAATTATGAATAACACTTAGCTTTTCATAATTATTAAAAAAATAACTATTTACCATTTTCCAAAACCTTGATTAGTCATAACACTGTACACAGCACATAATCCCACTATCTGTTTCGCACTCAAAATCACTGTACACTTAACCAGAGTTTTGCCCGGAAAGAAATTCGTGGCACGGCGTAGCACACGTTCCGCTGCTACGAGACTACCGCTACGGCGGAACGATACCGCCCGAGCGAATCCGAGCATGCCCGATTGAGCGGGACGGACACTATCCGTTTCACATTTTACATCGGTTGGGCTAAGCAAAATCAGTACCACCAATTCAGCGCTTTTAGCGTCACATCTGGTGTAAGTTAACTGCGCTTTTCAACAAATATAGCGCTACCACGTTAACTGAAACGTTGTTTGAACTGACAAAAGCCTTCATTTCTCCGATGAAAAAATTTAAATATCTAAAGTTCTCAGTATAAATTTTAACATATATCATTTAAACACTTCACTAAGCCAACTTAAGTTTTTAGACTTATTAACATTCTTAAATAAAAAATTGTATACCTAAAAACTTCACCTTCAACGTGGCAGGGTTTTCTTGAATTACGTTACTAATATGCGTTACAACTAATTATATATGGTATGACAAGGTATATGATAACATATTGGACAAGTAAAACTGTGTCATAACGATATTTAACAAACCACATTCCCCAGTACAAGCGCTTGGATATCGCGTTCTTCACCAAGGGCTGGTTCCGATTCATATTTTATAACGTTTGGGACGAAGCGAAATTACGAACTTTGCTCGGTTTGGTTTTTACAGTGAAACGGAGCCGACATTCGAGATTTTACCCACGAAATATTTCATTGTGTGGTAAATTGTGTGATTTTGATGGTTACGTTGATAATGTGCTGATTCGCTAGAAGGGTTGAAATTGGATATTATTTCATGTGATTATTAAGCCGTTAAGTGATGAAGGTTCGAGATTAAAATGTGGTAATGGACATCGTTTTACTGATCATGTGGTATAAACTAAGAAAGTTTAATCATTTCACTAATAATGAGTTTAAAAATATTAATGTTTAATGTCGAATATTAATGTTAAATTTTGAAAAAAACGCGTCTGCACCATACCCCCAAATGCTATGGTATTCTACTCTACTATCATACATAATAAGGCTATAGGTACCATAATACTTAGTGATTTAGTTATTAAACAATATCTGTATTTGTGTGTTATATCATTTTATTTATAATCTGCGGATACTCTTAAGCCACGAATAACAAAACATTTTCTCTGTTGAAAGACATTCTCGTTCAACAAAGGGATAACGCGTGAAAGAAAATAAAAAAGTAACAACATTCCTTTCGCATCTAACACAATTTAAGTGTTCTAGCATTATAGACGGATTTAGTTAATACTTAAGTTTGTTATATCATTGTAAGGCGAAAGTGTCATTATGAATCATTTATTTATTCGAAACTTGGCTTGCGCGCAAAACTTTTTAAGTTTTATTTCAATGTGCGCAATATAATTTCAAAGGCCGGCAAAGCACTCATGAGACCTCTGGCATTGAGAGTGTCCGTGGGCGGCGCTATCACTTAACATTTTCTATAAAAAAAAGATAACATAACCGATATAATAACCTAGAAGTTCATATCGGTCAGGTACAAGCTACTTCTAACTTGCCTCAAAAATTTATTGAAATGGGCGCAGAAATAAATCTCATTACAGATTTTGATTAGTGAAGAAATTTAGGGCTTGTAAAATGACGTTGTCGTTTGGTTGGAAAAAATAATCTTAATTCTAGTGACAAATTAAAATGTAAGATACTACCATCCTTTCCTAAAGTCATTAAAGAAAATTAGGAAAAATTTGCAAAAAAACTACTAAGTAAACCACAGACTTAAAAGCTTACGTTTTACGCACATGTGAAAAAGCCTATAAAAGTAAATAAGATGGCTTTCCGTGGAATTTATGAAGGTTGAGACGGAATGTCATATTTTTGTAAGATATTTTATAATGCGGTCGATATTACGCAAGTTATTTATATAAAAAAATATATGTAAAACAAAAAAGAAGCCTTTTTGTCAATGTAGTTTTGCAAATGCTCCAACATATATATACTACTTGTACACTTAGGTTTTCTTGTTTTCATAGGACATTCACGGTAATCGTGATAACACCATACATAAGTTCGGTTCACGTCTTAAGCTATGAAGGCGTATTAATCCAATTGTTAACGACCGTATCCAAATATTCTTGAATATAACTAATATACTATTATTAGGCCGTTTGCGAAATAGTCTGCAAAGTCAGGAGGATAAAAAACTTTGTCACAAAAAGGTGAAAAGGTTTTTATTTACACTTATTAATTTGTTTCTATACACTTTAGCAATAATATTAGTGCTTTTAGGCAAAACAGCTTTGATCTGATCAAGCATAATGTTCTATTTGACTATTTTGTACAATATTGGGTTCAAGTTTAGCCAAGATTCTGCTCTAAGGCTTCGCCGGGTAGCCCTATTATGTTTGATTAAAATCTGGCAAATTCGTGAAATATATTGTTTGGGCGATGGATCTATTTTAAGATGTCTACTAGAGTAATGTAGACCCGAGTCAATACAGTAAAAATACAAATACTAAAAATGTATCGTCAACAAATGCTATTTTACTATCATATATTTATATCATAATGTGTGGGTCTGGCCCACGCAGTGTAATAAAAAAACTTTGAGGTTTCGGCAATTTCACTAGTCGATCTTTATTCTGGCTTGATAAGATCAAAGTACACCGATGTGACCCAAGTGGGTTATTGATATTTATTATTAGCGAATACGCTAGACAAATAATTTAAGTCCGATGAATGTTGAGATAAGAAAATAAATATTATATAATAATTAATTTGTGTTCGTACCTCTCACATTTATTAGAACTAATAGTATATACGTATCTATAGTATTTGTTTTTTTCTGTTTGCTTGTATTAAATTTTTTTCCTTTTAGTTTTAAATTTCTATGTTTTAATATAATTGATATGTATGTGTGTAAAATTTGTGAACCTATATTTTGTTGTATATTTTAAGCATATACATGTTGTTTTAGAACTAATAAATAAATAAATATTATTCTTTACAGCCAACCTTTATGGGGACATATTCGAGTATCCTCTATACATATATATAAATCTCCTGTATGTTTCATCAATCAAAACCTCCCCGTAAACGGCTTTCGTCAGGTCCGGTCCAAATCGGTCCAATTTTGATGATTTCTTTGTGTGTTCAAGTGTATTTGATTTTTCTTTACGGTAAATTGTTGTATTCTAGACGTGTATGCAGGGAATCCACGGCGTTCACTAGTTTAATATTAATATATAGGCAAGTTACATATAGGTAAACTAGACCGTTGGTATATATGTACATAAAAAAATACATTTTAAAAGAAGCAATGCGAGTGCTTGCTCATAACCAACTTCCGATATTAAAAATACATTAAACTTATAACCCGTTTAAAATCGGTTTAACTCAAGTCGAAGTTGTAATTATATTGCTTTCATGTTTTGCTCTGGGAATTAAATGTGAGCAGACTAAATGTAAATGTTTCCACTAAACTAATAAGTTGCTAAACACTAACTGTGTTGCTTTAGATATTTTAGTTTGTAAATTGGTAGAAATATTATTTTATTCACAAAATTACGTTGAATCAATTGGTTACAATTAGTTACATAGAAATGATACTCAATCACTCCGCCCCAAAACGTGTATTGGCCTCAGAAAGGTGAATATTGCAGTGCTCAGTGTCCTTTGCCACCTCCTACCAATTTCTGGCTTTTAGCTCTAGCAGGTACTTCACCATCGAAATGGTCTCCGACCACTAGGCCAGTTCAGAAAGCCTTCACTACCCGATCTTGGCCAATAGATTGAAAATTATAGTACTTTTGCAAAGAATGATATTAAAATAGTACATTATATATACAGGGTGGCCAAAAAGTTGTGGATCAAACGCAAATAGGGGATAGATGATGTCATCAGCTGCAAAAAAATTTTCTACGGGAGGTCTCTAAGCTCAACTCCTGCAGAGTTACAATTTATTTTGCGTTTGTATAAGAAAATTGACTTTTTTGACTATATCTTATTAAAATTCGAAAAAAACTACATCCTGCATCTTTTTAGGCAGGCTTTGTAGGCAGTGTCACTTAACATTAGGTAAGCCAGCTGTCTGTTTGTTTGTATAAAAAAGTTACGGTCAGAAGGTATGTGAACGCGTTTCTTGCATAATAATTACACTCATCTTTGCACCAAAGGGCATAGGAAGAAAATGGCAATAAAAAACCTTCGTTTTTCTGCATAAAATTTAAATGAAAACGAGGAAAATTGAAAAATTATAAGGATCGTAAAACCCGACACATTTTTTGTGTTGTAAATTGAAAATTACATTTTATCACCTCCAACATTATGTGAATCAAAGCGTCCTTATTTACAATGCAATAAAAAATGGGGCAATTACTTTGAAAGAATTGAAGGGGTGTGTCAATTTATAAATGCGCTCAGCCCAATTTGTTATGATCGGTTATTTCGCTCATACGGAAGTTAAGTACAAATATTTACTTCAATATGTATATATCGTGCCCAATTAACCTTGGCAACTATGTGTCAAGTCTCATATACCCCTTGGGAGACAGGCTAGACATATGTATGTACATTGTACTTGTAGTATTATTATGTACTTATGGAGGGTAGATTGAAAATAAATCAGTGTTAAACCAACTAGCGTGTGTTTCACTACATGGTGACAGCGGTGCTTAAATTTTATTAAATATTTGAGATATCACGGTGTATTTTGGTATCAGTGTCTATTAGGTGATTATTAAAACCGTTTGTGATAATTATAATGGAACACGCGCGTCCTCCGGGTGAATTAATGGTCGAAGGTGGTCCAGCCGCGCGCGCCGACGCGAGGCGAAAATGGCGGAAACAGTTTGAGGCGTTTCTCATAGCATCCGGGGTGAGCAAGGAGTCTGAAGAGATTCAGGTCAGTTTGTTGGTTAACCTCATCGGTCTGAGCGGCTACGAGATCTTTAGTACATTCACATATCTCAAGGATGAAAGTGAACATAACCTTAAATGTCTCTTGACAAAATTTGATGCGCACTTTGGTACCAAACCTAATATCACAATGTCAAGGTTTAAGTTTTTCTCACGCAATCAAGAGCAAGGTGAAACAATTGATCAATTTGTGACGGCGTTGCGGTTGCTAAGTCAAAATTGTGTCTTTGGGGATCTAACTGATAGCTTGATCAAGGATCGGATAGTGTGTGGAATAGCGAGCAACACCGTCCGAGACCGTCTGCTGCGGACCGACGACCTCAGTTTGGCGAAGGCAGTGCAAGTGTGTGAGGCCGCCGAACTATCCAAAGAGGAAAGTCGCTGCATAGAAGGGACCTCCAGGTGGACGCTGTGAACAGCAGGACGGAGCACGGGGCCGCGGCAGCTGGCGGGGCAGGCGCTGGGCCACGCCGCGCGACGCTTGCGCCTCCTGCGGCTACTATAGGTGTGCTGGAGGGGACAAGTGCCCAGCACATAGTGCTTCGTGTTTTGTGTGTGATAAAAAAGGTCATTTTGCGAAAATGTGTGTCCATCGTGGGCAAAAAGTGATGAATCTCAGTGTCGAGGATGATTCTAGTGATGAGTTGTTTTACGTTAACACTCTTGAGGATAACAAGGACCATAACAATAAGGAATGGTTTGAGATTTTTGTATGCAACGGTAAGAATATTTCATGTAAATTAGATACAGGGTCGTTGCTAAATGTATTACCTAAAAGTTTATATTTGCAGTTAGGTTATTCTCTGAGCAATTTAAGACCATTTCATAAAAGAGTTCACTCATTTACAGGAAACAATATAGCTATTGTAGGAGAAACAAACATTCAATTATTTTATAAAAATACAGCGTACATCTTATCGTTTGTTATTGCTGATTTTCAATGTCAAAGTGTTATTGGTTTAGGCGCATGCATTCACATGAACCTAATAAACAGAGTGAACAGTATAAATATTAATAGACAATATAATGATTTGTTTCATGGGCTAGGTAAATTGCCTGGAAAATACACTATTTCTATAGACGAATCCGTTCAGCCAGTTGTATGTTCTGCGAGAAAAATACCGTTAGGTATGCGTGATAAACTCCTCTGTGAGTTACAAAGAATGATGGACCTCGGTGTAATTAGGAAGGTGACTCATCCGACCAATTGGGTGAATGCTGGCGATATTCGTTTGTGCCTCGACCCGCGACCATTAAACCGCGCCGTGCGCCGCGCGCACTACGCGCTGCCGACAGTGAGCGAGCTGGCGGCGCGCCTGCGCGGGGCGGGCTGGTTCAGTCTGCTAGATGCCCGCTCCGGCTTCTGGATGATCGAGCTGGATGATGCGAGCGCGGACCTCTGCACGGCCGCAGCACGCCGTTTGGCAGATACCAATTCTTACGCCTACCGTACGGTGTCAACTGCGCTAGTGAGGTATTTCATGCTAAAATTCGTCAATACTTAGAGGATTTAGAGGGTACGGAGTCTTTCATAGATGATATTATTGTATGGGGAAAAACTGAAGAGGAACATGACAGTCGGCTAGAAAAGTTATTAGAGCGAGTAAGAGAAATTGGAATAAAATTCAAAAAAAAAAGTGCATTGATTCAGGTCATGACTTTCATCTAAGGTCGATTTACATCAAACGAGCGAATGCTCATTCTATCCCCACTACATCAAATTATTCTAGTGTAAACAGGCGTAGAGCATTCTTTCGTTGTTCTTAGTGCGTTCGCAGAGATTCTATAGAATATTCTAAGAATGCTCGTTCGCTTGATGTAAACGGCGCAAGAGCGCGCGAACAGTTGCTTAGAGCGTTCTAGCGTGTTCGGACGTGCTCGCGCCACTGAGCGGTCTTTTCAAAGCGTTCTTGTGTTCTAGCTCTAGCTCTATGTTCGTTTGATGTAAATCGATACCTCTAGCTTTCGTTTACACTAAAAGATTACGAAAGAATGCTCTTGTTCTAGCTCTAGCTCTATGTTCGTTTGATGTAAATCGACCTTAAGCTTATTTAATTTTAGAACGACTCCGCGGGACAATATGGATTTTCCAGCCTAAATACTTATGGGCCGCCGTTTGCACAATACCAATAAGTAGAAAATTAATGTATGAATCAGTTGATAATTCAAAAAATTATCAAGCGCTAATGAGTTATAAGAAAAAATCTAATTCAAATTATAATAAGACGGCTAGGGACCTACCTACGCTTAAACAGGGTGATAGGGTAGTTCTGGCAGGGGATAATATAGGGAGACCTGTCAAGGCCATTGCGAAATCCTCAGAGCCTAGGTCACATACATAGTGGAGGACAGCTGTTCCGCACAACAGCTGATCACTGATAAGGGAGTGTTGTCCTCTGCGAGCGCCTTCGACACACCGACGTCCATTGTTACCGGTCCCGTAAGTCGAACACTCGAACGCGCTGGCTTAGGATTTGATTTAAATAATTTGTTTTGATAAATTACTAATGATAAATTTGGCATATAGGTACTTATTAGTACTTGAAGTAAGTACTTACCTACATAAGATTTTTATATATATATATATATATATAAAATCTATAAATAACAAGCTACGTGTTTGATGAACTGTAAAGGGGAGGATGGATTAATATAATACCTAATGTAACTAAGTACCTAGGTTTTTGTAAGTAGGTACTTACCTCCATTGTATGTGTTTGATTTATGTTGGTTTTTTCTTTATATTATTAAGGTTTAGTTATAATTATAAGTTACATTAGAACTAGACTAGCGTGTTAGATAACTTCTCAATGATAAAACATTCAGGTACTTACCCATACTTACCTATAATTATTTGTGTGTACAGCTAAGTTATTAGAGGTTAATTCGAATTAAGATTGCTTTATAGCTTTATTTATAAGGTGGAAGATGTGGTATTATTATATACTTATGGAGGGTAGATTGAAAATAAATCAGTGTTAAACCAACTAGCGTGTGTTTCACTACAGTACTTATATGTAATATAAACTTCTAGGCCTCTTATTAATAGGAATGCTCCTCATTTCTGCCATTAAATAGTCAAATTTGCTATTAAATATTATTTGTAATTATATTTAATCCACTAAAAAATCCTTCCTTACCTACTTAGTAGTAAAATCTATACACAACGATGGCATTTATTATTATTATCTCTATATATATCAAATTTTCGTGTCTCAATGTTCGTTCCCATACTCCTCCGAAATGGCTCGACTGATTCTTATTAAATTTTTTTAATGCATATTCAGTAAGTCTGAGAGTCGGCTAGTATCTATCTTTCAAACACCTAAGTGATAAGAGGTTTTTATTTTTTTTATGATACGGCATATAAAAATACATACAACCGTTTAACATAAAAATGTTTACCCCTCTACGATTAAGGGAGCGTTCAAGTATTACTAACGCAATTTTTGGAGATTATTGCCCCCCCATGTAACTCGTCGTCACGTTTTTCAGTACCCATGTACAGTACGTATACTGTACCCAAGTATAGTAAAACGTTTCGTGACCACCTAGTGACTCTTTAGTTACTATTATGTGGTGTAAGTCGACAAAAATATTAACAATAACGTGTAATTTAATCCCCGCCCCGCATCGTAAAGTAAAAAAAAAGACCCCCAAAATACGTTACGTAATACTTGAACGCTCCCTAACCCCTTTTATTTTTTATATTTATGACTTGAACTCTGAAGTTTATATAGAGAGTAATTCACAAAAAAACCTAAAAAGTTTTCATTCCAGAAATCCGTACAGTCTCTGGGGTAGCATAGTAAAATGTTCCTTGTTGGTATGTACTAAAAAGGTAGGCTAAATAAAATCACATTAGGGAGAAACGAAGTTCGCGGGGACTAATTAGTAAATTAGGTATGTCCAGAATTACTACATTTTACTACTAATATGTATAAATCATATTAAAATTCCTTATAGAAGAAGTAAAAAATCTGTTGTATTAACACGCTTTTAAACGTTCATATCACTTTCCCAGGGATTTCTGAGCAAAAGATGGTATTATTTATTCAGCCACCCACGTGCAAACAATAGAAATTATCGACGTACGTGCCTCGACGCACGTGAACAGTTTGCTTACGATTTAACGTTGACATTTTGAAATTAAGCTTTTCATCTTTATTTCTCAGATGTAAAGCTAAGTAAATAAAATCATCTATGATATTTCTTCTTTGGTGCGTTTTTTAGTGCCAGCGGGTAGTCTCATTGAAAGCACGTTACTGACACGTGAAAATACCCAGATCATATTAAGGCATTCGATCGTCTTTTATTTCTTCTCATGGCAGACATATTGCACATAATTATGTGTCATTAGTTTTTAGCAAGTAGGCGATTAGTTTTAAGAAAAACAAATATTTCTTCGTGCGAAAATCCAGCCATTTTTTTCGTTTTAAGTTTCGATTTCCGTTTCTTAAAGCTTGCATAAGACTCAAAATGGTCTAATTAAAAAACTTTTCACTGAATTAAAATGGGAAAATACTTATAATAAAACACGTTTTGAGAGACGAAGAATATGTAAGCTTTTCAACATAAAATATTGTTTTTCAGTATTAAGTTCTATTGAATGGATGGAAAAGTTTCTCAGTATCTGTAATTGGATTCAAAAGAAATAAAAATTTGATAATTAGCTACAACATTTTCAGGCTACTTTAATAAGGAGCATTAAGTTAAATAAGCATCTTTCAGCTTTCAAGACACTGGAGACATTATTTAATTAAGCATCATTAATCATCATCACCATATCAGCTTACAGCATCTTTTAACAAGACATCAGAGGTACGATCGGGACTCCATGACTGAAAGGCAGCTGAAGGTTTTCTAAGTTATACTCCTGTCTGATCTTGGTATTTACGTACGGTACGTGGAGTGCTTATATTTTACTAGATTCTACCCCTCAATTATACTCACAATTTTAGCTGCTCTATAAACCAAATCTATGTGAATATACAGAAAATGGGCCACGCCCTGTTAAGACTTGTGTTAACAGTGAGCTTTATGTCTTGTGAAATCTTGAAGGCGTTTATGTTAGAAAAGCAGACTCTGGTCGTGGTATTTACGTCGTTTAATCTGTCTTAATCTTAACATTTATACGGTTGTTATTAACAAAATGTGGATGGAATACAGTGACCTAATTTAAATTAATTTGTAATTGTCTTAGTCAAGCAACGCATCGTTTGTTTGTCAAATATCAATCAAGCAACGCATTGTTTTTCATAGACATTCCAAACATCTTTAAAAATCACGTTATGTAAATGTTTAAATTTGGATCAGTACCTCTAACACTAGTATATGGCATGATTAGGGCCTAGAGTTTTGTTGATTGGAAATGTTAGTTACATATATAGCTCAAGACTTTGTTTGTTAGAGTCAACGAACAACTGTTATGTTTGACACACCATTTATTAAGGAAGCCTATAGTAGGAGAGCCCAAGCGGGGATTTCGGGATTTACTACAGCAAATTAATATACAAGGGGATACCTTGTACCTGGTTAAATATCTCTACCTAATACAATACTAGGACAATATCACCATACTATGATGGTGAAAATGCGATGCATGCCAGTTTTAGATAAAAAACAATCGTTCAGTTGTTTTTTTAACACGCCGAAAAGCACACATCGTTTTCTATAACTAGATTTCAAACTGTAGATTTTTTATTGAGCCTCCATCTACAAAGGAAAAAAGGCCAATTTCGAGCCGATATGAATAACCTAGGATGCGGACAAAAGCGAATCACGGGGCGATTCAAAAAATTCTCATTCAACTGTAAACTCTTGGGTCGGTGATTTTTTACAAAACGCTTAATAAGTTGCCGTGAAGTTGTGGAGTTCTATATTGTTTCTTGAAATAAACTTTAATTAAGTTATAATTTTGCACGTTTGCGGCTTTGTTGCTGTTATTTATACGCTTAATTTAAATTAGAATGAGTTATAATTCATCTGGAGAAGTTTTTGCAGCTTTTATGATGGCACAAAGTTTTTAACGAAAATAAAGGATGTTTACTTATATACACGCCAAAATATAGAGCATTCAAAGTGAGGTGTGGGAGGAGAATGTTGCTGTTCCAATGACTGCAAAAAGAACCAACAAGTCTCCAACTAAAGAATATCACAAGACTGTCGAGTTTGTATATATGAGTTGAGTTTATTTACAAACTTCGTTCTTAGCTACTTTGGCCTCGATGCCAGCACAGAACCGGATAGCCCACCAGAATGTAAGTGCCTGCTCCTATTTCACAATGCCTTCTGCTGATAGAGGACAAATCTTTGTTTTTAATTTATTTTATTATTATTTATTACTTAAGATGTCATGTGGAATATGGTGTAATGGTTGCAGCTCCTTACAAACGTTGTGTAAAACAAAAAACTTGGCGATTAAAAAGAGTGGCGGAGAGTTGCCAGTTCTTCTCTTCCATTCTACGCCCTTGATTTGAGAATTGGCGAAAATGAGAAGCATATAATGTATATTTCTTTTTTGACGTTCATAAGTGTACATTCTGTTCTCGTATGAATAAATGATTTTTGCCTTTTGAGTCTCGGCAAACTGATAATAGTAGGGAGGAGTGATGGCGGGACATCTGCGTCGATCTCTACCCGTTTGTCAGACCAAACCAAGGCGTTTATGGGTCTCAGCATCTCTAATGCCCTGAGGCCAGCGAAGGATTCAGGTCTGTGGAGGCAGTCGAAGTATCAGTTAGGGCTTTTCAAGACAGGCACGATTTTCAGTAATGAAGACAACGAAGAAGAATGAACTTAAATAACAATGTTAATAAAATCTATATAATGCTGCGTAAGGTTTGACAACTAGATATAGTTCTATCAATGATTAATTACCTTTTTGTATGTAAACTTTTCTAGAACAAGTCTATACTTTTTTTATTCATTTATCAACATTTTTCTTTTGTCTAGTGAAATAGCATTGAGAAATTTTCAGATTTCGTTTAGTAATAATTTATACATAATCGAATATATTTGTTAATTTAATTCATGTATTTTAAGTCACAAGACGCTAAGTGGTGAATTGAACAATTACTCATATTTTTTTGGTTTAAAATAAATATATTAAGTCGAATTGTATTTTTTAGTTTAAAAATTAACTAATATATTTATATATATATATGTAACTTAACTATTGTTAGGTTACATAACTCAAACTAATAAATATTTATATATTATTACAAAAAAATTTTTAGAATATACAGTTATTTGTTATCACAACATAATTTCAATGATTTTTTACTATACAAATGCTCTTTTTCAGACTAGCTAGATTGTATTCAGAACTGTTTCAATTCTAAAATAACATTCAACACACCTGTTGGGATTTATATGATACGATACCGACGCGGCATACGATAAAAATGATGAGTGAAACATAACAAGAGGAAACTTAAGGCACCACATATAAAATTCAACTTTTCACTAAAATATACGTAACAGAATAATTTATAGATTTATTCAAAACTTAATGAAAATAATGATTCAGTTAATTCTAACTAGTTCGGATAACGGCGTGTGAAATTGTTGATTTTTTTTTTACAAAATTGTTTAATGAATACTTTTTAAACGCTGTATTTTAATTAAAGGAAAAATTTTTGAAACACACTTTTTGAGTGACGAACGATGACGAACATTTAAGAATATTAATATAAATTAATGTATCTTCGTCATAATTCAACAGAATGTGATATGATATATCATCGTGGACATGGTCTAACAAAGAGGGAATAAAACAAATCAGTGGCACAACCTCTTTAGGTCTTGGACTCAGATTTCTGAATCTGTTTTATGATCATTTTGAAATCTAATAGGCAAGTAGGTGATCAGCCTTCAGTGCCTGACACACGCCGTCGACTTTTTGGGTCTAAGACATATCGTTTCCTTCACCGTTCGAGCAAATGTTAAATGCGCACATAGAAAGAAAGTCCATATGTGCATAGCCGGGGATCGAATCTACGACCTCAGGGATGAGAGTCGCACGCTAAAGACAACACTGCTCGCTGGCTCACTGGCTGCTGCTGCTCGCTCACCAAAGATGGAATACTACAAATTATTCATTGAAATTTAAAAATTATTTAATTAAGAAGTCACAAGACGTCAATCCTCTGCATTTAGATAAATTTAATAATGTAGTGATGTGTAAACTCACTAATAGATTCATTAATTTCAAATTGTAAAACCAGTCTGTTGAATTAAAGTTTCAATTCTATCATTTGTTTCTGATAAAACAAATTTTTATTAATATGCAAAATAGGGTTGCCAAAAATTTGAAAGCGTCAATTGGATGTATGAGAAACGATATGAGAACGGTTAGACAGTTGTCATGAGGAATGCATGATCGGTGTTAAAAAAATATGTGACATCGACCCCTGGATGTCCTTGTTAAAAATAGTTAACGTAACTACTTTAAGTGGTACTTATAAATGGACGCAATTTTCCAATATAATTACTTGTATGATTTCAGTTATACGTGCTACAAACTTTAAAGCTTAGGGAGACCATTGACTTTTTTTTAGAACAAAACGAGTATATTTCATTTATGGTCACCAAGAAATCGAACCCGTTACTCCATGACCTGGAGTAGACTTGAGCTATTAAATTCAAAAATATTTATTCATTTTGGTAAAACTAAGTACACTTATGTCGTACGTTGAACGTCAATCAAGAAATACATGTTAAATTCTAAATGCTTATTTAGCTATATTTACTGTCAGTTCTCAACTCAAGAGCGTACAACGGACTAGACGAACTGGCAATAAACTCGACGGCACTCTTTTCAATCGCCAAGTTTTTGTTTTAGACAATGTTTGTAAGGAGCTGAAACCATTATACCATATTCCACATGACATCTTAAGTAATTAATAATAAAAAAAATTAAAAATAAAGATTTGTCCTCTATCAGCAGTGGGCATGGTGAAATAGGAGCACGCACTTACATTCTCGTATTAGACCAATGAAACTAGGTATTGAACTATCGTAAAACTGTAATAAATCATCCAAATATCCATTTTAGCGGAACATAGGAACAAGAACAATATATACGGATGTACGTAAAATAGTTGATGACGACCTCTTTTTTGAAGTGGGTTAAAAAGCTATGTTCAATATTAGAAATTCGCAAGTTTCACGCGACAGCTGAATTCAATACCTTTCGTCAGTATTGCGTATTGATTTTCACCCGTGAAAATTCCAAAGGGTTTTTGAACACTTTGTATGGCTGACGTGTATCTGTGAACGTGTCTTTGTGAAATCCAATATTAGCTGTGAATAACTTCGTGACTGAATTGTTTTCGACTTTTAAGTACGGATACTCGCTGTTAGGGGATTTGCTTTTACTCTACTTTTTTACGAGTTCTGAAATGTAAGTCTCGTGTTTTTAATCCAGTCTGTGAAAAATGAAAAACCGCATTTATTTTTTGGGGATGGTAACCTATATGGTAATCTAGATATCGTGAAAACCACGCAGATTAAGAAGCCACAATGGGTTTGATATGTTGCCCGAATGGTGGAAGTAGTACTAATTCAATCAACCAGGCTCCAGAACATAAACCACTGCATATTTGGAAATTGTATTCGTTTTTACAATAAACTCCCAAGCGAAATTGGAGAATTATCACTAAATAAATTCAAAGCTCTCGTTAAACGTAAATTAATCAATAAAGCTTTTTATAAATTTGACGAATATTTAAATAATCTTAATCCTTGGGATTGATTTGCTCCAGTTCAAACAATTTGTATAACTCAAAACTTAGCGATTAAATAGAGTGGCGGAAAGTTTCTTGCCGGTTTTTCTTGCCCGCTCTACGCCCTTGACTTGCGAACTGGTAGTAAATGTAAATTTAGAATTAATTTAACTTTTTTTCTGACGTTCATGAGATAAAGTTATTTTGAGTTTGAGTTTGAGTACCAATGCTCGTACAATATGAGCAGGACCTTCAAGAATCACGATCAGAAAACAAAAAGTACGAAATAGGACGGGCTGGAGTTAAGTTGTAGCGCATCAATAACTATGACGATGGCTACATTGAATCGCTGTAAGCCAGTGTAATATAATAATATTTAGTTCATAGCAAGCAATGGTGAAATTTTACTTGACTATAAAGAACGCATGTTTGGCTCAAAAACAAGCCAACTTCGTCGGTTCTGTGAAGTTATCAGAGCACTTACCAGCAGATCACAAACAATAGTTCTATAGTTCCTAGAAATGTTAGTTAATAGTTTTTAGATATCTAATAGAAACCGTGGAGTTTTTTTAATTCATAAATTTACTATTACTAAATTTTTAAATTAAAAAATGTTAATTAGTTTGTTTTTTCTCACAATTCTTTTTTTTTTCATGAAAACTATAGGGAGCTACTTCATTTGCATGCTTTGTTTTATGGAGACGCTATTTATCGATATCCAGAAGAACTCCTTTTATATTACGATTAAAAAAAATCCTGGACTAAAATGCCCAGAACTCGTTCAAAAACTATCAGGAACTCTAGAACTAATGTGTGTTCTATTAGATCTCCAATGTTGTGGTTTTGCTCTGCTAACTTCACAGACACAATTTCCTCGCTATGCAAGAACAAGTATTTATTGCGAATATAGGAGAATTTTTGCACAGCCGTAGTTCAAAAAAGACCACCCTTGATTTCTGATTAACATAAGCAATACTTATATGTTCTTTTATTACTGTATATTTACGTTTTGTTTTTTATATTTAATTTGGGACGGAACGAAAAATTTGTTAAGTTAAATTCTTATTCGTTTATCTAATATCTAAAGAGTCAGTGAACAAAGAAGGTAAAATATATTTTTTTTGGCCAAATGTATCAAGTTGAAAAGGTATTTCTTTATACTTAAGACATCAAGAACATATCCGAGAAGCTAAGAAGTTTTATTAAAGCATGAAAATTTGTATTAACTTTTAAGGGTACAGAATTGTATATACCTCCAGTTAATACGTATATCTTAATATATATAAATTACGCGTCACGTTGTTTGTCCGCTATAGACTCCTACACTACTAAACCGATTTCAATCAAATTTGCACACCGTGTGCAGTTTGATCTAACTTAAAAGATAGGATAGCTTACATCTCAATAAAAAATAAAAAAATAAATCGCTGGCGCTACAACCTTTTTAGGTCTGGGCCTCAGAGTTCTTTCTGTATCTGTGTCATGATCATTTAATCTAATAGGCAAGTAGGTGATCAGCCTCCTGTTTCTGACTCACGCCGTCGTATGCCGCTTTCCTCACGATGTTTTCCTTCACCGTTCGAGCGAATGTTACATGCGCCATTCAGAAAGTCCATTGGTTAACAGGGGGGATCCAACTTACGACCTCAGGGGTGAGAATCGCACGCTGAAGCCACTAGGCCAATAGGAATATGCAAATGGTAAATAGGTATAGAACACAATTTAAATATAAAATCATGCAAGGTATAATGGAATTACATACATTTAATCAGCGCGAATTTCACTTGCAAATATTGAATTAAGCATTCTCTTTGATTTTCTCATTACATTAAGTAGTGTTAATATTTTCACAGTTCTCAACAAAAGTTTTAACATGTTTTAGAGAACAATACAAGAGTGAGTTGAAGCGTTTATGACTAGACTTGGATAGATAATGCACACTTTATAAGATAAAAGTTTATTATTTATTTTATTTTGAATAGTAAGTTTATAATTGTGCAGAAAATTCATATGTCTATGATAATTGCAATTTAAAGTCGCTCTCTTTGTGCGTTTGATAAAAAAATAATTGTAAAACTTTTGTTATTGTTATTTTTAATCTATTTTATTTAAAATATACTTCAGCTATAAAGCCCATAAAATAAATGTATCATTATGTTTTGCAAATATAATACGGACTCATAAACCAATTATTTTGAATAAAATTATGAAAATCCCTTAAATATTGCTTATAATATTTATCTCCCACATGATTATTATATTATAGTTACAAATATTATTATAAAACAACACAATAATATGTAGACTTATATATAAAATATACAACAATATACAATGTATGAAAACAATATAACGTTGATTTCACTATTATCTTGAGAAGGTACAGACATATGGACAAATCATATTTCAATTATGTAAAATATTAGTAAAGTAGTTTTTATTTTGATCTTCACATATCTATTATCAAATTAATGTAAACAAAATATTGTAAAAACTATTTTAAAAGAGAAGTATAGAGTTTCTTGCCCATTCTTCTCCATATAAAACTACCTTTTGGAGGGGGCAACTAGTAATTGGACTATCAAAAGTACCTTTTAATTGCCCTAATTGAAATAAATGATTATACTTTGACTTTGCAAAATTAAGGAACTACTTAAGGTATAAATCTAATCATAATATGTCTCAACCCTGAGGTCGTGCGTTCGAATCACGGGTACCAATGGACTTTTATGAGGGCTATGTGCGTCACTCGTACGGTAAAGTAAATATCGTGATATCTAAGGTAGCCCTAAAAATCGATAGATTGTGTCAAAAAATTAATATACAGAAATCTGAGGCCAAGTTGTTGTACCTAGAGGCGCCTTTTATTTATGTGGGTTATTCATAACTATCTGAATAGTAATACTTCCGTTATGTGTGCAATTCTCAACACGAAGGCTGTATTTCCGAACACCAGCTGTGTACCAGTGAAGATTTTTCCGTTAAGTATTTGTTCATGTGAAGGGAAACATCGTGTAACTAGAAGAGAATTTAAAATATAAGTCGAATCCATGGCAAGTTCCTTTTCTTTGTATACTCATACTCGTCATACGTGACATAATACATAATATACGTTTTAAATTGCAATTAAACGCAGCCATTCGTCGTTAGATTCAAAGACGACTCTATCGCGAATGTTAAAATTCAATACACCAAATTATGTCCAAAAATTTAATTACTTTAATGCGCTTGGGAGCAAAACATACTTGAAACTATCCCCTTAAATAATGAGGGGAGCCTGTCTACAGATTATATATCAAAATAATAAATATAAGCATTACACTTTTGATATACGGTCATACATATGAATTAATACCATGAGTACCCAAAAAACAAGCTCTATAAGCTGTTTTAATTGAAATAAACTTATAATTTAATTATAAAGTGTGGCAACTCGATGCTGCACGTTTGGTTTCTTACAAGTCTAGATTATATCTAAAACTTAAGTAACTTATACTAAAGAGTCCCACTTCATTACACCTAGTATGCATAAATGAGGTCTACATATTATAACAAATCTAAAGAACGACACGTGAACTTAGAAGATATAATTCAACGCAAAGCATATCTTTTTTGGTAAGTAAATTAGACTCCTTCAGTTCTTCATTGAATTCAACATGTTTAAGTGCAAATAAACATTGAAAATAGACCATTTCAACACGTTAATAAACCGAAACTAGTAAACATTGTGAAAATATTGTTTAAGATTAGGTGGTTTACGTACTACGCCGAGGATTTACGAATAAATAATAAGCAAGCAAGCCAATTCCATTTAATACGATTTACGCACGGACCTTGATCGAAACTTTATGACACAACATAATACGTGTATTTCTTTTAAGGCAACATACTATTGATTTATAAGTGTCAATTATTTTAATCTATAGACAATCATTAATGCTTTCCTTTTTAACAAAGTCAACGTAAAAAATCATTTATTTATATATGTAACTATGTACACTTATAAACAAACTAACTCTACTAACGAATTTACATAAAAATTTTTTTTTTTTTTTTTTTTTTTTTTTTTTTTTTTTGTTTGTTGTTTTCCCCCCCCTTTTTTGTGGGGGGTGGTTTTTTTTTTTTTTTTTTTTTCCGCGGGGGGGGGGGCCCTTTTTTTTTTTTTTTTTTTTTTTTTTTTTTTTTTTTTTTTTTTTTTTTTTTTTTTTTTTTTTTTTTTTTTTTTTTTTTTTTTTTTTTTTTTTTTTTTTTTTTTTTTTTTTTTTTTTTTTTTTTTTTTTTTTAAAAATTATTATCTATTCTTTCAATTAGGAACGAAAATAAAAAAATGTACATTTATTTATTTATTTATTTATTTATTTTTCTCACAAAAACTTAAACTTAGAACATAGGCAAGGGACAGTTTTTTCTGAAGAACCAAAAGATACCTTTCAGGTCACAAAAAATTCATACATTCATATATAGTATATAAAAACCAATGGGGTACTTTATGTGTAAATTATGTGTATGTGTGTGGGTGTGTGTATTGTGTATGTTTTATATTTTATTACTTAAGTATTAGTCTATTGAAACCAAAAACAATTTTCCAAAAAACCCCCCCCCACCCCCCCCTTTTTTTTTTTTTCCCCCTTTTTTTTTTTTCCCCCTTTTTGGGGGGGCCCCCCCCCCCCCCCCCCCCCCCCCCCCCCCCTTTTTTTTTTTTGGGGGGGGGGGGGGGGGGGGGGGGGGTTTTTTTTTCCGTCAGGTCTGGAACTGTAAGGGCGTCTATTTTTTTTTTTTGGTTTGTATAATTTAATATCTTAAATTTGGCAAAATGAACATTTGACGCACAGAATACCCCATGTCTGTATACCTCTGTGTGGGACAAATGAAGGGGGAGGCCTACCTTGAATTGCCCTCTGAGTTCTCTTTTTCAAAGGTGGGTTTTCTGAGCCACCCCATAGAGATCTAGCTCAGAATGGATTGACCCGACATAGAAGTTTATAATTGTGTTATTAGCAATGTGCCTAAAATTTTGAATACATAAATAACAGTTTTCTGAGGGTTGCATACGCTTTGACAATTTACGTTGCCATGACAATAATATAGTTCTTATATATACGAGTATAATTTTACTATACATGTGTATGTCGCTAAACTCCTCTTAAATGGCTGGACCGATTTTTTAATTTTTTTTTTTTTTTTTTTTTATTTTTTTTAATAATATTTTAAGATTTAATTTTGTTTGTATGTGCATGTGTTCGTAAATTAAGACTGCCAAAATTCGGTGGGACAGATGATTCAAGTGGAGTCAAAAAGGATTTCGATTTTTTTATGTAAGACCTGTGTACAGGACGTCTGTCGGATCCGCTAGTATTAATATAAGATTAACGTAATGCTATTAGGTACACTAATCGGTAGGAATTCCAAATTTCCTAATTTATATTAGCCAGTACACATAAAATAAAATAAATCAGTGGCACTACAACCTCTTGTAGAATCTTGGACCTACAGATTTTTGTCAATCTGTTTCACGATAATATTTTTCGAGAGTTTTTTTTTTTTTTTTTTTTTTTTTTTGTCTTTTTTTTTTTTTTTTTTTTTTTTTTTTTTTTTTTTTTTCTCCCCTTCTTCTTTTCTCTTCTTTTTTTTTTTTTGTCACTTTTTTAAATCTAATAGGCAAGTAGGTGATCAGCCTCCAGTGCCTGACACGCGCGGTCGACTTTTTGTGTCTAAGCATGTCGGTTTCCTCACGATATTTTCCTTCACCGTTCGAGCAAATGTTAAATGCGCACATAGAAAGAAAGTCCATTGGTGCACAGCTGGGGATCGAACCTACGACCTTAGGTATGAGAGTCGCACGCTGAAGCCACTAGCCAGTACACATATCTGGTAAAAACAATATACAAATGGATTGTATATTTTTTGGCTTAAAACTTTGCGCAGTGTGCGGTCGGCTTAAATTCCTCTATTTAGCCCAGCCATTTACACAGAAAAGTATAAATCATTCGGCGCACTCGTTCGCAGATCGTAACCCACCCACATCCATGTAATACCCCCATTGCCCCATTGTTGCCAAATTGTCTCGTAAATATTCGCCGTGCCCTCAGTTATGGCAATCACGCGGTTCTTAAAACTTTTATTAGTGACGACGTTTTTGGCTCGCTGAGTAAAAGGGATTTTATGCGTCTGATTACGGTTTAACAGCGGTTTCCGATATGGTTTTATGTATCAGATATCGCTTAGTTGTGAATTACACTTCGTGTGGTAGATCCTCAATCTTACTTTGAGGTCCGAAAATATTCAAAGTTGGATCTGAATAAACTCATCAAATTTGATATGTATTTAACATAACATAACATTTATTACTAACGAAACACAGACACAGAAACACACAAAAGAATAATAAATAAATAACAAAAATTTATGGAAAGAAAATCCATTAATTTACAAGTAGGATTAAGTTACATTTTTAGTGTGTAATGTTTGTGTGTTGTGGTTGTAGCTGGCCCTGGCTTAGCATTATGCTGTGGAGCAGACGTGTTCCACAGCGCTGCCCATTCTGCCAGAGACCACAACAGTTAGTTTGCGCCTCAGACGCAAAAATGAAAAATAACGTCATAATAATAATAGTAGAAAAAATAATAAAAGTAAAAAATTAACAGATTTGTGTGTAAAAGTGTACAGTAAATAAAAAATAAGAATAATTGTTACTAAAAGTAATATAAGAAATAGACAAATTAATATTTTTGGGTAGATTTAAAACTATATTTCGTGGGATTTTTGTTGAGATGTACTTTATAACTGCGACGAAAATTTGATTTTAGTTGAAGATTCATCGGAGGGATATTATTCCAACATTTCGTCGCGCTATATTTAAAACTCCCACGAAATGAAATGATGCCGTCCGATACTGGGGAATGGCGAGCTCCTGATTTAATGTTTATATCATTTTAAAGATTCACAATTGTCTTTTATTTAAACCAATTTTAAGAGTAGAATAAATTAAATTAAATAGCGCGCTGTTCGAAATGATCTCAGGTTAAATTAGTGCAATTAGACTATTTTACTTTCGAGGTGGTAATAATTGAGTAATTAAAGATGTCATTATCTGAACAGGCTACGTAACAACACAATTAAACTTGATAATTGTAACTCTATCAATTAGAGTGCTCTTGTCGGTCTCTCCATCACCTCACGTCACACTTGCTGACAGATGATCAATCTAAGAATTTGTTTAGGAGTATTAAACCCGAACTGGATAAACGTAACGTTTTCTTTCAGTCTCTCAATCTTTAAATGGGTATGAAGTGAGTTGATAAGACGAAAGGGAATGACGACGCCAGTTGATGGGAAAAAGAGTAAGACAGACAAAGTGGATGGAAGGAGAACTACGCACAATATCTAAAAAAACACGATCTGATTTATAATAAAAACCTGACCTGCAGAAAAGTTTTCATCAGTCAGCCTAATTCGATAGTGGAGTCTACATTTTACAAGTTTCGACTTGGTTCGGCCGGCAGCCGATAACAGTGCCATAGCTTCGACATTTATTATTCATTTATAAGTTCGAAAACAACGTTCTTCTCAGAACAAGGCCTCCTGGTAGCGTAGTCTTGCTCTTTCGCGAATTTTTTATACGTTTTTGACATTCATAAGCATGCGCTAAGACGCATCTAAATTGAATAAACGTATTTTGATTTTGATTGATTTTGAATGTGTACGTATAAAATTATACAATAAAATATGACATCACAAATTTTCACACATACACATCTATTATATTAGAACATAAGCAAGATAAAAATAATAACTAAATGAAAACTTAAACCTCAATTAAGAGCATGATTAACAAAGTTACGGTAAGTTGGACGGCTGTTGTAAAATATGTCAATATTTTCATCAATGTTAGTAATCAAGTTGTAAGAGCGAGATAGCCTATTCACGTGACCATTAAAAGAAGCAGATAAGCGAGCCGTAGTACTAGGACAAAACGAAAAGTCTTTACGACTTTTAGTTCTAGTGTCATATTTGACATGTCACCTATTTTTTTAGTATTAATACAAGTATAACATTTGAATTATGAATGAATATTAATACAAAGGTAAGATATTATAACATAAATCTAATAATATTTATTAAAGGTCAAAGTTAGAGTTCCTGTCCAATATATACACGAAATGTCCGTTTTCAGGCCCTGTTAATATTATGTGTATATTGATTTTATATGTTCTCTAATCACTTGTGATCTGCAGAGTGTACGTTTATTTATTTTATAGGTAATACATCATACAATAAAACTTATTTAGTAATAGTGACAAAAGATGTTTCGTGACTATTCCCCTAAAGTACAGAATAGATTCCAATTTATCTTAATGGACGTTCAATATACTCTTTTTGTTGGTATGTAAGAATTATATGCTTTCAGATTAATTAAAATTATACCTCACGCTGTTTTATGTTCGTAACTCCGTCTGCTATAAAACCCATAAACTATTAAATAGCTTAAGTGATCTAAGGGTAAGATACTGAATCGAGACTCCCATACAAAATATTGAAAATCGATAACTATGTGTATGTGAGACGACTAAAACATCACCATATTCTAGACCTATAAGATCAGCAGTAGCTCTATGCAGAAGATGAGTAGTGGGAAGTCACTCCTCATGAAAGCACCACAGAACAGATTCGTTCATAGCCTTAGGATTTGCAATCACCACGATTGCAAATACCTTCAGAAAAAAAAATACTTGAAAATTTAGACTCCTAATGTCTGATTATTTTCATTTTTACAAGGTTTCTAAACATCTGATGATTTGCTATATGTTTTATTTTTAATTTTTAAATGGGTTCAATTGTCAACGCAGCGCTACCGACTACCGTGATGGCAGACGTGGTCTTTATTAGTTGAACGTTACAACGTCATAAAAAAATACTGATGGAATAGTTGCATTTTTCAAAAGAAAATTTTAATTTTATTTGTTTGATAGATATTTTGTATGCATATAGAGAAGGAGGGAATTGATCGATTACAATATAATCGATATAAGTATATATACTTTATATACAGTAAAGATGTCGAACGCTGCCGAACGCGGGGGCCGAATGTGCCCCTTTGTCGCTCGATCCGCTTGGACTTCAAGCCTTAAATGGGACGCCTCAGAGCGAGGTAACGCCGCATGCGTCATGTTTTTTCGTGCGTGCAGCCGGCTCCATTGAATTATAAAACGTTGTCATGTCAAAAAGTCTGCCAAATGAGCAAATCATATAGATATTTTGCACGCTAGCTCCCTTGCTATGAGTATTGTTAATGGTGCAAATAAAAAGTCTACTAAAGACATAAGCTTCAAAATCAACAAAATAAGATGACTGGTTACAACTACGCTAGGCTAATGATAATGGGTAATAATACAAGTAGATATTACACAGAACAGTATTCAAATCTAACTGTAACAGTTTTTTAAATAAACCAGTCGACTTTCGCAATAAGGTTCCGTTCTAACGTGGGCGTTTTAGACTATAATGGTCTTATTACAAAATGTGAACTAAAACTGTTACCATTGCTACAATTTTCTTTTATACGTAATACTGGTAACCATGGTAACACGGTATCATATTAAGTCCAAATGTTACGAGTATAGACCGAGACATATGTTATAACACATTTGGAGGTATTTGTGTACATAGTTTACAATTTCGTTTTGCTTAATAAGTCTAGATTCAAAGCGTGAACTATCTGTGGCGCTGTCATTGGGACATCGGATTTTGACAGATGTAAGAAGTTATTCAAGATTAAATCGCGCCTAAACTTGTCTCGGAATGTAAAGCTAAGATTAATAAGTTTGAATGACCTGTCAATTCTATATCCATTTGACAGCCGAAGCTATTACACATTTAAAGTTGTCTCTGGGCCTATCTCATTACAAAAATACACTTTCGAAAACACTCATTTCTCTCTTTCTTTCACTTTATATAAGCTATGTATTGTTTTTTGTAATTGAAGGCAAACCGGCTGGAGGCTCATATAATGTTAAGTGATAAAATGAACACTTACATTGCCACAAGACTTGTAAGTGCGTTGCCGGCCTTTTAAGAGTTACGCTATTTTCTTCAAGGACCCTAAATCCAATCAATGATGTTAAGAGTTTTAGTTAAAATTGAATAATATAATATAATTTAGTCCTCATTTTTTTTTTAAGTTACGTAGTTCCTAGACTGACTGAATTTACCTCTTTTGTTTACTTATTTTGTGTCTATGCAAAAAAATAAAAATATTAATAATTTCACTGATAGAATAAAATATTCTCCTTTGGTTATTGTAATTGTTGAAACACAAAGTCTAGGCATTTTATTTAATGTCCTCCATCAACACAAGATATTGCTTCTTATCGTCAGTTCCTGAGGGTAAAATTTTAAAGGATCGATCACAGGTGTTGCTACAAATTTATTAGCCACCCCACTGCGATCTTTTTATTGCCAGGATAAATGATGCTTAGCAGCTTGCGAACATTTTATAACCTGACAAAACGGGTTTAAGAAATGTATTTTGTAGGTATTGGCTTTTTTATTCTTACAAATATTGGGGTGGAATTGTAAGTGGTGATACTTTTGTTTGTTAAATGTCAATTTTTATACATTAAAAGCTGTGTAGAATTCAGTGGCGCTACAATGTTTTTCGGTCTGAGCCGCGGACTTCTGTATCTGTTTCATTATTATTTGTCAATCTAATTGGCAGGTAGATTAGTAGAAACCTGACACACGCCGTCGACTTTTTGGGTCTAAACCGGCTTCCTCACGATATTTTCCTTCACCGTTCGAGCGAATGTTAAATGCGCACATAGACAGAAAGTCCATTGGTCCAC
Organism: Pieris macdunnoughi; assembly: GCA_905332375.1. NCBI lineage: Eukaryota > Metazoa > Arthropoda > Insecta > Lepidoptera > Pieridae > Pieris > Pieris macdunnoughi. The sequence continues at coordinate 1,580,054 of CAJOBZ010000048.1, forward strand.
AGCAGGGGATCGAACCTTCGACTTCAGGGATGAGTGTCGCACAAGATAGCACTGCTCAAGAAAGTATATAATTTATAATATAAATAATAATTAGTTAACAGAGACAACAGACACTGACGGACACAACAAACAGAGGCTGTTACTATGGATTTTTCAGAGTTTTATTATGTCATAATATTTAAATAATATTATAATAGCTGACTCGGTTGGTAAACAATGTGCATAACCGAAGACTCAAGCTTTCTTACTGGTGAATCAAAATTAGCCGTGACCAATCAAATAATGCTTTTAAGTCTTCGTTAGCGAGAAAGACTGCATGAGTTCGGAGGTGTGTGTATAGGGATAATATATTTTTTAATACAGTTGCTCAAAAAGTGGCGTATTGCAGGGACGTATAGCGTTCGGGATGTGGGCTATTACACACTCGTACTTTATTTTTACCTTTTCCGAACTAGTGCATTTTCTTTCCCAACTGTCGAAATAATGTCTATTAAAAAGAAAAAACCAACCACGAAGTTTTTACTAAAAAAAATTCATAGCAATTTTTATGATTCATGCAAATATTTCTAAAAAGAAGCTACTGCTTTGTTTCAATATAAGATTTAATGATTTGATTCAATGAGTTAGGTTAGATTTCATTTCATCTCATTAAATTTCATTTCATCTCATTAAATTTCATTTCATATCACTAAAAAATTGTACTGAAGACTTGGCTGTATGGGCATAGTTCCCTTTGCCTACTCAGAATGGGTGAAGAAAAAAAAAATATCTGCTTATATTCTTTTACGGTTGGCGCCATTTTCCATAAATGTTCTTTGCGCGTTTAGTTGTTTGTTATATTATATATTAAATATACATGAACAATCATACGAAATTAATAATAGTTTGTCTCAAACAGTAAATAAATATGCAACCTAAAACTTCTCCAGTTAGTATAAAAAACTGTACCAATGTATATATGAACAATAATTTGTATAAGAAATAAATGATTAGTTAGTTGAGTTTATTGTGTTTTTATTATTTTATTAAATTGCATAATTTTTTCGCAACTGTATTAAAAATAGTTGTTCAGTACACGTGCGGAACCGTCATTGCAACTTGTTCCGACTGTCAACCCTCACCCTGTCGAAACTCTTTGCAATGACAGGCTTTCCGCACTTGTAATGAAATATACTATTTCGCAGACTATGGACAACAATTTCTAGAGGGTGCGTTGCTGACCTTTGTGGGAGGAGAACACTCTAACTTTGAATAGTTGGAGGTCGTATCTCTCAGGGAAGAACCCCACCGGGAGTTGATTCCACAGTTCGATAGTTTGCAAAAGAAAGTGCCTTGTGAAACGGACTATGGAAGACTTCCAGCCATCTTTTATATCATTATATAATAAACATATACTTTGACAAGAATAGAACATATAAACTATCAATTTTACAACCAATTAAAGATTTATCCTAATCCTATGTAGATAAATCTGTAAGCAGTAGCTAGTTAATTAAAATCACTTAAGCTGTATAGAACCAATTTAATATGAAGTTTCGAGTAGCCCACAACTTTTGACAGCGCCGTTCTAATATCAATATTAAATTAATCCATGAATAACTTAAACACTACTTGGGATAAAATTGATAATCTAACAAGCTGCCAAGGGTTTATCTTATAGTTCATGTATTTTGTTGAAGAATTGTATTATTGTATCGTTAAACACTCGCTCCTGAATAACACCTTTTTTAGTAAAGTAGATAGTTAATTTTATTGAACTAAAAAAAGGTTTCCTAAAAACAATATACATGGCAAAACAACGTTTGCCGGGTCAGCTAGTATTATATAAAGTATCGTATGGTGGAGATGGGATTACAGTTTATCGTATTAAGAATTTAATTTAAAAAAAATCATGTTTAAAAAAAGAAAATTGGTAGTTTCGTCATGTCTACATTAGAGATCAGATCACGGTTCACCTTTACGTCGCCGCTCACGCCTTATGTAAATGATATGCCCCAGATTATAAGACGGAGTCCTTTGTTTTAAGGACCGGAAGCCCATTTCAGACAAATAGCTCGAGCAAGGAAACATTATTTTCCTTTTCATGTACATTTCTTAAATAAAAAAGTTCATGTTGTCTAAAATCTGTGTTTTTTTAGTTAAACATCGTACGCCTGTTTTTATAGGTTAATAGATATAAAAATAATAAAATAAAAATAAAATAGCCTTTATTGCTGTTTCTATCTTACAATAATACTCATTAATTAATACATGCCTAACATAATTACTTTCTAAATACTTTTCTACTAAATTAAATTTAAATTACTTTCGAAGTACTTACTAAATTAAATTGGTTTAATCATTGTATGTTCGGCAACTGGATGTTTGTCTGGAACAGCTTGTCTGTCGACAAAGGCCTCCTCTAAAGATTTCCACGTATTCCTGTCTTTTGCTAAACGAGTCCATACCGGACCAGCTATTTTGTTGAAGTCGTCTTCCCATCTTTTCGTTTGCCTACCTCTTTTTCTTCTGGTATCTCTTGGATACCACTCAGTTACTATCCTTGTCCATTTTTCTGTACTTTCACTCAAAATATGTCCGGTCCAACGCCATTTAAGCTGTCTGTAGATTGTGTGTACATTTTTGAATTTTGTTTTCTTTTTAATTTCTTGTAATTTTACTCTATCTCTTCTTTTTATACCTAAAATACTCCTTTCCATTGCGTTTTGGCAGACTTTTAATTTATTTTCTTGCCTTTCTGTTAACGCCCATGTCTGGCACCCATATAATAGGCATGGTATAATGCATGTTTGGAATATTTTCTTTTTTCCTGTCATTGGCATATCTGTGTCCTTCATTATTTCTCTAAGAGACCAAAACCGTTTCCAAGTATTAGTTATTCCTCGTTATTCTTAGGTTAATAGATAAAATATAATAATAATAATAAATAAAAACATCATTTATGACAAAAGGGTTGTGACAGAATTCATATATCGCTAGTCCCCACACTAGGGAGACCCTGTATTGTGGGTAACTAGAAAACGATTATTACGTGGTACTAGTTTAAAACAGTTAAAAAAAAAAGATAATAATAAAACAAATTTTGTGTTACAAATTAAGTGAATGAGTGAGTGTGAGAATGGATGTGTATGTGCATGTATTTGAGAGTGAAGCTGAAAGTTATTATGATAGTCATACCAAGATATGTAGTATTGCCTCTGTAGATTCAAAATCCAATTTGGCTAGTGTAATAGTTCAAGAAAAACAATAAAATATCGTGATGTTCATTAAAATCTAAGAACAATTACATTCAGTAATTATAACATTTACTAAATTATCATACCGAGTGGTCTCTTGAATTAACTCGCATTATTAAGCAGGGGTTACACTTAATAATAGCTGAACAGTTTTCACCTCGATCAATAAATGTAAAATCTTATTCACGATAAATTACCTACTAAATTAGCTCATAAATACAGGAAAATTTTCTTTTAACTGACACAATGGATGAGGTAAGCAACAAGCATACCACTGGTAGCGCTATTACACTTAATAGATATTTCGACATTGAATGGCGAATAAAGCATTAATGTGAGTTTTAAACACTGCCAAAAGCCCTTGAAAGCATTACCATTCCGTGTTCTTTTTTTATAACGGGCTGAAAGCTCAGCTGATGTTAATGGACACTCACATTGCCAGAAGGCTCGCAAGTGCGTTGCCGTCCTTTTAAGACTTGGTACGCTCTTTTCTTGAAGGACTTTAAGTCGAATTGGTTCGAAAATACTTCAGTGGGCAGCTGGTTCCACATTGTGGTGGTGCGCGGCAAAAACTGCCGTAAGAAACGCTCAGCTCACGACGGACGTCGAGGTGATGCGAATGGTATTTTGTATTCTGCCTTGACGTCCGGTGATGAAACTCAGCTGAACACTCTCCATGGTAAATGCGGTAGAAGATGCAGAGCGACCCCATATCTCTACCCAACGCCAAGGGATCAAGCCGCACGGTAAGTGACTGGTCTTTGTCAATTCCAATCGCTCTTCGTTGAATACGGTCAAGCGGTAGGAGCTGGTACTAGGGAGCTCCTGCCCATAGGTGAGAAAAGTACTCCATTTTGGGCCGAATTCGCGCTTTTTTAGAGTAATATAAGCTATTTTTTAAATTAGAATTTACAAAGAATTGGCAATAACTCATAATAACTTACGATAAAAGTTACGTCATTATTTGCAAAAATTAATGACATATCTCATTAAATTTCCACATTACTTAGTTGGCATATGTAAGCCGATTATTTAAACGGATTTAGCCTACTTCATTAACCTAGATTTCATATGTTTGAGCTTTGAATTCGTGGTAACATGAAGATGAAAGACGCGACGTTTATAGTTTAGCGATATCCCGACCGCATTGGACGGCTGTTAAACTCCGTATTAACATCCGGTTTACCCCGGTTATATCCGGATTCTATAGTGAAATGATCGTAGGAGGATTAGAGGATTATTTAATGTTCGTCAGACTGAAGTTCGGTTGTTAATTTTATACCAAGAACTACAGAATATAAAGACGTCGTCATGTTTCTTGACAAAACCAAAACTGTGGTTACGCATAGAATATAAAAATATAACTTAATTAAATACAGTGCAACACAACTAGTATACGTATACGTTCAAATATATTATGACTACAAAATGTAATAGAAATACACAGAACACGAGTTCGGCCCTGCCTCGTTTCAGTGTTGTCAGTATATCTGAATGGCTTTTGCCTCATTTGTTACCAGTTTTTACGCGTTCACGAGAATCCGATGGGAGAATAAATAGCGTAGGTGAAGAGTTATTTTTTTGCAGGTGTTGAAAGAATTTAAAAGGAAAGAAACGCTTTCTTTCGCTTTTTTACTTATCGAATTGCTATTGTTGGCGGTTGTAAGGCTTTATAAATGTCTTTCAAGCCTCAATATGAATTATTCTCCTCAATTTAATGTCTTCAAAAAATAACAAAACAGTAGCGGTATTGTGTATCCTATATTTGATTTTTAATTTCGACATTATCGTATTGGCTTAGTACTGTAAGGATTGTGTATGTACTTATTTAATGAATAAATAAATAAAATGATCTTTAAAGTATCCAATAAGGTTACTTATTTTATTTACATAAAAAATATATATATACGTTATATATATGAGATATATTCCATTAGAATTTAAATTTATTTATTTATAGGTGGCTAAAACAATGTGTATGCGTAAAAAATACAAGAAAATATGACATCACAAATTTAACACACGTATACAATTCAATCAATCAATTACAAAAAAAACAATTACATTAGAACATAAGCAATCTATCAAAGGAAAAATTCAACACACAACCACAAACTAAAAATAAAATAAAACAAAATATGTAACTAAAAATGTATAATAACTTTGGAATCATAGTAACCACAATTTCGTAGCTTATCATTTAGGATCTATATAAGTCCAGATACACACCGTTTATGGAGAAAACAAACTCAAAAATACTTTTGTTTATTCATGTCTCAGCGCTCATCACTAGTAATAAAATATAAATAATTTCTTGAGTTGATAAGTATCGTCTTTCCAAGAATAATTGGATACGAATTTGTAACATCGTTGTATATTACAAGAATATTAAGTATGCAAATCTGATCAGTGCCATAGAAGCCGAACTGGCTGGCACAACTTCAGAGTTATACAAAACTTTGACATTTACCAAGTAACTTCGATTATTGCGTTACAAGACTTCTTTGGCCTTCTGCGATCCTGGTAACTATAGTTGGATTTAAGTTGACTACTACATGACAAATAATGGTTTTTTATTAATTCTTTGCCTGAAAACCAAAATAACTATTTTAAACGACACTCGATAAATCGAGATTAATATATAATTAAAAATGACACTCTTATTATCCTTAAATATAGGACACGTCCTAACACATTACCTGAACGTTCTTGTTTCCATCTTTACTGAAAAGCGGAGATTGATAATATTTTCAACATACAAAGGTTATATTTTTAATCGTAACTGCTTGCTCTATCACTGTAATAGATTGCCTTAGCAACTTGTATTTTATTATTTTTTGCAAAAGTTCTTCTATACACCTTTTATATTATATATTTAAAAAAAAGTACTAAACCTTGGCCTTGTTTGCTTTACTTTGCAGCAAACGAAAAAGAGCAACACAACTTAGAAGGTGGATAGACCATAAAAAAGAAACAGCTGCCCTGCGATTCTGTAACTCACTTTTCAAACTCACACAGGGGTTTTCGCATCGGCGGTCGCTCTCAAATCAGTCGTGAAGCAGTCATTTTATGATTTGGCATTCTGAAAAGGTGGGAGCTTGTAGTTTATTGTTTATCACAATACCAAATCATAAAATGACTGCTTCACGACTGATTTGAGAGCGACCGCCGATGCGAAAACCGCTCCGTGAGTTCGAAAAGTGAGTTACAGAATCGCAGGGCAGGTGTAACATGGCAGCGAGTGGCACACTGCAGAGAGGAATGGCGGAATTTGGAGAAGGCCTTTGCCAAAACAGGGCACACTGATGGCTTAAAGAAGACTGAAATAGAAACGTGTTTAAATGTAAAAGTATCAAGTAAGTACAACAGTACTTACAATATTCTTAAAAATTATATATTTATTATATATAATACGAAATAAACATTATGGTAAGCATACATTTCATCCTGTATTACACCAATATACATAGAATAAAATCTCACTCGACGTTTTCTTTATGGTGCACCTGAAAGCAAATTTTTTTTTAAAAGAGTTAGGAATGCTTACACAGGAATAGAAGTTCACAGACGTTCTTTAAGTAATAATTATAATAATAATTTATACGCTTATTTAAAGTACAGAATTAAACATAAAAAAATGAGTGGAGGCTTTAAATTTCCAAATCCGTGATATTTAGAATAAAATAATATTCTTTTTACTTACTACTCACTTATATATAAAACTTGTAAAACGAATATAAACGCAACGAGGTTTTATTACAATATCGTAAACAGTTTATGTATATGATTAATGCTTAATTAAGGCAATAATTTATCTAATTAAGAACAACAGCTCATTACTATCTAGCATTGTTAATTAGACTCGCGGTTAACAGTCTAGTATCTAGGCATATAGAAGTATATTATATATATTACTAGCTGCCCCGCGAACTTCGTTGCGCCTTAATATGTTTGTTTTACTTAGCCCACCTTTTAGTAGCTGCATACCAATATATGGAACGTTTTTCTTTTCCGGAATAAAAAACCTAAGTACAAAATAAAACTAAATTTTTCATTTTTTTTTCTATTTATATCCTCAGAGTATGTATGTGTAGACATAAAAAAATCTGTGGCGCTACAACCTTTAAGTCTGGGCCTTAGATTTCTGTTTCTGTCCTATAATCATTTTTTAATCTAATGGGCTAGTAAGTGTCCTGTGCCTGACACACCGTCGGCAAGCCGGTTTGTTTTCCTTCACCGATCGCGATCAAGCATTTGAAAGTCCAATGGTGCACCAGCCGGGGATCGAACCTACGACCTCAGGAATGAGAGACGCCCGCTGAAGCCAACACTGCTCTTGTATCTTGTATACATACAGTAACTAATTTAAACTGATATCTTCGTGGGTTTAACTTTACCTTTAGGTAAATTAAATGTGTTTAGGGGAAGTTATGGTCATTCTTCTGCATGCATATATCGGTATCTACTAATATTATAAAGACTTAATATTTGTGAGATTGTAGGGGGAATCTCTGGAGCCACTGAACCGATTTGTAAAATCCTTTTACCAATTGATAGCCCCATTATTTTCGAGTGTAACAAATGAAAAGAAAGCAAGTCCTCCGCCGCGTCTATCTGTTGTCTCTCTAGCTGTTCTGTATAAACTCAAAAACTTAGTGCTGTTTTCCCAATATGTTGAATTATTTATGAGGAAGGTTAAAGTACATAATTTTTCAAAGTGGCACGGGTCACTTACCGGGATAAGGAGATAATGGGGTAATGTAGCATTATATCAGAAGTTACAACTATAATTTTGGTTTTCCTTTCAACTACATAATGATATAAGAACCTTAATTATCTTTAAAATCCTTTTCAAATAAAAATGCTTTATTTTATTTTGCACCTACAAAGGACAAACCTCGCTAAAAGCACTCCTTTGATGCATTTCGTTTAAAACGATCTCTAGGATTTCCTGAAGCCCTCGATCTACGAGAAATACGTGCTCAGTGTGGGGACTACGCCAATTGGGTTACGGCGCCACTCCGGAATACTAAGACTAAGAAATGGTGTAGGTCTACCACTTTCAGAAGCCATTTGGCTGTCGCAAATGGAATAAAAGTGTTTGTTACTGTCTAAGCAGAATCACAAACTTTGAAATACTTCATATTTTTAAAACTTTACTATATTAATGAAATACTTTCGTCGTTAAGTCGCCGAATATTATCTCTAGTAAATTGCTGATTCAAAGATTCACTATTAAGAACTCACTTAAATATTTACATATTCACTCAAGTAATAGAATCTAAGTACAGATGAGAATGTTAAATCTAATTTTATCATTAACTTTTTTACTATTATTAAAGTAATTATATTAATGTTAGTACGTTAATGGTAGGTATCTCAAGTATGAGAGTAAAATGATTTTATAAATATTAGGTTTACAAGATACGTTCTTTGATGTCGGCTCTAAGCTTTTACATTTTGTTCATTAACGCTCTCAGTGTTTTTTAATAAGGACAAAAAATTATAACCATGTCTTGGTCTCAGATTTCTGAATTAAAATAAATATGAAATAAAATCTTAATATCAGACTTTTTTGTCGAAGACACGACGTTTGACGCTTATTCGGACTAATATCTGCAGCTGAAATCATGATCAAGGCAGAATACAAAATGCCATCCGTATCACCTCGACTGAGCGTTTCTTAAAGCAATTACTGTCGCGTACCACCACTATGTGGAACCAGCTAAGGGACTTCAAGAAAAGAGCGTAACAATTCTTAAAGGCCGGCAACGCGCTTGCGAGCCTTCTGGTAGTGTGAGTGTCCATGGGCGGCAGTATCAGTAAACATCAGGTGAGCCTTCTGCCCGTTTACTTCCTGTAACATAAAAAAAACTAAAGCGTGCTAGTTTCCATTCCATTCTTTACAAAAACAACTAGGTACTATCTATCTAAATTCAGCGCAACGTGTTATATTATTTAGTTATATATCAATATATAGTTATAACATCTTTATAGAGCGGAGAGCCAGTTGAGGGCGCATTCCGGTAACTTTGGTGTTTTTAATAGTTCGGTGTAAAGACTTGTGATGTGCTGTCCGTGAATAAGGGTAATTAATATAACATCTTTAATAAAAATATCTCTCTATCTATTCAACAAATACACCAGAGTTTTATTTAAAATGTTGGATAAAAATAGACCCACATGCAGTTGGACAGAGCATGAAATAAATGTGCATAATACATTCGAAATGCTGACGGTAAATCTATCAGAAACAATACGGAAAGAGACAAATTCGTGACTTTGTGGAGGCGAGATAAACAAATTTCAGGTTGTGATCGTTAAAGGGTGCTAAAATAAGATTTATTCGACCAGCGCTGACGGCACTGACCCAATGATGTATGGGCCATACGTAGTGACCAAGCGATATAATACTGGAAGAAACTGGTTTTTGTCGCTACACATAGGTTCTTAGTTAACAATTCCCGTATCACCTCGGCGTCGCCGTTCCACAACTGAGCGTTTTTCATGGCAGTTTTTGCAGCGACCATCACTATGTGGAACCAGTTGCCCACGCAAGTATTTCCGAACCAATTCGACTTCGGGTCCTTCAAGAAAAGAGCGTACCAATTCTTAAAAATCCGGCAACGCACTCGCAAGCACTCTGGCATTGAGAATGTCCATGGGCGGCGGTATCACTTAACATCAGGTGAGCCTCGTGGCCGTTTGCCCCCTGTTATATAAAAAAAAATTTTGGTTACCAGAACCCTTCTTTAACACTTCTGTTATGGACATGCCACATCTCTCTATGCTTATGTACCAGAGAGTACCAGCATCTACCGGCATCTGAGTTTAAGCGAGTTCTTATGATCCAACTGTTCACGTCTAGGCACGACTTGGAGCGTTTAGCTTGGAGTATTATAGAACTGAAATAGATTTTGTTATTAACAAATTCGTTTTTCATGGGACTGGAGAAATATTATTTTGTTTTTATGAGATAGGAGGCAAAAGAGCAACATTGTGCACATAGTGCTAACCGTGGCCTATGGACACCTGCAATGCCGCTTCCGGCCTTTGTTTCCTCCTTCGTTCCCACGAACACTCTGGATGGCACCTAAGTCATATCGATTCGGAAATATCTCTATTGGCAGAAGGTTTTTGTTAAATAAGTAATGTATGATAGTTATCATGTATTACTACTACAATAGAAATAAGGACTATTTTATTATTTCAATAAAAATTTTAAATTATCCAGTTATATAGATCTAGGTTACAGCCTAGCTTGCTGGAGACAGCCTCGGATAGATTTATTTATTTTCCTTTGTTTTAATACAATTGAAAATATTTATTATCGCGACCATTCGTTAATAAGTTTTGCCTTGTCTACAGAGAAATAAAGTCAAATGAATTATAATACCTTGGAAACAAAGTTTAAGTTCAAAGTTTAGAAGAGGAGGTTCAAAGTTTACATACGGCAATGACGACACATCGTGTGATTAACTGCTTAATATAAAAACTCCTTACTTAACTATTATCGTGAGAAGTAATAATGTTAGACAGTCTTGTTCACAGAGGCTTCTTAGGACTTGCCATATACGCAAAAGATATAACAGACAATCCACAACACTCAATATGATAAGACGGCTGTCCGACAACTGTCTCTTTGAAGCAAGACTGATTTATGTTTTCATCTTAGGCAGGGCTTATAATACTCATACAATCGGGCGGTCAACATCGTAACATGCGGTGACAATCTCTCCGCATTTTTTTATTCCTTTTCGAAGTCTAAAGTACAGTTCCATGTCTGAATTTAGCAAAATAATTGTGTGAAGTTCAATAGTGTCGTGTATAACTCAATTTAATAGAATTAATAGTCAGACTTTGTGTTGATATTGGTAAACTGTGAAATCATAACATCATTCATTGTGACTCCATAGTCCATGACACTCGATCGTGCGTGACTCGGCCTAACGCGTAAGCGCCGCTAACTGCACGGCGCTTAAGCCCTTTTCGACGAGAGCTCGCCTCACCGTGCTTCGCCGTGTACTGTGTTCCGACTACTTAGCGTTGGATTGTTTTTAGACATATTAAGAGTTATCTACAAGGAATAATGGCTAAGAACTGTGCCGGTTGTAAGACCGCTGTCACTGGCAGGGAGTTCATGAAATGCTTATCTCTGCTTGGTTTATGACTTGCATTGTGCGAACGTTTCCAGAGCGTTCAATGTCCATTGAAAAAACAGTCATGGAAATGCTAGATCCGCAGCTCGGAACCTAAAACGGATAATACAAATACCCCTATTCGCCCGGGCACAGTAGCATCGAATGATGCGACTAAGTCACCTTGAGAGACGGTAATAAAAATAAGAATCGTCGCAAAAGCTCTGACGACTTCCGAGTCTTGAGCACAGTGTGATGTCCAATGATACTCTCTCTCGTTAGGGGAAGAATTGCACGAAATGTTTCAGTCTTTCTTAAAAAATCTTTAAATGAGATCGTATCAGAGGCGTTCAAAAATTTCAACGATAAGATCTCTTCACTCGAATCTGCGTTGAAATTCTGCAACTCTCAATTTGAGGACATGAAGAAAATTTTTGAGGACAATGTGAGCACGATCTCCTTGCACAAAAGCAAAACGAGACTCTTCAATTATCAGTAAATGACCTCACCAGTAGACTACTTGGTGGAACAGCATTGCGCGAGGCGACGTTGAAATTGGCGGACTCCTGAGCTTCTTCTGAGAACTTGGCAAATACTGTGGTGCATTGTATAAGCTGGTAAAACAACCCTTGGCCGAGGAGATGTGCTGCAAGTGACTCAGTAGCGAAATTAAATAGGGACACTCCACATCCTCGCACCGTAGTACGAGGTTCCGCAGCCGAGCTGTTCGAGATCGTCTTCTTGCGGCCGTATCGAGTTTTAATAAAGCCAACCCGAAGGAAAAGCTTAACTCCCACAACTGGGATTGGGCGGCGCAAGGGTTCCTGTTTATGTCTCTGAGCATCTGAGCCCCACGAACAAGCATCTACATGCTGCTGCTAGGCGCAAAGCTAAAGAAGTTGGTTTCAAGTTTGTTTGGATTCGTGATGGTCGCATATTTGCAAGAAAAAACGAGACCAGCCAAGCTGTTTGCATTCGTAGCTTGGAAAGTCTAAAGCTTATTAGTTAATTACTTCCTGACCATACATTTAAACAGTTCTATGGATCCAATGGCAGGATTAAATATTTACTACCAAAACATTAGAGGTATGCGTACGAAGACAAATGCAATTCGTCAAGAAATACAAAAACATGATGTCGATATCATCATAATGACGGAGACGTGGCTTGTGCCTACTATTGTACTTATGAGTTTATTGACCGACGATATACTGTCTACAGAAGAGACAGAATACCGATGGACGGAGGTGGTGGCGTGCTTATTGCTGTGAAAAATACCATTAAGTCTGTATGAATGCAAGCATGGGAAACATCATGTGAGGACATCTGGGTCCTGTTGGATATCGAGGCACCCTCACTCAAACGTGAAAAGAGTTGGAATTTGCTGTCCCTATTTTCCTTATCCAACGAAGGATATTCTAGAATGTTTTTGTGCTAATGCAACGAGTGTCATACAGTCACTGGATGCAGTAGTAATTGCTGGTGACTTTAACTTGCCATATATATCTTGGTCTCGTGATGACAATCTTGATACAGTCCTACCAACAAATTATGAATACCCTCTTGGATATGCGTTGGTAGATTTTGTTAACTTAAATAATTTAAAGCAATTGAACTATGTTAAAAACTTTAATAATAGAACTTTAGATTTAGTATTCACAAATGTGGCTAACGCAACACTCGAGAGGCCAGTGGATCTTTTAAGTAAGCTTGATGCTCATCACCCTCAGTTGTTTGTTGTTCTGGATTTAACAGTCGCGTTTCTGCCGAAGTTGCCGCACATTGGTTTTAATTTTTACCGGGCTGATTATTCGATGATATTTAAAGAGTTGCGTGGGATCGACTGGCGTCTCGTTTTCTCTGTGACAAATAGTATTGATGAGATGACTGAAATCTTTTATGAACATATTAATAGTATAATCAAACAACACGTTCCTAAATTTCATCGAAAATCTCATAATTACCCACCCTGGTTTAATAATTCACTTCGAAAATTATTCTCGGAAAAGAATAAACTTAGGCGTCGGACGTAAGTACAATAACCCCCGTGATGAATTTGAGTACAAAATTCTACGCGAACGATGTAATAAGCATTACTCAGAGTGTTACTTGGCCTATATACGTAACACAGAGGAGGCCATAAATAAAGATCCCAAAAAATTCTGGAAATACCTCAGTGAAAGACGAAAAAATTCAAATGCGTTGCCATCGCTCATGAAACATGACAGTGGGACTGGCTCAACGGGCAATGAAATAGTAAATTTGTTCGCCACACACTTTTCATCGACTTTCAATAACGATGTCTACGAACTGAATAATAGTACTACCTCTGCTTATACCCATCCTGATTATATCATGGCTAACCTATTATTAAGCAAAATAGTTTTCCAAGAGGCACCCTAAGGCTTTAAAAAAACTGGATCATACAAAGGGCGCTGGGCCAGACGGTCTAACCCTTTTCTGAAGAGGTGTGCTGCCGAGCTCGCTTTCCCTCTTACTCTTATTTTTAATTCTTCCCTGGACAAGGAATATTTCCTATTTGGAAAGAAACACGTATTATCCCAGTATATAAGAAGGGTGAAAGGGAAAGCGTAAAAAACTACCGACCTATCTCGATTCTGAACACGTTTTCAAAATTGTTTGAGTCAGTTATATGTGAAATTCTCACTTATCACGTTAAACCTATGATAAGTGTGAGACAGCATGGTTTCCAGCGCGGCATAGTGTCTACGAACCTGGTTCCTTATGTCACAACTCTCATGACATGTTGAAGCGGAACAAGTAGATGCGATTATACTGATTTTAGTAGCGCCTTTGACAAATTTGTCACAATATTATTAAAAAAATTAATTACATTTGGTGTTTGCGGATCCTTACATTCTTGGTTTGCATCGTACCTTAAATTCAGATCATCAACAGTGGTGACAAATGGTTATGCATCAAAACCGTATGTGGCAACTTCAGGCGTGCCTCAGGGCTCTCACCTCGGGCCAATTTTATTTATTTTATTTATAAATGATATAGTAGATCATGTTCATTATAGTGAATGTTCATTGTTTGCCGATGACATGAAATTGTTTAAGACAATAACTTCAACGAATGATATTGCTCTATTGCAAAAGGATTTACTTGCCATCCACTTGGTGTAAAAATAACCTCATGATTTTAAATCTGGTAATGCTTTCATATAAAATTTACTAGGAATAAAAACTTATTCCAATCTCTTACTCAATTAATGGAGTTGCTCTGAGGAGGTTGATCGTATACGAGACCTTGGTGTGACGCTGGATAGTGCTCTCATTTACTCCTACCACGAATAATTAAAGCGAAATCATTTCAGTGCTCGGTTTCATTAGGCTAATACCACTTTAAGAATGTTAAAACTCTATTACTCGTCAATGCATTGGTGCGCAGCCACCTTGAGTACCTAGTGTTGTGTGGAATCCCACATACCAAACAACAAGTATGCACTAGAACGTCCTCAAAGAACATTCACACGGTTCCTGGCGTACAAAACCCTAAATTTTGCACAGAAGGGATTTGTATCGATACAAAGTTCAATTTGCAAACCTCGAGGATCGTCGTATGATGTGGACCTGGTGTTTTTGTACAAGTTGATGCACGCCATATTTGTCCAATATTTTAAAAAGATTTACTTCGTAGTGCCTAGAATCAACGCAAGAAGAAGACAGACTGATACTTTTGTCGTTCCACAGTCCTAACCAATCTAGGTAAACTGCGCCCCTCAGTAGAATGCTTAGGAATTTTAACCAATGTAGTTGTAGACATAGTCTTGACTGTATTATGACTCACTTCCTAGTTTTAAGAAGAAAATTCAGTCATCTCAGCCATAAGTCATGTAATATTTACCACGTTTCAATTTATCTATGTTTAAAGATACAAATACTTAAGTAAACTCTGTCCTATCATTATTAGAGTCAATGTTGTGTACACCTATATTAGATTGCATGCTAGAATAAAACCCAATATTGTTAATTAGAAAATATATACATGTAATCTGTTGGTGTTCCTTAATAAATAAATAAATAAATAAATAATCCGCCAACTATCAAACTAAAGGCAAAGTCAAATATCAATAAGCTACTACAAAAATTGTATTGTTCCTTATGTATTATTAATTAATAAATTGGTTAAAAGTTTATTATGAGTATCCATAGCGCAAAATCAAACTTGAGCACACCCCAAATACACACCCTCACTTTTATACTATCACACAACATAGCGAAATAACGTATTATTTGGATTAATTGAATAATTTTTGTCCTTATGTAATATTTGAACATTCTTCTCTATATTATGTATTCCATCGGGGCTATATGTTTAGTACAATTGTTTTTTATTAAATATAATATATGTTAGCTGTAGGAGTACGAAATAAATAAATAAATTTGTCCAATTTAGTATATTACATAAATATAGTAATAAAACACGAACTTCCTATATTACTAGGAACTTATAACGAAAGTTAAATAACCGTTCTATTATACTCATTTTCCCACATTATAAATGGTAATTGTTCGTAAGTGTTTACTTTGTTAGAAACTGTTGCGTTAATAATTGGAAAAGTTGTTTTTTGAACTGAAATTGGATAGAGGTTGGGCGTATAGTAATTGTATCACTCTTCTACTTATACCTAATACTATTCAATCCGTGACGGTAACCATTAACAATATTAGTTTATTTCGAAAAATTTACATAAAATCATAATCCTCTTCAGAAAACTATTTGTGATGTGGAAAATTATATTGATTTTCCAAATTATAATTGATTTGTTTAGGATTCACGCGTTCATACGCGACAGACGCAGCTTCATTCAGAGCGGCGATTTAATGCACAGATTTTTTTTATAAAACAATTTATAAAAACAAATAAATTCTCTTTCTTGGCCTCAGATTTCTGAATCTGTTTCATGATAATTTTTAAATCTAATAGGCAAGTATTTGATCAGCCTCCAGTGCCTAACACACGCCGTCGAATTTTTGGGTTTAAGACATGTCGGTTTCCTCATGATGTTTTCCTTCACCCTTCGAGCAAATGTTAAATACGCACATAGAAAGTCCATTGCACAGCCGGGGATCGAACCTACGACCTCAGGTATGAAAGTCGCACGCTGAAGCCACTAGGCCAACACTGCAATAAAAACAATCTTAATATATATATTTCTTGTGTGCGTGTGTATGTGACTGAACTTCTCTCAAACGACTGGACCGATTTTGATGAAATTTTTTGTGTGTGTTCAAGGGGATCTGGGAATGGTTTAGATTCACAAATCAGCCCGGCAGATGGCACTGCAGTCGGTACTTTCATACTTTGCTTAATATCCTAATCGCTTTAAATATCATGCAGGACAACGTCTGTGGGGTCCACTAGTATATCACTAGAAAGCATATTTGTGTAAGTAGACAAAATACCTAAAGTGACTTACTGCATTAAATCAGAAAAAAGATCAATTCGGGTCCTTGTTCTACATGAAAAAAATTAGCGGTTGAAAACGCCCGTACTGTAAGATTAAATGCTGTATGTAGACCAAAATTCATTTTAGACAATTTTACTTACAGCAAAAGAAAATTGATTTTTACTTTACAATATTACTTCTTCCCATTTAAAAACTTAACGCTACTTAAGATTTCTGCGGCGTGTGATTTTTACATTCGTTTACTTACAGCAAGAGGGAACTAATTTTAGTTTTTTTACCATTTACAAATTTTTACAACAAAATTACATTACCAAATGACCCTCATTTCTAGATCTAATCTAATTATAAACTCATCTTAATCTTAATTGCAATTGAAAGTACCAAATATAAATTTATTACAGATATTTACCGCCTGTAAATTGATAATATTTCGCCGTAATTTTTCTTCCTTATTACAGCGTTTTAAAGGTTTGTGATTTAAAAAATTATCTGTAACTAGCCAAACACGTACTTATAGTAACTTTGGATAAAAAGTTTACATTGCAAATGGTGACTGGCAGTTAAATAAATATATGTTTCAAAAATGGTAACAATATCATGGATAGGTTCGACACTATTAATTTTTTTCCGAAATTAATTAAGTTTTTGGCTCTGGTGAACAATTGCAATATGTCTACTTACAGCAAATATGCTTTCCTACGTCGATATATATATAAATAAAAACTGGATTTTATTAAGCATTCAGGCTTTAATTGTTCAGGTGAAGCTTATGATCTATTGAATTATAAACGATGAATGACTTCTTTAACAAATATAAACACAAATTTGGTACATTATTTACATAACTAGGCGGTTTGAGTACTTTATGTCGAATTGATAACATGCTCCAAAGTTTAGTATTACATGTAATAATGGAAAAATTCACTATTCCACGATAATCGCTAGTTCTTTGAACATGTAGTGAAAAATCCTCCTGAATACTAAAACAGAAAACACGGCTTACACTAAGCCAATTTAGTTGTGAGTGTATTTACTTCGAAGTAAGAAGGCATTATCTCAGATGACTCGCGAATATGGGAAATGAAATAAAAATATAGGCACATCTCGTACGTTGAATATTATGGAATTTCCTTTACTTGAATATTTAAGCGTCAATGTTTCTCGATATTACGGATATGTTTGATGTTGATGCCTTTAATAATTTGATTTCTTTACCCTACATTTCCATTTCCCATTTTCATATTCCTTAATAATAAACAGGCCAGTTTTCATCTACCCTTGGCAAATACTATGTTTTTTTTTGTTTATTCCTTTATTTTACAAAATAATATAATACAATCATAATATGTTACATTAGAAAACCGCTGTGGTTTGTATAAATGTAACCATAGCAGTCTTGTTTAGGAGCGCGACAAATGCATATAAAAGTAGTTTTTTAATTTACTTTTTATGTTGGTTGGCGTTAGGCAATCTAAAATCTGATTGGGTAGACCATTTATTAGCCGCGGTAGAAAATACCTCAACGTTCTCTCGCTGTATACGTTGTTTGCCCTCGATGTACAGAGCCGAACTTGCGTTACCGCTCGGGTCTGTACGTCATGCTCCACTCGTTTTTTTATGTCATCTCGAAAAAAGTGCTCGACTAGAAGACATTTATTAACTTTTTCTGATATGGGCAATATTTTACAGTGTTTGAAAACTCCTGTTTCTTCATTTTTATATGAGTCGAGCACATTTCTCGAGACAACGTGTTTGAGGATTCGCATTTGGAGATTATATATTCGGTTGAGATACGTTGGATAAGTTCTACCGTAGCTACTCAGACCGTAATTGATGACTGACTCGCAAAGCGCGTTGTAAAGTGAAAGTTTGGTTTTAAATGGGATACGCTTTTTGAGTATTGTTATTTGTGCCAAAAACTGTCGTAGCTTATCGCAGACGTATTCTATGTGTTGATTCCAATGCATGTTTTTGTCTATAATTAATCCGAGATATTTTTGTTTATCAACTATTTGTATAGAAAGGCACTTGCACACTGTTGATTTGTGGAGACATGCGTGATCGTGAGCCACCAATGCTATACCAGTGATTATGTATTATTTTAAAATAATTTAGTATTGGAAGCCGTGCTTCACGTTTAGTCAAACGTGTATATATGTCAACAAGTATACGTTTTTTTATAGAACAAGGCAAACGGGCAGGAGGCTCACCTGATGTTAAGTGATACCGCCCATGGACACTTTCAATCTCAGAGGGCTCGTGAGTGATTGCCAGCCTTTTATGAATTAGTACGCTCTTGTCATGAAAGACCCTAAGTTAAAAATAAGGTTTAGAAACACTTCAATGCTGGTTCCACATAGTGGTGGTGCGTATTCTTAAGCTTGCTATTTTGAATAGTACTGTTAGCACAATGAATATGTTATACATTGTGCTAACAGTACTATTACGTAATAAATAAGCTAGTTACAAGTTTAATGGTGTTAACGAGTTACAAGTGATATAACTTATTGACTAGCTAGATATAATATTAGCATCAAAATTAAACTCCGGTGCAGTAGTTGGTCGGTAACTGAATCAAAACCGACCAAGTGAAGTAGTTACTGTATAGTGTTATTTTTACTTAAAATATCGTGAACAACAATAAAGCCGCCCCTTATACTTGATAATAGCAGTGTTGGCCTAGCTTGGCCTTGCGACTCTCATCCCTGAGGTCGTATGGTTGAACGCCGGATGTGCGCCAATCGACTTCCTGTATATGTGCGCATTTAACGCTCGCCTATTAGAATGACAGTTAATCATGAAACAAATACAGAAATCTGAGGCCCAGAACTAATAAAGGTTGTAGCGCCACTGATTATTATTTTTATTTTATATTAGGAAATTCTTATTTCTTTATTGGTTTTGTATTTAGGTTTAAAGAATTCTCATGAAAACATACTCAAAAAAATTATTTACCAAAAAACTTCGCCGGCGTATGCGGAATGAGTCCACGGCTATTTCCCGTATCTAAAAAGGCTAGCTGTTATACGGACTCGTTCTAAAAATATTTTCCAGCCCATATTCGGTTGGTGTAAATGCATTTTCAATAACTTATATATGTTATAACAAAAAGCGTTGAAGCAATGTTAAAGCAAATGAGTAAATATGCTGAAGCCACGAACAATGTCAGTAATGCCCAGAGTTTGCATTTGTGTATACATTGTCCCTCAGTTTGGATTTAAATAACATGAACACTGTTTGTGTTCGCAGCCTTTATAAACATGAATGTAATGTTGGTAAACAAGAAGAAAGATTACTCGTACAGAAAAGTTTTAATAACATACCTTGCAAATAAGCTGTGACACGTAGGATTATGTAATAGGAAAGGTAATTTGAAATACAAAATAATATAATTACATGGAAATCTCTAATATGAAGCTATGATATATATATGCTATGTTACAGCTCGCATAAAAACGAGTCATAGATTACAAAGTAGTAGTAGTTTTGAGCCATGTATTTTTTTACTATTTAACATTAAGTTAGGCTACTTTAGACTTAGTGTCCTTAAAGAAAAGAGACTACCAACCTTAAAAGGCTGGCAACACACTTGCGTGCCTTCTGTCATTGTGTGTGTCCATGGGCGGCAGTATCACTTAACATCAGGTGAGCCTCCTGCCCGTAAAAATACTAATTAGTAATTTAAGTATCCGTAACCTACCTATCCTACACTTCGAGGTTAGATATTTTTTGTCTTAATTTGGATTATTTCTCCGTTTTAATAAAAGATTATCTTTACCTCAAAGCAGCTTAATTACAATTAGGTTAGGTAATACTACTTTGTAACTTAAGAGAATATAATAAATAATAATAATTAAAATGAGATAGATAGAACTAGAATATATTTTTTTCTTTAAAAAGTAAATTATATATACTGCTAATTTATCATTATAATATCTCTCTCTCTCTTTAATCGGCAACTCATGTCAGAGTGTCGTGGTCAGCAAGGAAGCATCTGGAGCGGACTATCTCTTTCCACATTCTATTTCTTGACAGTGTACTGTTTTGAGGACGATGAGTCTTTCACTTGATCGGACCATCTGGTTGGTGAACGATCACGTGATCTTTTGCCTTCTGTGTTATCAACCACTATCAGTTTCTCGAAGTTCTCATCTCTTCTGCGCATTGTTTGGCCGAAATAAGATACAATTCGCTGTAAGCTGGAAGACAGGCGAGTCCGTATGCGGAGTTGGTCAGGATCGATGTATTGGTGCGCTTCGCAGTCCACGGTATTCTGAGCATTCGCCGCCAGCACCACATCTCAAAAGCATCGATCCTTTGCCTTTCTCGAGCCAAGATAGTCCACGTTTCTACTCCATACAGGAAGATAGAGCCTAGAACCCGTATCAGTCTTATTTTGGTTTTGATACCAATTCCTCTTTTCTTCCAGATCTTGCCAATGACATCTTTAGCCATGCCGATTCACCTTTTTATTTCGAGGATAGAGCTGCCACAGAGAGTTATATATAATAGAATTTAACACAACCCCAAAAAACTCCTAGTGGAAATAATTTGTCCAATCTAGCGTCAGAAAAATCAAAATAATGTTTTTTCAAAATAAAAAGGAATGAAGATTATGTATAGCAATTGTCCTATTCTAATTTCTATGTGCTTAGTTTTTTTATACAGATCTGTCAGACGGTTGGCCCATCTGATAATAGGTGAAATGTGGCCTATTGGAGCCTACGCCTATCTAGGAGATGCCTGTTTAACCGCCGCTTCTCTAGCAAAACTCTTTGCACGGCTTGTTTTTAACGTATAACTGTAGCTAATAAATGGTTTTACTATGGCTTATATAGACAATACAACTTTGCTACAAATCAGCCTGTACACTGTCCTGTTAAACCCGGGTAATCCGATAAAAGCGGGCATGACTAATGATTGTAACACGAGCACTATTTATCTTCCATTCGATACGGTTCACATACCTGTGAAATTAGATAATATGCATAATAATATAGAAATCCAATAGATATTTGGTTCGAACAACAGAAGCCATATTGAAAACTATCAGGCATTTAATACCTAATGGAAGAAATGTGTTAGATCTAGTAGAGTATCATACATATTTTTATATAACTGGAGGCAATCGTGCAGAACCTCATCTCATGTTAAGTGCTACCACCGCCCATGGACATTCACATTGCCTAAAGGCTCGCAAGTGCGTTGCCGGTCTTTTAAGAATTGGTACGCTCTTTTCTTGAAGGCCCTAAGTCGAATTGTGTCGGCAACGCATCACTGGGTAGCTGGTTCCACATAGTGGTGGTGCGCGACAAAAACTACCATATGAAACGCTTCGTTGTGGCACGCCAGTCGTCGAGGTGATACGGATAGAATTTCGTATTCTGCCTTGACGTCCGTATTGAAACTGTTACTACAGTTGCTAAAGTTATTAAACCGAACTCCTCTAAACATTCTGCTTGGGTGATGATGATGCAGAGAGACCCCACATCTCTACGCAACGCCAAGGAATCTAGCAGCTCGGAAAGAGAATGGTCGTCGACAATTCGACGACGATACGATACAACAAATATTATATTGCTAGGACCTTACTAGCTTTAAACATAGAAGCTTACTAATTTTTTTCCAAAGAATTCTATAAAAAAATGAGATAAATAATTTTTATTTATTTAATTTTTATTTAATTTTTTAAACTTTAAGCAACCAAAAGTACTAGATTCTTGGTCCAAATGAATGGACTAAAAACGCGGCGGTATGCTACTTTGCTGCCAAGTAGTCATTCCAATCTAAGCACCATCCACAATTCCGTATAAGAAATTCCTTTTCGTTCCTTCGCTTATTTATTCAAAAGCTAAAGACTATAATTTCTACTTTGCGTTGTTTTATTTATTTTGTAAAGGAAATATGTATTTCTTAGTATAGGTTAGAAGGTCACAAGAATAACAAATACTTACCTACATTATTATGTATATTTACCAACATACTATAATACATCGGTTCTCAAGCGGGGGTTTGCGCCTCTTGGGGGGGTTGTTTTGAAAGGGGGTCGAAGTCTAAGACTAAGACTAAGGTACAAACTACATATTAGTACAAAAGAATCGTTTATAAAAGTAATTAATAATTATAGTGTAGTGTTATAAAACTAAATTACAATGTTACAGTGACGGGGTGGCAAGACTGTTTTACTTAACTTTTTGGCTTTTTCGTGTAATAGATGTAATAATAAGAAATTCACGAATAATCGCACATTAATGTTAATTTTTAGTTTTTAATTTAATTAGAATAGTTAGCCTAGTGGTGAAGCGTGCAACTGTCAGCCTCCAGGTAGTGTCTTCAACTCCAGCTGTTCACAGATGGATTTCTCCTTTACCTACCTGACAAAAGTGCCATTCAGATGGAACCCTAGACATGAACGTAAGTGTCTTTGATAACAATTATACATTTAGGCATTTAACTTGAATATGTGCGTAAACTATGAACATACGTATTTGAGAAATAATAAATAAGACTAGTGTCTTGAGAGTGGTATATTATGTTAGACTAAAACTGTTCTGTAATTATCGTCCGTTTTACGCCCTTGATTGGAGGACTGAAGGTAAATTTAGATGCATTAATTATTTTGTACTGACATTTATGAGTGTACCTACTTAACAAGAGGCTAAAGACAAACCATACTATAAAAGTGATATCGAAAAATGATTTTTTCTATGTTAGCCTACGAACTTTTCAGCCCACCGATAATGTGTATAATCAAAGTTTGAGATTTTTTTTGGGTTTCTCTACTTAACTGTATAATTTAAATATCAAAACTAAAATAAATAAAATACTTGTAACACATGATGATTGAATCTTATTGAAGTTATACTTCTTTAGGCGCGTTATGAAAAATTTATGAGAGTGAAATTTTACGATGCGCGCGCACCGTGACACAAAATTATCAGTATGGGCGCCGAGCGTGCGCGAGCGAGATGGGAATAAGACAATCTACAAGTAAAAAGAAATATAATATGCGTGACGTTAGCAGCTATGCCAAGAACTTTGAATGACCATAATGACAAAAAAAGCCCTTTGTTTTTTTTTTTAATATATTTCCCCATTTTTTAATCCAATATTTCATACAAATTGTTTGAACTGGCACCCAAGGAATTAGTCCTATTTTAACTTTTATTATTTTCGTTTACAGCTATTTATTTATGATAATATCTAATTTCGCTTGGGAGTTGTGTAAAACGAATACAATTTCCATATAAGAAGTGGTTTATCTTTTGGAGCCTGGTTACTCAAATTAGTTATTTGGTATTTACTGGTAAGTCACCTTTTTTTAAAATATTTATATTTTTTTGACATACAACGGCTTAATTATTGACCAGATAGTGTCATAATATTTAATTCCTTAAACTTATACCGAACAGCCCGCTTCTGACAAATATGGATAACCCAACACCCCACAGATTTGTAGTACCTTTTAAACAAATAAAGGAGTTTTAATTATTTTTTCAAAGAAATTTAGCAATGCTTTTTCACAAAGACCTATTGTTACTTAGTTAAAAGGTTATGAAACATACCGTTATCTTGCATTACCTAAAAAATAACTACAACTACGGCAAAAAATGTTTACCTACGAAGGGCAGCTTATAATAAACTACCCACAGTTTAAAAATAGTTTATTTAAATTCAATTAATAATATAATAAAATAATAAATATATTTATTAATATATTATTAATTATTGAAATAATATACTAAATATTAAAAATTGTTAAAAATTATTAACGCTAAATATTTATTATTAATTATTTAATATTTTTATAAAAAATAAAGAAAGCCAAAGAAGTATAACTTCTTACGCGCGTACATAAGTACACGCACCATTTATTTTATATTCTTACTGATTGACACAGAATTAAGTTCTTCAAAATGTTTTTTACAACAAGCGAATATGTAATTCTGGATACATGTACGACAAGATTTCCGCCATAAAACTTGGAGAATTTCAGGGATTTGACCTTCTGAAGTACATTAGCCCGCGGTGGTAATGTCCAATTTTATTGCTGGCAATCTCTGACCGGTTTTAATGAGAATTCCGCAACCCCAATCATTGTTTAGTAGTTTTCCGCTGAAACTATTATATAATGGCTCTAAAATAGCCTTTAGAAGGGCAAATAAATGTATTGTGGTCTCGAACATGACTTGCGAATTCGCGTTGTTGTGTATTAATTTGAGAACAACAGTTCTACCGACAATTAGATACAGCCCCGTCACGTGAAAACTGATTGACCTTAACCCTTTACTCCCCCCACTACATTAACTGCGGATCGATTGAACATTATCGTTTCAGGGCTGCCGATTTTGTTTACAAAATGTATTAATAAGCAGGCTTGCAATGACTAGTGAATCATTGTTGAAGAATATTTTGAGAATTGACATTTATTTATTTCCAGATATTATTAGATTTTTACTGTAAATGTGAGAGAACTACACAACGCCTACACCTTGATAACTTCTACATAATAAACATATAATTTAAAAAATGTATCTAAATACGAACGAATAACTAGATTATTATGAACTGCCGGAACAGCCGGAGTAAAACCATGTCTATTTCTAAACTTTATTCATAACTTTATCGAGGTGTCTATGGTCTTTTCTTGATATCAACATGGTGACCATAGTTCCTCATTTTAGCGTTTCACAGACAAACACTGTCGATTATATTTATTTATTTATAATTTCTAAAACAACGCGTACTTACGCGTAACACACATATACACATTCTCATCAATTATAGTAGAACAAAAGCACGGGATAAAAATAAACAAACAACTACAAAATAAAAAATAATAATAATAACTAAAACAAAATGGAAACTTAAACCTCATTAAGGGCGTGATATGTTTCGGACATCGTCCCGTACCGCATCAGACACCTCATATCGCAGTACATAAATGAAAATATTCACAAATGTACCGGTGAATCTTAAGTGTAAACACGAGAATATCGAACGTATACCGACTGCGATAAAAACGGGGTATAACATAAATTATTCATAAAAATCTTGACTTTCAACCTAGCGTACTCTGCCTACTAAGAATTGGATACGCCTTGCTTATCCAACCGCACAAGTGTACTTTATAAGTATGTTAGTATGTTCTAACATATATTATTATGAAATCAGTTTTCTGATACAATTGTTTTGATGATAGAACGTATCTGTTTTCATTTAAAACAGACGTTTTATTTTCTTGTTTCATAATAATTATTATGAAATTTCTTATGAGTTTTTCGATATTGTTTTAAAAATTAAAATTGACAGTGAATTTTTTAATGAAATAATAGATAAGCCTTTACGTTTGAGCTGTGCCTCGATTTTCTTAGACTTACCTTCCTTTAAGTAGTGTTAAGGAAGCCTGCTCAAAACTATGCACTTGTGTCTAAGAAACACCTATATAAGTGACGTCGAATGTGTATTTTATTCAACCGTTACTATCGTTAACACGCTTTTGAACTGTTATAGTTAAGTTATTATTAAAAATAAATCAGTGGCGCTACAACCTCTTTAGGTCTTGGCCTCAGATTTCTGAATCTGTTTCATGATCATTTTTAAATCTAATAGGCAAGTAGGTGATCAGCCTCCAGTGTCTGACACACGCCGTCGACTTTTCGGGTCGAAGACATGTCAGTTTCCTCACGATGTTTGTTTCACCGTTCGAGCAAATGTTAAATGCGCACATAGAAAGATAGTCCATTGGTGCACAGCCCGGGATCGAACCTACGACCTCAGGTGAGAGAGTCGCACGCTGAAGCCACTTAGCCAACACTGCTAAGTTATTATTATTCCTAAATATATCAGACACAAGCATATAGCTTCTTTTATACCATGTGATTCTCATGTTTACCCAACTGCTGAACTTAGAACGAACAACCGCGTGGTATAACCTCGATAAATGTTTTGAATAAAGTTTATACCTATTTGTTTGTACTCTGGCTGAGTGCATAAGAATGGTTGGCTAGTTGCTAGTTATTAGTTATAGGGTAGGTAGTTATTTCTATTATTTAAGTAAAACTTCTTTAGGCGCATGAGGCTAAAAATTTTACGGATGAAACGCAATAATAATAATATTAGCGTCACGAAGATGTACAGCGTTTTTGTCGAAGAAAAGGGAGAGAGCGATTGAGACCGATTGAGAGAGAGCTCACTCTCTCACTCAAAGGGCGAACGGAGCATGAAGCAAATAGCCATGGAGCGAGAGTAGGGATCAAGCAAATGAGGAAGATCGAGAGAGAGATTGAGACAGAGCGAACGTAGCATCACGCACAGCGCCATGGAGCGAGAGGTGGGAGAGAGATATATTGGGAAAGATTGAGAGAGAGAATAAGGGAGATCGAGAAAAAATACACGCTATTGGTTGATGTATTCGTTTAGTACTTACATATTAGAACTTTAGATGGCAATTCTGTCGCATAACGTCTTGTGCAGTGAACGCAGATTTTTTTTAATTTATAAAAAAATAAAATATGTTTATTATGGAACATAAGATACATGTATCACTTATTCCACGTCATTAAATTTGAAGGCATCCCTACTCATCGGCAAAGAAGACAGAGGGTGTAGGCTGAGAGAAAAAGCCGGCGTAAAAAACTCTCGGTACTCTTTTTATATTTTCATTAGCACGTATACAGTGTGTAAACAGTAAGGTATAGATATACAAATACATGGAGTGATCATATACTGGTACATGTTCATCTATTGGAGCTTTTACCTAATAGTACGGGAGGTAGCAACGTTTTCGAGAAAGAATTTTAGGTCAGCTGATTTTGTGATATGTCTTCCTTCTTGCACTTCCGGTTAGAGTCTGGGCAATCTGGCTGGCGTTAGCGGTTGCGTTCATTAGTGCGCATCCTATCTGTCCAGGTAATAATCCTGGATTTTAAAAGCATTTTAAGAAGCGTAATTTTTGATTTTTCCTTTTTAAATACGTCTACCTGACATCCTTTTTTTATTGCCAGACATTTTTCACGTTGCTAACTATGTGCCAGACGCGATTTTAAGTTTTATTTTTATAAAAATTTCAAAGCATTTTAGAATGTCTGTAATTTTAATATTATGTTATTTAAATATAAGAAAAACTGAAAATTAATTTGCCAGACATTAATTCGATTGTTAAGTCTTGAATTAAAATGATAAAGTATTGCAGTTTGATGAAGCATTGCATTTTAAGAAGCGTAATTTTTGATTTTTCCTTTTTAAATACGTCTACCTGACATACTTTTTTTATTGCCAGACATTTTTCACGTTGCTAACTATGTGCCAGACGCGATTTTAAGTTTTATTTTTATAAAAATTTCAAAGCATTTTAGAATGTCTGTAATCAAAAATTACATCATACTGCAATACTTCTTAAAATGCTTTTAAAATCCAGGATTATTACCTGGACAGATAGGATGCGCACTAATGAACGCAACCGCTACCGCCAGCCAGATTGCCCAGACTCTAACCGGAAGTGCAAGAAGGAAGACATATCACAAAATCAGCTGACCTGAAATTCTTTCTCGAAAACGTTGCTACCTCCCGTACTATAAGTAATAATTAATTTACAAGGAAGTTTCACTTCTGACATGTGTACTTTGTACGCACGCACTTTTTTTTGGTTTTTATGTAGAAGTTATCTAGGTGGTGTGTAGTTCCAACGCATTAGTAAAGATAATATGTCATGATATGTCAATTGTCAAAACATTCTACAACTACTAAGCTACGTTTAATTTATAAGATTTTTCGTAGCTTCGCGTAATATTCAAATGTTAAAGGTAGACGCACGCACGCTGCAGGTGAGCTGAATTTTTCAGACAGTCAAATTTTTCACCGGTTTTACGAGAAAGCCTTACGTTAGTACAAGAATATATTTCATTCGGTTTATAGCTTTGTTGTGTCCTACATACACAGTAGGTCCCGCATACTTGTAACAGTGTTAAAA
Source organism: Pieris macdunnoughi (assembly GCA_905332375.1). Lineage (NCBI taxonomy): Eukaryota > Metazoa > Arthropoda > Insecta > Lepidoptera > Pieridae > Pieris > Pieris macdunnoughi. The sequence goes on from CAJOBZ010000048.1 coordinate 1,608,836, forward strand.
GAACTTTGTACTTGAAATAAAATTTGTTTGAAGAAAACTACATTTTTACTAACATGCAGTTCTGGCTGGACATAATTTTTATTCTTTAAATAAATAAAGCTTATCATGCTCAAGTATGGTGTTCCACCCTTATGATGAATTTAAAAAAATAGTTTTAATATGGGTCAAGTAGCTTTTGAGTTTATCCTTTACAAACATACAAAGAAATATATTTTTGCCTTTTATAATCATGCGTAGAAATCTTACATTCAGAGGTGTTTAGTATACCTAATTATGTATGTATATATCTAAAGAATGGTGCAGCTATGAAATCGTAGGCCGGCAACACGCTCGCGAGCGCTCTGGCATTGAAAGTCTCCATATCCCTTAACATCAGGTGAGCCTCCTGCCCGTTTGCCCCCTGTTAATTGTTTTACTGACTTGACAGTGAAATAACTTTGATTAGACCAATAGTATTATTTCCTTATTTGCTAAGCTAAAGCCCAACCAATCAATTGCTGGCTATTTGTTAAACAAACAATGAACACCCCCAAAACTTAAAAAACACAATATTCGAAGGCACTAATAAAAAAGAATATTTAATCGTGACTACCAGCGCCTTTTTCATAAATAATAATAAATCTTGAATTCTAGTAACATCTCATCTCCAAAATAAATATTTTCTTAAAATGAATTTACTTAAACGAAGACGTTTTATATGACTAGACTAGACGAGGATGCTATAAATTACATTATAATATTATATCTCTGTCGTTTGATATAGTGAGTTCATTCACATTTCCCCACCGTCTAATAAAAAACGTTTAAGATTTCTTCTTATTCTTATATGAAGATTTTTTATCATATATGTGTTTGACACCCGAGATCTACAATATCAGTATTACTTTGAGTAATCTTCTATCTACAAATATTTTAAGCTAGAAAAGAAATGCCGTCAAAGTATGACTTACCATAATTTAAAAGTTGTTTTGGTGGTAAAAGGGTTTTGGAAAACGCCATATTATCGATAAATACATGTATTATTTATTTATTAAAGTTTACCACATCATGCTATCTTTTCTAAAGTATATGACAATTATGGTAAACATAAATGTTACAATAAATACAATCAAAATACTAGAAAAAAAAAGAAAAAAAAAACTACTACTAAATACTTTTTTGCTTAACAACAGATTAGGTTTCAGATAGGTACTTCAAAATGTGTCTGTGAAGTTAGCAGAGCACTTACCAGCAGAGCACAAAAAAATTAGAGTTCTGGCAGCACACTCAATAGTTCTATAGTTCCTGATAGTTTTTAGAAAGAGTTCTGGACTTTTTAGTCCAGAAAATAATTTTTTTTAAAATTGTAAAATGCTCTGCCAGCTTCCCGATCACAGCAGAGCATTTCTTACCGATTTCGATAAATAAGGTCTCATTAAAACAATCATTTCAATTGTAACAGTTCCCTATCATTTAAATCCAAAAATAAAAAGGTTTAATTATCAAAAAAAAATAAAGAAGAGTGAGAGAAAACGAAATAATGAGCATTTTTGAAAGATTTTACTAAATGAAAAAAAAACCATATTGTACAGACATGGGAACTCCGCGGTTCCTATTAGATCTATTAGATGTCTAGGCAACACAATTAAATCCTAGACCAGAACTCTTCGCTTTCTCTCAGCAGAGCATACCTCTATGATGAAAATTGGCAATTTTTTTCACTTATTTTAGAAAAATTCAAAATAATATTAAATGTTGGGTCTAGACATGGGAACTCCGCGGTTTCAATTAGATCTTTTAGATGTCTAGGCATCACAATTAAATCCTAGGCCAGAACTCTTCGCTTTCTCTCAGCAGAGCATACCTCTATGATGAAAATTGGCAATTTTTTAACTTATTTTAGAAAAATTAAAAATAATATTAAATGTTGGGTCTAGACATGGGAACTCCGCGGTTTCTATTAGATCTTTTAGATGTCTAGGCATCACAATTAAATCCTAGGCCAGAACTCTTCGCTTTCTCTCAGCAGAGCATACCTCTATGATGAAAATTGGCAATTTTTTAACTTATTTTAGAAAAATTAAAAATAATATTAAATGTTGGGTCTAGACATGGGAACTCCGCGGTTTCTATTAGATCTTTTAGATGTCTAGGCATCACAATTAAATCCTAGGCCAGAACTCTTCGCTTTCTCTTAGCAGAGCATACCTCTATGATGAAAATTGGCAATTTTTTAACTTATTTTAGAAAAATTAAAAAAAAATTAAATGTTGGGTCTAGACATGGGAACTCCGCGGTTCCTATTAGATCTATTAGATGTCTAGGCAACACAATTAAATCCTAGACCAGAACTCTCCGCTTTCTCTCAGCAGAGCATACCTCTATCATGAAAATTGGAAATTTTTTCACCAATTTTAGAAATATTCAAAAAAATATTAAATGTTGGGTCTAGACATGGGAACTCCGCGGTTCCTATTAGATCTATTAGATGTCTAGGCAACACAATTAAATCCTAGACCAGAACTCTCCGCTTTCTCTCAGCAGAGCATACCACTATCATGAAAATTGGAAATTTTTTCACCAATTTTAGAAATATTCAAAAAAAATTAACTTTTGGGTCTAGACATGGGAACTCCGCGGTTCCAATTAGATCTATTAGATGTCTAGGCAATACAATTAAATCCTAGACCAGAACTCTTCGCTTTCTCTCAGCAGAGCATACCTCTATCATGAAAATTGGAAATTTTTTCACCAATTTTAGAAATATTCAAAAAAATATTAAATGTTGGGTCTAGACATGGGAACTCCGCGGTTCCTATTAGATCTATTAGATGTCTAGGCAATACAATTAAATCCTAGACCAGAACTCTTCGCTTTCTCTCAGCAGAGCATACCTCTATGATGAAAATTGGCAATTTTTTAACTTATTTTAGAAAAATTCAAAAAAATATTAAATGTTGGGTCTAGACATGGGAACTCCGCGGTTCCTATTAGATCTATTAGATGTCTAGGCAACACAATTAAATCCTAGACCAGAACTCTTCGCTTTCTCTCAGCAGAGCATACCTCTATGATGAAAATTGGCAATTTTTTCACTTATTTTAGAAAAATTCAAAAAAATATTAACTTTTGGGTCTAGACATGGGAACTCCGCGGTTCCTATTAGATCTATTAGATGTCTAGGCAACACAATTAAATCCTAGACCAGAACTCTTCGCTTTCTCTCAGCAGAGCATACCTCTATGATGAAAATTGGCAATTTTTTAACTTATTTTAGAAAAATTCAAAAAAAAATTAAATGTTGGGTCTAGACATGGGAACTCCGCGGTTCCTATTAGATCTATTAGATGTCTAGGCAATACAATTAAATCCTAGACCAGAACTCTTCGCTTTCTCTCAGCAGAGCATACCTCTATCATGAAAATTGGAAATTTTTTAACTTATTTTAGAAAAATTCAAAAAAAAATTAAATGTTGGGTCTAGACATGGGAACTCCGCGGTTTCTATTAGATCTTTTAGATGTCTAGGCATCACAATTAAATTCTAGGCCAGAACTCTTCGCTTTCTCTCAGCAGAGCATACCTCTTTGATGAAAATTGGAAATTTTTTTCACTTATTTTAGAAAAATTCAAAATAATATTAAATGTTGGGTCTAGACATGGGAACTCCGCGGTTTCTATTAGATCTTTTAGATGTCTAGGCATCACAATTAAATTCTAGGCCAGAACTCTTCGCTTTCTCTTAGCAGAGCATACCTCTATAATGAAAATTGGCAATTTTTTTCACTTATTTTAGAAATATTCAAAAAAAAATTAAATGTTGGGTCCAGACATGGGAACTCCGCGGTTTCTATTAGATCTTTTAGATGTCTAGGCATCACAATTAAATCCTAGGCCAGAACTCTTCGCTTTCTCTCAGCAGAGCATACCTCTATGATGAAAATTGGCAATTTTTTAACTTATTTTAGAAAAATTAAAAATAATATTAAATGTTGGGTCTAGACATGGGAACTCCGCGGTTTCTATTAGATCTTTTAGATGTCTAGGCATCACAATTAAATCCTAGGCCAGAACTCTTCGCTTTCTCTCAGCAGAGCATACCTCTATGATGAAAATTGGCAATTTTTTAACTTATTTTAGAAAAATTAAAAATAATATTAAATGTTGGGTCTAGACATGGGAACTCCGCGGTTTCTATTAGATCTTTTAGATGTCTAGGCATCACAATTAAATCCTAGGCCAGAACTCTTCGCTTTCTCTCAGCAGAGCATACCTCTATTATTTATATAAATTTGAAAGAAATATACAAAACTTAGACACTAATTCAAATGTCGCCCACTTAAGTCAGTATATTCTTGAAGATGAGCCAAGCTACGTTTGCAGCTCCATGTGCAAATGTGGTTACAGTAATAATATAAAATATACGTTTTTACCAATTAATATAGTTTTATTAATTTCTCATGGTCTCCAGTTTATTGAAAAAGCAGCTAAAAATTGTCTATCACCGACTAGAAGCTGTTATAAGTGCAAAATTAAAACTAACTGCACATTAGAGTACGGACCTCATTTACTGATCGATACAAGTGCATTTACAGACCCAATTTTTCAGAAATCGTTAAACACAGAAGACAGCAAAACTAAAGAAACCGTTCCACGATTAGGTTCAGTTCAAAAAACCATAAAACTTGACAACAAACAATATGCTTTAACGGCAATAATAGACTTCAATGGTGAAATAAAACATTACGTGACATACGCACTTTCCGGAAAAAATTGGTCTAAATATGATGACTTACTAAAAACTACACAAACCACAAACGACCGCACAAAAATAAGCCCTCATTTAATTATATACACACAATGCGACCAAATCTAAATTCAATGATTCTTACTGATTGTTAAAATATATTCAAAATCTGCACTTTTCATCATAGAGGTATGCTCTGCTGAGAGAAAGCGAAGAGTTCTGGTCTAGGATTTAATTGTATTGCCTAGACATCTAATAGATCTAATAGGAACCACGGAGTTCCCATGTCTAGACCCAAAAGTTAATTTTTTTTTGAATATTTCTAAAATTGGTGAAAAAATTTCCAATTTTCATGATAGAGGTATGCTCTGCTGAGAGAAAGCGGAGAGTTCTGGTCTAGGATTTAATTGTGTTGCCTAGACATCTAATAGATCTAATAGGAACCGCGGAGTTCCCATGTCTAGACCCAACATTTAATATTTTTTTGAATTTTTCTAAAATAAGTTAAAAAATTGCCAATTTTCATGATAGAGGTATGCTCTGTTGAGAGAAAGCGGAGAGTTCTGGTCTAGGATTTAATTGTGTTGCCTAGACATCTAATAGATCTAATAGGAACCGCGGAGTTCCCATGTCTAGACCCAACATTTAATTTTTTTTTAATTTTTCTAAAATAAGTTAAAAAATTGCCAATTTTCATCATAGAGGTATGCTCTGCTGAGAGAAAGCGAAGAGTTCTGGTCTAGGATTTAATTGTGTTGCCTAGACATCTAATAGATCTAATAGGAACCGCGGAGTTCCCATGTCTAGACCCAAAAGTTAATATTTTTTTGAATTTTTCTAAAATAAGTTAAAAAATTGCCAATTTTCATCATAGAGGTATGCTCTGCTAAGAGAAAGCGAAGAGTTCTGGCCTAGGATTTAATTGTGATGCCTAGACATCTAAAAGATCTAATAGAAACCGCGGAGTTCCCATGTCTAGACCCAACATTTAATATTATTTTGAATTTTTCTAAAATAAGTGAAAAAAATTGCCAATTTTCATCATAGAGGTATGCTCTGCTGAGAGAAAGCGAAGAGTTCTGGTCTAGGATTTAATTGTGTTGCCTAGACATCTAATAGATCTAATAGGAACCGCGGAGTTCCCATGTCTGTACAATATGTTTTTTTTTCATTTAGTAAAATCTTTCAAAAATGCTCATTATTTCGTTTTCTCTCACTCTTCTTTATTTTTTTTTGATAATTAAACCTTTTTATTTTTGGATTTAAATGATAGGGAACTGTTACAATTGAAATGATTGTTTTAATGAGACCTTATTTATCGAAATCGGTAAGAAATGCTCTGCTGTGATCGGGAAGCTGGCAGAGCATTTTACAATTTTAAAAAAAATTATTTTCTGGACTAAAAAGTCCAGAACTCTTTCTAAAAACTATCAGGAACTATAGAACTATTGAGTGTGCTGCCAGAACTCAAATTTTTTGTGCTCTGCTGGTAAGTGCTCTGCTAACTTCACAGACACCTTCAAAATGTTTATTTTTAAAATTGATCAGCCCACTACCTAATATGTCAAGCTCTGGATGAAGTGTTTATTCCGCTATATTCGCGAAGAATTCAAATGAGAGGTGCCTGGACTCCTAGAACTTAAATGATGATTACAAAACAGATACAGAAAGACTCAAGGTTGTAGCGGCACTGGTTTTTTATATCATCATGAATTTTTATAAAATAAAATCCTATTGAAATCACAATAGAATTAAAACGACGTAAATAAATTTATATGTATTTTGATGTCACCAGTTGTGGGGTGATAAATAATTGTATATTTATCTGAGAAATGCATGACTCTGCATTGAAGTCACGTTCCAGCGCGACGAAAAACAACTGAAGATGCGCTGTTCTCTCACTAACAGGATTACAGCTATATTTTAAAAAGTGCCTTAACGTGGGTGATTTATAAAGTAGCAATTAATTACTGTGTCTATTCCTTCCTTCTTCAAAACTTAAATTATGTATGTATCAAATAGTGTAAGAAAATAAAGATAATATTTTGAGGAAACCTCTACATCATAATTAAATAAATTTTGGAATATAATTTAAATAAAAAAAATATAAATGCGTTTATTCATTTTAAGTACATATGCATTACAATGTGTAAGATTTTGAATCCTTGATCCTTTTAAGTAAGAAATACATGTGTCAGGGTTCCTTAAAATATATTTATATATAATTTAATTACATTTTTTTTTATTGTTACATAGAATTTTATTTATTAGATTAATTTTGTTGTACCAAATTTATACACAAATATAGAAAAAAATTCAAAATTCTTTAATTAAAATTAAAAGGCCGGCAACGCACTCGCGAGCCCTCTGGGACTGAGAGTGTCCATGGGCAGCGGTATCACTTAACATCAGGTGAGCCTCCTGCCCGTTTGCCCCCCGTTCTATAAAAAAAAATAAAAAAAAATTACATCTTTTATTTTATTTACTTTCTACTATACTACTATAAATATAATTATTAAACCTTTTTTTTGCCAATAAGTTACTATTATAACTATGAGCTATGTCAGGTTCATTTCATACTATAGTGTTAATATTATTCAGGACTAATTAACTAAATAAATTAACTAAATTAATGAAAGTAGGGTTTCATCTTTGCATCGGCCTTTTGTTTATGATATATCGAAGCAGGGTTTCGCTTCGTCAAATGAATATAGAAACTATAAGTCAATTATGGTGCAAGGCGCCCGACATTCCTGGCATAGCAATAGTAATTAAGTTCCAACTGAGGCAATATATTGTAGGAGTAAGTTCAGCAAGGTTGCATATAAGCTTATCTTCACTATGCCCATAGTAGTGGGAAATTGACTCTGTATATCCATAAAGGCAGCTTAGCTAATAGTTGATAAATAACCAACAAGGAAGCAATTAAGTATTGAATATTTTAGCCGTTAAATGGAAGGATTAAATTCAAATAAATATTATTGAAGTTAGGGCAGGATAAACCTTTCATTTATGTTGCCTGTGCACGTTTTATGATTCGAATTTTGAAATAATATTATTTTTTGTACAAGCAAACCTTTTCAACAAAACCGTTTTGTGGTCCCAATTCTTTGGTACTATGAATGAAGGAAGATATTATTGTTAACTGCCTATTAATTGCCTGCTCTTGTTTATAAATTAAAATTATATTCACTTAATAAGAACAAATTACAAGTAAAATTTAATACACCTTCATAATAAACTTCTTCAGGTTTGAAGTCAATTATAAAAATATATTCTTACGGCTGTATTCGAGAATATATTTAATTTTTAAGATGAAGTACGTAAAATTTCCTTCTTCAATAAAAAATGTGTTACATTTCCTGTAGAGCCTCTCCGAGTCGAGAGATGAGTGTCTTCGCATAAAGATACTTGACTTATTTAAATGGTTTATGCAAAATAATGTAGTTTTATTTATTTTAAACATACTCTTTTTTAACTATGATCAATATACAAAGTCAAAAAGTCAAAAATAATTTATTCATGTAGGTAACACAATGTACACTTATGAACGTTGTGTTTACTGCCAGTTCTCAAATCAAGGGCGTAGAACGGAAGAGAAGAACTGGCAATAAACTCTCCGCTACTCTTCTTAATCGCCAACATTTTTGTTTTACATTACGTTTGTAAGGAGCTGCAACCATTACACCATGTTCCACATGACAGCTTATCATACCTCATACCTAAAAGGTTTAAGGTTGGTGGACTCAGTTTCCGCACTTAGACTCTCACTAGGTCCGTAGTGCGTAAAATCCTGGCTAACTAAGCCAACCTAGCGTCTTCCAGAAACACAGAAGTCACCTGGGCACTTCGCAGGCTTCACGGAGCGACCTCACTGCTCCGAGAGTTTATGTACGTTGTTTTACACAGCCTCGAACTTCAGGACTATGTGACTGCTTCTTCTGCGCTGAAACAGCCTCTGCACATGGGGCAGAAATGAAGCATCTGGAGCGGACGATCTGTTTTCACTGGTTTCTGTTCAGCGCCTCTCTTATGTACAGTTTTGAGGACGATGAGTCATTCACTTGATCGGTCCATCTGGGTGGTGAACGGCCACGTGATTTTGCCTTGTGTTACCAACCACGATTAGTTTCTCCAAGTTCTCATTGCCTCTGCGCATTGTATGGCCAAAATATTGTATATTGATACAATTCGCTGTCGGCATATGGTAGACAGGCGGGTCCGTATGCGGAGTTGGGTCACACACATACAGGACAGGTAGGTAAAATAACGGTAACTACAATACATAGAAGCTTTTGTAGCACAATCCAATTACCGCCCAGTACCTTGTATTTATTTATAATTGTGTTAAATGTCCCTTTTATAAATACATTACAGATTTTTCGATAATCTTTCCTCCGCTAACGAGCAGAACCATTAATGTTGAGACTCGAAATTGAGGTAATATCGTAAAGGTGATTTACAAAGGAAGTATTTTAAGCGATTTGGTGATTTAAAATATGCTGTAATAAAGGCCATATTAAATTTGTAACTGATAAGAAATCACATAAAAACCGTAGCATGTTCGACTGTAGATCATGGGGTATCGGCTGCAAAGCCTAGCTACAGTAGAAAAAGAAACTTGTCTGTAAAGTCGGTTTACTGACGATAGTTGAACGTGATAACATCATAAGAAAATACTGAAAACACTGCACTTCATACTTGACGAAAACATGTAAATGTATTATATTATAGCAACTGTCCACACGGACGCATCTCTCACTCAAGTAGGAGAGAGACAGATGTCGAACGCTGCCGAACGCGGAGGCCGATTGTGCCTCTTTGTCGCTCGTTCCGCGCTCTCGCTTGCACTTCAAGCCTTAAATGGAACACCTCAGAGCGAGGTAACGCCGCATGCGTCATGTTTTTTGCGTGCGTGCAGCCGGCTCCATCGAATTATAAGACGTTGTCACGTCAAAAAAAACAGTCTCAATATAGAGCTGACTGGAAGTAGTCTAGGACTGAAATCCCTCTAGAAATGCCCGCAAACCGCAACAAGATATGTTACATAATGCCTTTGTAATGATTTAAGTTTTAATTTCTTTATTTATATAAAAACAATTTCTACCATTTAGACTTTGATTGGGAACGCACGATGATGCTTGTCTTAGCTAGAAAATATGTAATCAGCTGCCAAGTTTATTGTAGGTATACTTAAACTAGTATAGGTAATAGAATACCTTGTAAATGAATGCATGTTTTGAGTTGAGGAATTTCTGTACAATGCAACAGAATGTGTACTCAAGTATTATGTACAAAGTGAATTCTCAGCGTCTTTAGTGGGCATTTTAGATTTCTACAGCCAAGTATAAGATAGTAAATTTACTATAGAGATGAATTTTCTAAGAAAACATACCAAAATTTATCTTCATAAGTATATATTCATAAATTTGTGATAATAACGAAAATAAATTTCTTAATTTATTTTTAAGTTTTAATTGGTATGGCGTGTATCACTAATTGTATAACCGAGTTTATGAATAAATAATTTAAATACTACACTCGATAAATTACACTAAAGAAATGGACGTAGAAAAAATATTTCTTTTTATTCTAATATTAACACTATAGTATGAAATGAACCTGAGTTCTGTACAGTCGTAATCTACAAATAAACTGCATCGATTCTAAACCTGCTTATTTCTTTTACCACCTCTAGCGTAGATTGCTTTTTTTATAAAAAAACATAGTATATTTTTTACAAGCACTTAACATTACTTTATACAAGCACTTTACATTAACGCAAAATATACCCGAAGCTTAAGAAATTACATTAATTAAATTCCTTTTATGTTTTGCCGTATTATAGAAGCCAGCCAGTTTATTAAGAACTCCTGACACTTCAGGTATCTTCATAAATATTATGGGTGTGCTCGAGTTCAACTGAATGTCGGAGGTCATTTTAACTTGGTCTTGTTGGCTTTTTCTGTAAATTTGCGCGTACTTAACGAGATAGGTATAGCTTTTTATTAATCTTACAATTTAAAGGTCATTATTGCTATTAAAACATTGCTTTGAAAAAAGGCGGGTGTAAGCCACGCTGCTTAAGAAATTTGTTCTAAATAAAGATGCATATTTTGCAAATATCTGAATGAATAGACCCCGTAGACCCTCTACGAAACGTTACCGCCTTGTTATAGCGAACTTCAAATTTTTTGTCTATTGTTGTATGTAATATAATATTTATTAATCCATTTATGTTTCTACAAGGTGTTTTAACGCCACAACAGGTTAAATAATTCCACGTCTGTTTAATTGATAATTATTAGGCCACTAGGTGATCAGACACGTATTTGAAACGATAGCTGTTTTGTATGATAGTAAGGATCAAAGTCTACATCTACTTGGATCCTTTTTGATCCGGCAGCTAATGTAATACGTAAAATCTTAGATTATATTAAATGATTATTATGAACACAGTAAAACGATAAACAAAAATTTAGAGGTTGTAATAGCAAATAATGGAAGCCGTCATAAAAGACAACGGAAATGCACATGTACTTAGTAATTCATTATAACATGAGTAATAATAGTACCTTAATTATAATGGGTGGCGCAAAAGTAAAGACCCTATTTGGTTCAGCTATAACATTTTTTCTAAATTAGAAAACTAGATTTAGGTTTTTTTAAATGTATATTTGTGCCATTAAATTTCGTACCATTAGGATTTAAAGATGATGTCTTTTAAATGGTGACCTCCAGAGTTGATGCACATTTGAGCCCTATTTATGACATTTTGCATAACTTGCCGTAATACTTCCTGCGATATGTTCCTTATTTCTTGATGAATGTTTTCTTTTAGAGCTGCGAGAGTCTGTGGCTTGTTCACATACACCCGAGATTGCAAAAAACCCCAAAGAAAGAAGTCTGGACTCGTCAGATCGGGTGATCTTGCCAAGTTGGCTCAATGGATATTCCGAATGTTAGAACAAACTTGTTTTGTATCTTAAATATATTGTGTAAGATCTGTGCCGAAGAGCATCGACACCAGAACAGATCATAATACATTTTATCATCTGTTATGGTATGATGCCAGCGAACTAAAACCACATCATAATCAGTCTATCAATTTAGTGAATATGATTCCACAGACACAAAATCTCATAAGACACACCTTATAAAATCACTCATTTAGCGCCGCGGCTTAAAAAAATTTAAAACGTTTAATGACAGTTATAAACTACGGCCATCACTACAGATGGATTAAAGAAGATAACATATTTACAGTGTCTATGGTTACTGAGGTAACATACTTTATACATTCTGAAAACATATTATTCAAACGTGCAAAGAGGTATTCTATACACATAAGAGATTCCCAGTGCCGTGTTACTCAAGACTTAAAAGTTTTCATGTAGCTGCAACTATAACTGGATGATACAAATATTTTAATTTCGGCAAATTGTGGATTTGAAATGTATAATAATTACAATATAACCAATTTAAATTTATGAAAATTCATTAAATTTTAATTCAACCTTCTTTTAAAAACATTCCATAACACTGTATATTGATCTGTGGAGGTCTAGCATCTGGTAGTCTGTGCTTTAATACGACGAAACCTACAAGCGAGCAATGACCGCTATTCTATGCTTTCTGCGGTTGATATTTCTAAAATTAACAACTTAGGTTACAATACATCTAAGATAAAGTGAAGAAAAATATATCTAATACGATTGGACAACTAATAATAACATTATTCTTTTTCTAATATTTTATATCCTTGACATACGCCTTCACTTCAATCTCGTATGAAATTCCGACTTCATATAACACACTATAACGTCATGTTCACAGCAAACAGCGAAGCGGAAGGTAAACATTGTATGTCCAGTAAGATAATAACGATATGCTGTTTTATCTATATATATTTCACGTATTATTAAACATATAATTTTGTTCCTATCCAACTTTTTCCACTCTATTTATCCTCTCACTCCTTTGGTCTGCCCTTGTTTCTCTGTCCTTTTGGGCAAGTCAATTACTCTTTCAGATCATATTGCACCTGTTACGTGACCACATCCCTCGACACGGTAAGATAAAATTAACTAATATTTCAAGGTAAGAGTCGCCTACTCATTGCGCAATTCTCAGCCTATTCTAAGATTTTAAAGTTGTCAGCCTCCATTCGTACAGCAATGACGATCTTCAGGAAAGCGCCATGTCTTATATAAATATCTATAAAGATGATCAATGAAACCATACGTAGAAAGAAGCCAAGATCCATTGTTATTGTTACAGCAAAATATTATATCTATTGACAGTCGTAAGTAATTATAATCTATAAATGTGAATGGAAATATCAATTATTTATCTATGGGGAGCATTTTATCAACAGTCAAAAGCACAAACTATTTTGATTACTATTAAACTTCGATACTCATATTATAAAAAATGAGAGCCATAAGAATAAACATAAAGTCCAGTTATATAGCTATCTTTTTTTATCTAAGAAATAATATATATATGTATAGTTTTTCACCCAGTCGAAATTAACTCCAAATATATCTCCAGTGTCTTTCAATAATTATGTTCGGAAAAGCACAGAAGTGAAGATAAATTTAACGAAAAACATAAAAATGTATGAATCTAATAAGCCGCTGACGCCGTTTCATCATCTAGATCCTTAAAACCAATAAGATGTTAGATCAGGTTGTGTTGGAAAACTCTTTTGTTGTGTTTAATATTTCTTCTTGAGTTAATAATAAATGTAGAAACACAATTTATATTATATATTAGGATTAGAGTAGGATGACAGGGTAGGACAGACAAAGTGGACGGAGAAAGCGAACTAGGCACAATAACGAGAAAGCACGACCTGAATTTTAACAAAAACAGGACCTGCTGATAAATTATTGAAGATAATGAATGACGTCAGCATCGACAGAGATACAGAGATACAGCAGTCGTAGAAACGATTACTTTAATATTTATTGACATTAAATTTAAAAGGTTTAAAGTTATGATAAATTACTTTTGATAATAATAATCTCTATTATTATCGAACATTGAACAGTCGTTATTTTATAGATCTAGCAACATTGTCAAATCAAATAAACAACTGTACTAACGGTTGTGAATTCATTTGGCTTTGATGTTATAAAATTATTATGACAATTGAAGCTGACACTAATACCATTGTTTCGAGTTAAAAAAATACTATTACTGTAGACTATCAAAATATAGTCGTTAATGTAGATCTAGTGAAATTAGCAAATCAAATTAAGTACAAGTAATAAAGATTAGAAACTGATAAATTAAACTTTGACGTTGTTCATTTACGAGTACTGTGACACACAAAGGCAGCTTACACCAGCGCCATTGCTTTGACATACAGTATAACTCTTTATAACGACACTTTTTATAACGAAAATCTCCATATAACGCAAATATGAGTAATATTTGTTGGTTTAACACAAACACACATTCATTCTCTCTTTATAACGCAACAGCCATTCTCTATTATGAATAAATATTTTCATATTTAGACATCAACAACACACTTAAGTGTAATTGACTAATCTAAAGACACCTTTTGAGGTGCTGAAATACCGTCTCGCCTTTGTTATTGTTTATTGCATTAACACGTGTGCCAATATTCTTAGATTACATTGCCTGTAGGAAATTTTGGTCTCAGTTACAAAGCGCATCATTGTCATCTATCGTGTATTATCAGTCGCAAGCAAACTTTGAAACTGTCAAGATGGCCAGTAATGGAAAAGCGTTATGTGTTAACGTAATTGGCTTTTTTTTTCTCTTCTCTCCGTATAACGACAAGTCTCTTTAACGAAAAAAATGCTGGGTCCCTTGAAATTCGTTATAAAGAGTTTATACTGTATATAAAACTTAATTGAAAATAGATCATTGAGTGGGCTTGATTACCATTTTCACTATCGTAGAAATCCTTATAATATAAAATCACGTCGATTGAAGGTAACCTCAATTAGAATATTTAAATCAATGTCCATTTAAGGCATATTAACATTCAGTTCAACCCGAGAGCATCGTAAATTGCCGCAAAAGCCTTAGATAACGCTCCAATATTTATGGTCTTGTAAAACCTTTTACTTGTAACTTATGTAAATAAAAATCCAAATCTCCTACATCATGAAACTTAATAGTTTACGAACCAAATGTAAATCTTGAGTTCAAGTATCCTTGATGTATGAAATATGAATTTTTGTGGTCAATATATTATATGGGATGTCGGTGTTGTCTGAATGATTAAATACCTCAATCATCTAGATAGGACCGATTAATGCTTTTTTATGTAACAGGGGGCAAACGGGCGGGAGGCTCACCTAATGTTAAGTGATACCGCCCATGGACAGTGGACAGTGCCAGAAGGCCAGATGTGCGTTGTCAGCCTTTTAAGAACTGGAACGTTCTTTTCTTGAAGAACCATACGTCGAATTTGTTCAGAATTACTTCATTGGGCAGCTGATTCCACATAGTGGTGTAAGCCTCCGATTTCTGTATCTGTTTCCGGAATATTTATTCTTTATAGGCCAATTTGTGCCTAATAATATTTTCCTTAACAATTAGAGCAATAAATTGCGAACAATAAACAATTATAGTTTTATTCTAACCTTAGTTTCTTTAACAAAACTATTAAACTTAAAACTACATATACGTGAAGTCAAGAAAAATAATAAATTGTGCGTGTACTAGGTGTACACACGTAAGAAGTGAAACTTCTTTATGATCTTATTTTTCGAAAAATGATCTACTATATGCAACTTTACAGAAATTCGTTAAATCAAAGTTTAACAAAAGGCTTTTATTATCATAGACATGAATACAAATATTTCATATTACCTTATTACTACGAAGATTATTATAGAATTTCATTAATTGTAATAGAATTATTATTATCATTGAAAAACGTGACGATTTGCTACAAAATTTCTCCCATACGTCGATAAAGAAGTTTCATTCCAACGCCGATAAAGAAGTTTGACTTCAAAAAGCAACATGGCGCGTAACCGAAAAATGTGACGCGTAACGAAAAAATGTTACACTAAATTTTTTTCCAACCTCGATAAAGAAGTTTCACTTCAATAATAATTAAACAATTACCTGAAATAATTATAGAAACAACATTTAGAGTGTGT
Source organism: Pieris macdunnoughi (assembly GCA_905332375.1). Taxonomy (NCBI): domain Eukaryota; kingdom Metazoa; phylum Arthropoda; class Insecta; order Lepidoptera; family Pieridae; genus Pieris; species Pieris macdunnoughi. Next base: position 1,624,714 of record CAJOBZ010000048.1, read on the forward strand.
TATTTCATAATCTAACTCCTAATTAAAGTTGGAAAACTCTAACAATAAACTTCTTGCAGAAATTTCTGTAACAAGCCAAAACTCGCGTCTTTTTCCACAGAATAACAAACTCTCAATGTTACAATTAAATAAAACGTCAGTTTTGACACATGACAGATAATTAACAATGTAAAAGAATTCTAATTATTTATTTACATGTATATAAATAATTATATAATGTGCCTACATTGCTGTCAGATGCTATTGTCGTTATGTCACAGAGTACCTACATAAATTAACATCATCAAAGCCAAATTAAACCGTTAATACTTGTGATTTATTTAATTCGGCAAGACTATAGATTCTTTATCTGAGCATTTCGAAGAGATTAGCAATACGATTGGACGTAAGCTATTAAGTATATATTTAAACCTCTAATCAAAGATAACAGAGAACATAACGGTCTATAAAATTTCACAGTCGCAACCAAGCAGTTTTCAATTAAAACTTGAGTTTGTTTTCTTCGATGTGTAGGGTGTCAGCAACTCTAGCATTCTTGAAACTATCAATACTTGAAACTAGCTAAATTGCTGGATTAATATTTATTATCGTTTATCTTGCTTATCTGTCCTGACAGATGATAAATACGAGTAGAGAACACTTGGATTTGTCTTTTGGATGTCTTTGCCAATATACAACGAAATTATTGATGAAGGTTGTTTGAAAAATACACCTCTGAAGGCGTGCTCTCATTCTCTCTCGTAGTAGAAATCATCAAAAATTTATAAAAAAAATTGCCAGCATTTACTTCACGCGTATTAATATTCAAGGTTATATTAAACTTTTACGATTTTATAGACATATAGATATGTTTTAATTATAATTTTATATATGTTGTCAATTATATGTTATTTTAAATGTTTAATAATAAAAGTCCATAAAATAATTCGTTCGTTAATGACTTTAATTATATTTTTAATTACCCAATTAGTTTTAGGTGCATTTATAATTTAAATTTTTTTCATTTTGCTGTCGTTAATGTTTTTAATTTTAATTTTTTCTATCATATCTAAAATACATTTAGAACATCGTGTTCAACTTGCTTAAAAGTTTTTCTAAATATAAAAAATCTTTTATAAAGATTCGTTCTATTAGGGCATATATTATGCGTAGGTACTTAAAAGGAACATAAGCCAGGTGAATGATCCCTAAGGGTGCTTTGATAACTACTTAGATCAAAGTACAGATCAAGTAGTCATCAAATTTCACTTTGATGTAACCATGGCAACCTACACGTACAAAATCGCCCTTCAACCGATACACTAAATAGTGTAGGAAAATGTACTATGTAGAATAAAATAAAAATATTAAGCAGTACAATGTATATTACATTTGTGTTGTTGAGAAAATTTTCTTCGTTTATTGGGCGTAGATTATAGATGTATTTTGTAGATTTTGTTTGTACTTTTTACTAATGTTGCTTTATAAAAATACTTTTAAACTAAATAGGCAAAATTCTAGTCATGTAACACTATACATATTCAACAGACAGATATTAAAGACAATGGAGGGGACCACCTGGAAAAGAAGGGCATGCCAAAAAAAAGGTGGGCATATCAGAAAAAAGACTATTGGCAAAGATAGATCATTCCACAGGTATTTTTTGTTCATGGGCTTGTGGTCTATTAGTTCATTTATCAAATCAAGGGCGTAGAACTAACAAGAAGAACTGTCTAGCAACTCTCCGGTACATTTTTATTTACCATTTTTTGCGAGTTTATTAACGAATAATGTAAATAACGTACTAAGTACAGTTCACTTAAGTAATGTTATATAAGTATTTATGTATCCAATTTCGTTGGAGATGATGTTACATATAAATTCTGACCGACTGTCTAATGTATAGATACGACAGGTATAACTCTGAAACGAAACACGAATTCAAAGGAAATAATGTTCAACAATAGGTTAAGACGCATCTTTCTGGAATTTGCTGTAAAGGTCATACAAAAATTTGTTAAAAGAAATAGGTAATAGTGTTTAACCATCCGGGTTACCAATACCATTTACGTTAGCCTCCGACGACAACATAGTCGGGTATTATCTAGAAAATATTTGTAAAAAATTTCGCTGTAGCGTATGTTAATGTAATTTGTTTTATTTATCTCATTATAATTTCATAATACTTTAATGTTTACAATAATTAATTTAAAGATAATGATATATTTAGTATCGCTTTGCTAATAAAAATCCAATCAACAATCATTTTAATAGCTCCATTTTCAGTTGTTTCATCGTTTAAAATCAATTACGAAACACTCGCAAACAATTCAACACTATCTGTAATTTTAGATTGATTTTACTTTTATAGGTCTATTTCCTTTGAAATCTGAGAATTACTGCCTCCCGTAATGTTTTTTGTTAGTTAAAATTGGATTCTATGACATGATACTAGAGTTGACAATTCCATGTTATCGACACCCACTTAATTTTGCATTGCAATTCGTTCGCTGGTAGGGAGTATATTCTCATCGGCACAAAAGTCTTTACTAAGTCAGCAATGGACAGATAAGCCATGGATTTGTTCGGTATGTTTGTTTTGTTTGGAATTTAGAGTTGGAGTGTTCTAGTAGTTGAGTCTAGATTTCTGCGATTGCACGCATTCGTTAACATAACTTATACGACAGTGAATATATGTTTTCGAAGTTATTATACATGACATACACAAGACAAAGTGATTATATATAATAGTATATTGCGGACACTAATCAAAAAATTTACAATTTTGGGGAATTTATTGAAGTAGTTTTTCTAAGATACGGTTCATGGATTCAAGTCCCGAATGAATAAAATGCCGTTTAAATTTTTACTGTGGCGGGCGGCCGCGTCTAACACATCCGTCGCCGCGAAATATGGAATAAAAAAGTCCCTAAATTTATGCGCAATTTTTCGTATTTGTACTATAATAGCATGAAACCAGTCTCAATAGATTTTACATAGTTATCCAGTAGCTTTGGAGTTGTATGACTATTATTTTATATATTTGCGTTTGAGTTTAAATAAAAGTCTCGGATTGATTTTGTTCAAGGTTACAAGTATAAACATACCAGCAGAGCACTGGATGTTCTATATTTGAGTAAAATATACGTATGGCCTAAATGAATTCGTAATGTATCTACCCATCACAATTTTTGTCACGTACTGTTTTACTTAACGTAGATGATCGATACATTAGTACGGTGCTACTATGCTATCGATTCTTAAGTTATATAGAACTAACACGTAGTTCACAGGTGCTCGATAAAAAGCCAACGAATCGGTTGAAACGATCTAAGCCTTTTGACGAATAATACAATGAATTTGCATTATTTGTTACACATAACAATCATGGATAGTACAGAAATGAGAAAGAAAAATATTATTGATGCAATTTCCTATTGTAAAGAACTGAATTGGAAAGGGCGGGCCACACCGATCGCATGAACAATGGCAGATGGAAAAACAAAGTAACAAGGTGGACAGCACCACCAAGGAAAAGAAACTGAGGTCTCCCTAGGTTGGTAGACTGCTTAAATAAGTTGGTGGGGAAGATTGGGAGAAAAATGCTCAAAATAGAGAGAGATGGTACCGATTGAACTGACAGTAACGCCATTGTTCCGACGTATATTATCTTCAAGAAAGTCAGTCATATCATCTATTAATGTTATCGTATTGTACCCATTGAAATTAAAAAGATAAAGTTGGTACATTCCCGGCGACAGACACCTTGTTTGTAGAGGCACGGACGCCGAGCTGCTTCCTTTAACAATTATTTCTAAAACATATGAAGAAATCTAAAGCAAACTCAACTCGCCTCTAGTTATAAGGACTTCTTGTTGTGTGAAAGAAACTTACGTAGAATTTACTGCAACGAGAGCAACCGCAATTAGTCCACACAAGTTTATAATTTTGTTCTTAGTTTGGTGTTGAGTAAGCTTGTGTATAGAATTTCAATAGTTTATTTCCACCTACTTATAAATTATACTGTTACTACACTTCCGAGTATATATTTTAATTTATATGTTCAATAGGAACGACCAACTTTTTTAATTGTATCTTCTAGATTCTATTCTCATTTAGATTGGTCAAATAAAAATACGCATTAGTAGAGAGAGATCCTGACCAATTACAATTAAATGGAGCCAAGTTTGCGCGGTTTCTTTTTCCTTTAATATTCTCATATAACGTTTTTATATCTTCATAATATGTACTTTAAATTGTTTAACGACGGAACAGAATAATAAAAATGATTATTAAGGTTTTTAAATAAACACTTTTAAGTTAGTTGGCGTGTAAGAGTATTATTTTTATAATAAAATATATAAGCTTGAAAACCACACATAGTTTTAATATCTTCACGTTTGGGGGAGCGTCCCTGTGAATACAAAGTGGCTCTATTTCGGATGAACAAGAAATCAGTCTAGCGGGAGTTCTTTACCGTGGCCAAGACATCAGCGTATTTTTATTAAGCATTTAACAAATTTGGTTGGCAAATAAGTTACTATGACCATCAAAATAACATATGACGGAGTGATTGATTAAGTTATTACGATAACAGATTAAGGAGTGACCAAGACAATCGTCGGGAAAACAGGGTTAA